>WBNM01038904.1:24670-60049 GCA_013399055.1 Ramphastos sulfuratus | reverse complement strand
CTGAGGAGAGCAGAGTAAAGCTCTAAAGTATTTGTAGCTTTACACAATTCACAAGCACATGTGTATATATACACAACATATACAGATATTTACAATTATATACAAGTTAAAAGCAAAACAGAAAATCAAAATCCCTCCCAAAACAGTCAGGCTGCCCAGAAGGCTCTGGAACCAACCCTCCCCCTCCTCCTTTCCCCCCCTCAGAAATAATCAGATCCATCTCCTTATAGCTCACATGATAAATCTGCAGAGCTCTGGGGTGAGATGTCAAAAGACAAGAAGGAGATTAGAGGAAAAGGTTAGATTGGATTGCATAGATCTCAAGCAAAGGAGTTGTGCAAAATGCAAGCAGACACAGAGACCAACAGAGAAGAGGTGAGTGAGAAGTCAGTGCCTTATCTTATATTTTGAGTGTTTGTGTCTCTCAGCAGAAGAATGAGTGATACAGACATCACTGTTATTTTCTTCTCACAGCCAAGGATTTGATTTCCCTCATTAAAATATTCCAATTAGCCTCAAAGCAGCACAGAGAGACATGGAGCTGCTGGAGCGGGTCCAGAGGAGGCCACAGAGATGCTCAGTGTTGGAGAACCTCCCCTGTGGGGACAGGCTGAGAGGGTTGAGGTTGTTCAGCCTGGAGAAGAGAAACCTCCAGGGGGACCTTAGAGCAGCCTTGCAGTATCTGAATGGGGCTAAAAGGAGCCCAGCAAGGGACTTATTGCATGGATTTGTATTGATAGGATGAAGTGGAATGGGTTGAAGCTTGAGGAGGGGAGGTTTAGACTGGAGACTTAGAAGAAACTCTTTACAGTAAGGGTGGGCAGGCACCGGCACAGGTTGCCCAGGGAGGTCATGGATGGGAAGATCACATTCAGTGCTTCTGTGCTCCACAACCTCCCTGCAGGTGTTCAAGGTCTGGTTGGATGAGACCTTGAGCAACCTGGGCTGGTGGGAGGTGTCCCTGCCCATGGCCAGGGGGTTGGAACTGGCTGAGCTTTGAGGTCCTTTCCAAGCAGAACCATTCTATGAATCACTGAAAGAAGTACAATAGGCTGATGTGTAACAGCTTTTCACAGGCGTACTAAGAAGCAGGGCAATTATTAGATTCCCAGAGTTCATTTTGGTTTAAAATCATACTTCTGCCTCAATAAGTAGTGAATAATGAGCCCCAAGCCCCCAAGTCTAAATCTAATTCTACCAGGAGTTTTTAAAAGCTTATTTTTTTGTGTGTAGGTGCAGAGTTGAACAGAAAACCTGGACTTGCTGTGACTTTTGTTGAATGAAGGCTACCCTGCTGTGTTTGCTGAAGGAGGATTACAGCAAAGTGGTATTAATAAATTATGAAGCAGTTAAAATAAATCTGCAGGCTAGCAGAACAACAGAGCACAAAATCAGCAAGACAAAGCCTATATATTTTACATCTGTACAGCTCAGGATATGAAATAGATGTGTGGTGCCTGGGACGCCAGCCTGCGACAGGGAACCAACGCTGCTTGGCTGTGATCATTGCCAATGCATTTGCTAACACCTCAGGCAGAAGGGTGAGGGCTCTTAGCCCTTAATGAAGTCGAGGGGTACTAAAGAGAGAGTGTTTTGGAAGGCTCATCTCATGGGATTGATGCTAACACAGGCAAGTCTGGTGGTATGCCCACAGCGTCCCTACCCTTTTAAGTCTGAAAGTAACAGATGGAAAAAGGAGATTGAGCAACACAAAGGGGACATTTCTGAAGCTCAGAATGTGCTTAGGTCTATTTCTGGAAAGAGCTGTTTGCAAAACAGTGTTTCAGTGTTGGGTCTAGCTCCAACGTACCCACATCTTAGCCTGCAGCTCTGTGTATTTGCTAACTGAAAAGTGAGAAAATTCAAACCATTTGAAACGTCTCACCGAGGGCATAGCAGGATGAATTTCATCGTAGTGCTGAGCACCACCAGAGTGACTCAAACAGAAACCTGTACATGGAAATACCAGGGCAGAGTCAGGAGCTGCTCCACAAGCCTTTCCATGGTCTAGATGCACTACTCCATAGGGGGATTTCTGTTAGGTGGTGAAGAGCAAACGCTAGAGAAGGATGCAGTGGTATGGAGCCAGCCTCTCCTGTCTTCACCTCTCTCTCTCAAGAAAGAAGCTGAAAGTCAGTGGCTGTGGCACATTACTGACTCCTGTCAGAGGAAATTCAATGTAACAAGCAGAGGGGCTTTTGGTGTGAGCCAGAACTGAATCCAGGCTTTACAATGCTCATGTTCTCATGGTCACAGACCTGGGTGCTACATTGCCTTTAGCTGCTATGAAAAGCAGCACAGCACACCCAAAAGATTTCTCCAGCCACATCAGCCCTCTCCACCAGCTGAGCTACAAACCTGAGCTTGATGTGTACAATTACTTTTCACCTTGTGTAGAATTACTTTCCACCTTTCAGTTCCCACTGTGTCTGGGTTGAGTTGGTGTTTTTGGTATTTTTTTTGAGCAGGACTCCTTTAGAGACCTGGAGCAGAAGAGAGAAGGTCAGTTGGGAGCTTTTGTTTAATGTTAATGGCAGCTCTCAACTACACTCAACTACTACTAACTGTATCAATTTAAATAGGTGTACTTGGTTTATGTGGTTGGTTTTCTTTTTCTACAAGATGATGATAGAGAGCCCAACTGTGTGAATTTTCTACTTGGTATTATTCACTTCTTGGTATCAGCTGTAAAACTACTGTAAGTAACAAATACTTTCAATAGCATAAGTAATACAGCATACTATCAAATAATGAACAAATTAAATGTAAAGAAGTTTTGGGGGGGTTAAGCATTAAACTAATAAATATATGAATCTCCCTGTCTTAGGTTATCAGCAGTTGTGTTGTGTTGAAGCAGAAGCCAGAGGCAGGGGCAGAGGTAGTTGTGGGAGCAGTGTGGTGCATCACTGAGGGACAGCAGCCTGCCAGCATCTGAAGGGGGCTACAGGAAGGCTGCAGAGGGACTGCAAAGGCCTGAAGGGACAGGATGAGGGCAATGGATTGAAATGAGAGAAGAGCAGATTTAGATTGGATGTCAGGAACAAGTTCTGCACCATAAGGGCAGCAGAACACTGCAACAGGTTGCCCAGGGAAGTAGCTGAGGCCCCATCCCTGGAGCTATTCAGGGTCAGGCTCAACAAGGCTCTGAGCAGGCTGATGTAGTGGAGGATGTCCCTGCTGACTGCAGGCATGACCGTTGGAGGTCCCTTCCAGCCCAAACCATTCTATGATTCTACATTAGTGGAAAGTAAAACAGTGATGGCTTTTCTACTGGGGTTTAGAGTTCTTTTTGGAGAGGCTTATCTCATGTCTCTTCAACATTGATAGGATTTCTGTTGCTGCAGAAATCCAGACAGAGTTGATCTCACCAAGGATTCCTTTCTAAGTAGTCTGTCTGCCTTCCTGGAAGGGTTATCAACCTGTGTTCCCCCTTCCTTCTTTCCCACATCAAATTTCAAGCTGTTCTCTGAGCAGCAACTGAAGTAAAATCAGGGAACAATAAGATTAAAATGTAACCCTCTTAATGATGCCAATAAAACCCTAAAATCCTCTATCATTTTCAACAGAACTATCTCTAAGTGTCTATTTTCATGTACTTTCCTGTACAGGATGCTTTCCTCACCTTTGTCCTTGTAATGCTAATTTAATTGCTTTGTTAAAAAGGTATTTTACCTTTGAAGTGGTTTGTAGAGATCCAGTGATGGTGTTTATGAAGCAGCTGGTGTGAGTCTCTGGGCAGCAGGAGCCTGCAGCTTTTCTAAAGATTAACTAGATTTCTGGGAAATGTGAAAACCCAAAAATTCAAACTCTTCTTCACCAAGGATTGGAAGATTAAGCAATCATATTGTAGGGGAAAGAAAACAAAAAGAAGAAGGCCTTTTGTTCTTCTAAACCCCTTCTTGATTCAGCCAAGTGCTTTGTTTGTCATGCTGTGAATGTTGTTGTTAGACGCCAGGTTGGATTTTTCTCACTTTAAGAACATCCTGAGGCCATTTCAGAGTCTCCAGAGTGCTGAAATGTCTTCTGGGTTTTGTGAACAGGGCTCTGAGGCTTTTGGTGTCACAGCACGAACTGATTATTAAATTGTTTTGTTCTGAGATTCAGATGAGTTTGGGACAGACTGAGCTTCAAAAGAATATAAGGTCCAGGGACACCAGACTTGCCTGGGGACAGGCAGCTCTGCCTCTGTGTGTGCCCCACAGCTGAGTGTTTGTCACTTGCCTCATGCTATTCCCAACTGGATATTCATTGTTTCCCACTTCTGTCTCCTGCAGAGCACACAGCCCACAGCTACAGCTGGCCACCTCCTCAGAAGATGTGGTGTGGGGTTTTTCTCTTGACCACCATGTTCAGGGCTATGGAGATGATCAGGAGACTAGAACACCTCTGTTAGGGGCTATAGAGATGATCAGGGGACTAGAACATCTCTGTTAGGAGCTATAGAGATGATCAGGGGACTAGAACATCTCTGTTAGGAGCTATAGAGATGATCAGGGGACTAGAACATCTCTGTTAGGGGCTATAGAGATGATCAGGGGACTAGAACATCTCTGTTAGGGGCTATGGAGATGATCAGGGGACTAGAACATCTCTGTTAGGGGCTATGAAGATGATCAGGGGACTAGAACATCTCTGTTAGGGGCTATAGAGATGATCAGGGGACTAGAACACCTCTGTTAGGGGCTATGAAGATGGCTAGGGGACTAGAACATCTCTGGACTTGGGGCTTTATAGCTTGGAGAGGAGACTGAGGAGAGATCTTAGTAATGCTTATAAATATTTAAAAGGTGGTGTCAGGAGGATGGGGCCAATCTTTTTTTCAGTGCTGCTGAGTGGCAGTACAAGAGGTAATGGGCACAAACTTGAACTTGAGAACTTCCATCTAAACATGAGGGGGAACTTCTTTACTTGAGCACTTGAACAGGCTGCCCAGTTCACACACAGGGGAGGAAATGTGCATCCATCTGTGGCATTTCTCTGCCTCTGCCAGAAGTTACCATCTACCTGTGCTCTCAAATGCTGCAGAAGGAGCCCAGACCACAGCAGAGAGGTTATGAAGGCTTTGGAGTAGATTTTACCTGTACAGTCAGCTGCAGACAGCAGTCTCTTGCTGCTGGAGCTGACAGCTGCCCCTCCAATTGAAGTCCCAACTCTAGACAAATTCTGAAAGAGCTTTGAGTCCTCAGGTAACTTTTCTGGGACCCTGCAAGATCACAGTGGTCCCACACCAGGTAAGAATCTGCAGAGGCAAAGGCTGTTTTAAAGTTGTGCTCTGGACTTTGCTCAGGGTTTGCAGCCACAAATAGTTGCAACTGCTTTTAGGAACAGGAAACTGGAAGTCTTTCAGAGGACACACATGGGGAAGTGTTAGGCAGTAAAAGCCTTCTCAGCATGTTCAGTGTTCCTTTTCTCAGGTATCTGTCCCTCTGCTTTTAACAACTGGCTCGTGGCAGTGAGCTGCAGCTTGCTCTGCAGAGTCTGTGTTTGTTCAGCTCTCTTTTTTTTATGGGTTTAAACTGGCAGAGGGGAGATTGAAAGTGGATGTTAGGAGGAAGTTGTTTGCAGTGAGGGTGGTGAGACACTGGCACAGGTTGCCCAGGGAGGTTGTGGAGCACAGAATCACNTGCCGGCTCTTGGCCCGTGGGGGTTTTTCGGTCCCCCCCACCCCCCCTGGAGGTCTTCTGTGCTCCACAACCTCCCTGGAGGTGTTCAGAACCAGGTTGGATGAGGCCTTGAGTGACCTGTGCTAGTGGGAGGTGTCCCTGCCTATGGCAAGGAGTTGGAACTAGATGATCCTTGAGGTCCCTTCCAACCTTCCCATTCTATGATTCTGTGATTCTATGTTTTTTTGTGCATTAGAGGAGGGTAGGCTGCAAGTCTGTACCCCAGAGTGCATCTTGAGTGCTTTACTTAATGTGATTTCCCTCTACTATGCACTCTTAAGTTTGCTTGTAGCCTTTTACTTCCACATTTAAAAATGATCACAGCCTGGACCAGGAGAGCTGCAATCCACATGATTATTCTCTTTCAAATGCAGAGCCATCAGAGCCCTCTCCTGCAAAGGGCTGATAAGTGCTTTAAATTTGTCAAATATGGTGCAGATTGTGGCCTTTCCCCTCTAGCCTTGATTAGGGTTGGGATTTAACACAGGCTGCCTCTGTGATCAGCTTGTCCTTGGGCCAGTGCATCCAGCATGTGCTAGGCAGGTCAGTGATCAGCTTTCCACAGGGAAAAGAACAAACCCAGGAAATATTCATAATTCATTGTGATCAGACATTTAAAAGCACTCTGGAGATACCTGCTGGTGCTGGGCATTTGTTCTCCAGGATTAATTTTGTTATTATTTGACAATTTGCTCTTCAGGTGGGTGGTTGCCATATGCTTTGCTTGTTTGGAGGCATTAATGTCTCCTGCCTTGGTGTGCAGGCAAGGCCAGGCTTTAATTTGCCTCTAGAAAGGCTTTGTTCTTTCAAGCAGTTTTCTCAGGGCTAAGAAACTGTTCTCTGTTTTTAAATGCCTTGGTCTGGTTTTTTTTTGTTTTTAAATAAATAAATCAGGCCAAACTGAATGGGAAAGTCTTCCTCCTGATCTGAGATGTCCTAAGTCATGCTGTAAAGAGGGTGCTCTGATTACACTGCAGCTCTTCTCTTTGCAGTTGTAAAGAGTAATTCAGAATAGTTCTGAGAGTCCTTTTCCTAAAATCTCTGTTTTCTTGAATTTCCAAATCCTCCCTGTTCATTCTGCTCTCCAGCCTGGAATTCTGAACTTTCTGAAGCAGAGACCTTCACTTTTCCAGTAGTCTGCTAATAGAGACTCCTCTTAATTCCTGAAGTTTTTTTTCCCTTCCATACACAATCTGCAGTTTATTCTCTACCCTGTAATGAATTTCAGCTTGTTTTTCAGCATACACAACGACCTAATCCCTGGAGTTTTCCCTCTGTTCAGGTGTCCTGCCTTAAGCAATGGATTTAGAGAAGCTGAGTAACAGTTACTGCAGCTCAGTGATTCAACCTGATAGAAACCTTTTGTAGTCAGACTACCACACCAGTCAGTGTGGGCTTAGATGCTTTCATCTCTGTGTGTGATTGCTGGTTTGCTGTAAACAGCTGATAACTGCAGNCCTGCTGACTGCAGGGGGCTTGGCTTAGAGGACCTTTAGAGGTCTTATCCAGCCCAAAGCATTCTATGATCCTATGATTTCCACACTTCTCTGTCCCAGTTTATTCTACCTTCCCCATGCAGACTGCAGCAACACAGCTAAATGCAGCCTGTGCAGAAGAGACATCCTCTGTGGAACGATGCCTCCCACTCCACAGCTACGTTCTTCACCTCTCTGACACTGCCTTTTAAAGCCACAAAGAATAATCTTGTTTTATACAGAGTGCAATCCATTGTTTGGGTCAGAGAGGGCTTTTAAAGATCATCTAGCCCAACCTCCTGTCTTGGGCAGGGACATCTTCCAGTAGATCACTCTGCTGAAAGCCTCATCCAGCCCGACCTTGAACACTGAGTATGTCACTGATGTGTCAGTAATCACAGCCTCTGCTGTGCCAGCTTGGCAGGGTCAAGCCACCCTTTTCCTTCCAAAATCTGAGGTGTTTTGTGAGTACTTCTGCACTGTAAAGAAGGAAACCCTCAATACTGAAGTACACTCAGAGTTTGCTACCCAGAGTTGCTGTGTAAGGAAATAAGGAAACCCTCACTATTAGGTACACTCAGAGTTGCTGTGTAAGGAAACAAGGAAACCCTCACTGTTAAGTACACTCAGAGTTGCTGTGTAAGGGAATAAGGAAACCCTCACTATTAAGTACACTCAGAGTTGCTGTGTAAGGGAGTAAGGAAACCCTCACTATTAAGTACACTCAGAGTTGCTGTGTAAGGGAATAAGGAAACCCTCACTATTAAGTACACTCAGAGTTGCTGTGTAAGGGAATAAGGAAACTCTCACAATTAAGTACACTCAGAGTTGCTGTGTAAGGAAATAAGGAAACCCTCACTATTAGGTACACTCAGAGTTGCTGTGTAAGGGAGTAAGGAAACTCCCCACATTCAGTATACTCGGAGTTGGTGTGCAGGGCAGTCTGTGGAGAGGACAGACCTTCTCTTGCAGCTCCCAGCATTTCCCCCAGTTTCTGATTATCTGCAAAGCAATAAAGTTGGCCAAAGTTCATTGCTGCTGTTCAAACATTCGATGCATTCATCATCCTTTTTGCAGCACAGGAGATGCTCAGCCAGCCACAGTCACAATTAAGACTGATGAAATCATTAGATGTGCTGTAAACACTCAGCTTAGCCACCGAGAGTTTGGCGACGCCTTAAAGGTCTTCTGTCAGGTTCCTTCTCTGTTTAATTATTTGCTGTTGATTCCCACCAACAGTGTGATCATTGTCATTTGTCACTGCATTGTTGCAGGCACAGACTTGTCATCCTGTGCCTGGTGCTTCCAAGGAGGCTTCAGTTAAGTGAACAGGAGAGATAATAACATCTGAAGAAAACCTGCAGCTTCCTTGTGAAACTAAACTGCTCCTCCCTTACAGCTCTTGGAGAATAGCTGTGAGCACTCAAACTGGGGGCACAGTTGACTTGCTAGAGGGCAGGGATCCATCCAGAGGGACCTGGACAGGCTGCAGAGCTGTGCCCAGGCCAACCTCATGACATTCAACAAGGGCAAGTGGAAGGTCTTACAGCTGGATAGGTACAATGCCAAGCAAAACTCCAGGCTGGGTGGGGAATGGCTGAGAGCAGCCCTGAGGAACAGGCCCTGGGGGTCTGGGGTGAGGAAAAGCTCCAGATGAGGCTGCAGTGTGAGTGCAGCCCAGACAGCAACTGTGTGCTGGGCTGCAGCAAGAGCAGTGNCCTTACCATTCTATGATTCTATGTTTCTATGACATAATGCACTTTCTTATGCTCAATTTGCTTTTCTTGGTAATCAGGGCTCCTAAAGACACAAACTAAGAGTTTGAGGAGTGGATTTGTCACTTCAGACTGCTGAGGTGATCTTCAAGGGAAGTTCACAAGACACGAGAGTTTTCTTGGTGAAAGAGAAATAGGTGGGAATGATGTATGCAAAAGTGCCTTCAAGTAGTTTGGATTCCATGGTTCAGCTGCAGAGTCTTGGTACAATTTGTATTTTAACAACTTGTCTGAGAAGGTAGATAATGTGTGATATCTTCTTTGATTAGCTCATTAGGATGAAAGGCATGGAAAAATAATGCAGCATGATGGTAATTGTGTTGTCTGCATCCTTACCTTGTCTTCTGTCTGTGAAGTGTTCCCTGTTACTTCTCAAGAGGTCCTCTTTGCTATCTTTAATTGCAAGTAGAATCCACCTTTTTGAACTCTGTCCATGGTGAGGACCACAGCAGAACTTGTAGTTGGATATTTGTAAGTAGTTTTTTTTTTTTTTTAATGGGGAGATAACCCTTGTTTTAATTTATTTTTATCCTTTTATCATAGTAAAACATAGCACAGGAATGTGTAAGTTTGAAGCATACACAGCAGGCAAAATTCTTCTTAGTGGCTGATATCTTTACTCTGGTGAGACCTCAGCTGGGGTACTGAGTCCAGCTCTGGAAACCTCAACACAGGAAGGGCAGGGACCTGATGGAGAGGGCCCAAAGGAGGGGCATGAAAATGATCAGGCTGCTGGAGCAGCTCTGCTACAAGAACAGGCTGAGAGAGCTGAGGTTGTTCAGTCTGGAGAAGAGAAGGCTCTGGGGAGACCTGAAGGGGTCTCTCTGAAGGCTGCAGAGGGACTGCTTGCAAAGGCCTGCAGTAATAGGGTGAGAGGCAATGGTTTGGAATGAGAGCAGAGCAGATTGAGATTGGCTGTGAGGAACAAGTTATCTAGCACGAGGATGGTGGAACACTGCAACAGGTTGCCCAGGGAGGTAGTTGAGGCCCCATCCCTGGAGCTATTCAGGGTCAGGCTGGACAAGACTCTGAGTGACCTGATGTAGCAGAGGATGTCCCTGCTGACTGCAGGGGGACTGGACTGGATGACCTTTGGAGTTGCCTTCCAGCCCAAAGCATTCTGTGATGCTGTGTGCATGTGTTCCTCACACAGAGGTGGGTGACTCAGCAGTGCACATCCTCTGTGCCATGTACTCTGCTTGAAAATTCACCCTCATGTGAACAGCAAATGGAGGGAGGCACAAAAAGCAGCAGAACTGAGATCCTTATTTTTAATCCATGACCATATCCACCTTTGTATCTCTGATCCTCTTCAAACAAAGAACATGGAGTATAGACCTCCTTTCTGTAGCTGCTTTTCTTGCTCCATCTCCATGAAGAGAACTAAATTGAAAAATAGAAGGAAATCCTTTTGATGAAAGGACCTTTCTCTACAAATGGGGCTTGTTCATTTTCAGGGAAGAAGTGTGTATAAAGCCATTCAGTTTGAATGTTAATAGAAAACAATTAAGCTGCCTTCTGGGTCAATTTCTCTACTTTCTGGCTTTCTACACAAATGTACTTGCAGTTCTTTTCAGCTGAGGCTTCTAAAGCCTGAATCCCTGAGCAGCTTTTCATCAGAGCTCTAAAACTGTGTGACAACAATGGATATTGCCTTGATAATGCTCATTTGCTTGGTCACAAAGGTGTTGTGAGCCTTCAATAATTAATACAGAAGGCTTCAAAATCTGTAGCTTAAATGATCAGGTGGCAGCTCTTAAAATCTGGGACGCTTCTTGAAGCCTTAGAGGATACCACCTAACACAGAGAGCATTGCCTGGGGATTATTAGAGATTATTTCAGATAATAAGCTGTTTTCACCTGGTTAGAGAAATCCTATTAAATGCAAAATAGCAGCAACAGGTCTGGCTGGATGCAAGCAGGGAGAGAATTTTGTACACGACGCACTCTAAAACGGGTACTCAGCAGCAGTGAGGCTTAAATGGGCTGCTTTTGTTCCCTCAGAATGATTCAGAACCTCATCTGAAACACATTTGCTGCACTGCTCTGGGCTTGCTTATTGCTGGGAGAGCTCAGGGTGAAGAGATTAAATCGCTGCGTGCCACAGTAGCTCCTTCATCCGAGCTGGAAGTGCAGTGCCTGAGGGCAGGATGCCTGCGTCTGGGCAGGACTGTGTCAGTGTGCTCAGTGCTGGGAAGATGTCTGCTAAGAAGGGGAGCTGCTCCTTGTTCTTTCTCCCCTCCCCTCGCTGAAATTCTTCTGGCTCTTTAGGGGCTCCTCCTGGCTACTGGCAGGGATCTGCTGGATGCTGAGGGGACTGCAGCATCTCTCTTTAGGAGAGGCCTGGGGCTGTTTAGACTGGAGAAGAGGAGACCGAGAGGGAATTTGGTCTATATTTAAAGGGTGAAGGTGATGAGGATGGGGCTGAGCATTTTCCAGTGGAGGGCAGTGATAGGGCAAGGGGTTTGTAAACTAGAACACAGGAGGTTTCACTTGAACTTAAGGGAAAACTTCATTAAGGATGGCAGAGCACTGGAGCAGGCTGCCCAGAAGGGCTCTGGACTCTCCTTCTCTGGAGACTTTCAAAACCTGCCTGGATCATTCCTGTGGAACCTGATCTAGGAGAGTCTGATTTAGCAGAGGTGCTTTCAACCCCTACCACTCTGTGATTCTGTGTTTCTTTTGCCTGTGTCTGTTGTCAGCTGGCAGCACTCAGGCTGTTCTGTTTCCATTCTCATGATGTCCTTCTTCCCATACTCTACTGCAGTGCTGGTGATACAGTTTTTAAGAGCTGGGCTGTTATTAGCACTGTGCATGGCAGATGTTGGCTTAGACATCACTGTAGATAGGATTCATCTCATCTAGTTTCACATGGGTGCATCCAAAATGGTTAACTGCCCTTACAGTCAGTTGAGAAGGGCATGGTTACAGTTGTGACACTAAATGTATTCTCAGGCCTTCACTCAATGATGAGTAAACCACATTTCCTAAGCACTCCTGGAAGGAATTGAGAGGAAATGTAGAGAATTAAATCTAGAGGTTGGCCAAGATAACCTTTAAAGGCCCTTTGCAAGCCAAACTACTTTATATCTATAGAGTATATATACTACATACTCTGATTCTATCCACTTTTAGTTGTATGCTTCTCGCTCTCAATAATATCTCAATCTCAGTCATTTGATTGTGTGGCTCTGTGATGTGTTGTCTGCTGCCCAAGGAGATCAGCCATGTCTTAGAGGAATCTCCCCAGGAAAAGCTGAAAGCATCCATGAAGGAAACAAGGGCTGATGCTGGGGTGGGAGCATCCAGTGTATTCCTGCTTGCTCTGACAGACCAAAGCTCTCATGATCGGGCTGAGCTTTTCTCTCTGATGTTATCTCCTCACACCCAAGACTCTCTTACTTCAAGAGGATAAAAAAACCTCAACCAACCAAACAGTAGTTCTGATTTTAGGAGCTACCTGGTGTGTTTCCAAACAGCATTTAGCTGTTACTGTCTCTTTCAGCAGTACTAGTGGGAGGTGTCCCTGCCTATGGCAGGGGGTTGGAACTGGATGATCTTTGAGGTCCCTTCCAACCTTACCATTCTGATTCTATGATTCTATTTGGCACTGGAATTTTCCATCACTCAGTTCACAACAGGGCTTGCAGGTACACTCATAGTTTGGTTTGACACATGTGCCTCTATCTGGAGCAGACTACATCCAGCTCTTACAGCTCAAGCTTTAGTACATTTTGTGTATCTTCTGTATTTTTAACCCTGTTGAGGCAGGGCTGCAGCTGCTGATTATATGTCACAGTGGCAGTCCTTTGGAAAAGTTCTCCTTTTTACCTTATGTGGGTGGCAGAAACACCAGCTTTAAAGGGATTTATATTTCATTGCAACTCATTCATGGTTTGAGTGACAACAGCAGCCAAGTCTCAGGCACATTATTTCCAATTTGGTGCCTTCTTTCTTGTTTGTCTTAACTCTGAGTGTCCTGATTATCTCCATCTCCTGCACTTCAGACCTTAGAAAGTGTGTCCTGAAAATCTCAATNCCAACACTTTCATGTCCTTCCTGTGCTGGGGGCTCCAGAACTGCACACTTCAGACCTTAGAAACAGAAGTCATCCCACCTATCAGTACAAGTGCATGAATAATTCCATGTTTATACTAATTCACTATGGAATTGTTTCACAGCACTGATAATTAATGCTTGATGTTTGTAGATAGGGTTTCTTGAGGAAGTTTTGAAGGCAGAGCTTTTGGAATGGGATACAGGCAGCTGCTGTAATGTTGTACTTAGTTAATAAATCTTTATGCTTATAGTAAGGTATCCTGGTTAAAATTATAGAATCCTTAAGGTTGGAAAAGACCCCTAAGATCATTAAGTCCAACCATCAACCCAACACCCCCATGCCTGATAAACCACATCCCCACATGTCATATCTACACATTTCTGCACCCCTCCAGGGATGGGCACTCCAGCACCTCCCTGGGCAGCCTGTGCCAGTGTCTCCCCACCCTCACTGGCAAGAATTGCTTCCTAATCTCCACTCTAAATCTGCCCTTCTCAAGCTTCAATCCAATTCCTCTCATCCTATCACTACCAAGCCTTTTTTGTTAGCATTTCCTGGCCCATATTTGGCCCTTTTGGAGCTACACTTCTTTTAGATTAAGTGTAATTACTTTCTCCCACCCCATCTTTAAGCAGCCATTACTTTTTGCTGTTTACCTTCCTTTTTCTTGAGTAAAATCCAATCCCTGCAGTGCAGGTCAACAGTTTTCCTGAGAGGCAAAACCTGCTGATTGTCTTTCCCACATTAATCTCAATCACATACTGATTACACTCTTATCTTTCTGATTGCTCAGCTCCATCCCGAATTTCTCCCTGGGAACTCAGATAACTCTTGGGTTTCATCTGCTAGTCAAAAGCATTAGTGGCAAGAGAAGATCTCCAGATCTTCATGTTCATTATTCTTTCTAGAAACAGTGTCAGAACCTTTCTGTGAGTAGTATGTTTGCAGATTTCCTATTTCTCAGGGTTAATTGCTGCTGGAAAAGCAAAGTCTGGTTTCCTTTTAAAGCTACTGATAACAATCTTCATCCACTTATTAACACAATCCCTATCTTATGTCTCCAAGGAGTGCAGTGACCAATCACCACTTGTATTATTCAGAGCACTTAATTTAAATAATTATTTCTCAAAAAAAATAAAAATCAAGCCACTTTTGCTTATTTTATTATTTTTTTTTTGCCTTTGTTGCTTAATTATGCAAATGTAAATCCAAATCCACCTTCAATGACCACATATGTCCATCATCCAAAGCTCACAACATCCTTGGTGACCCCAGGCAAGCTGCTAAGCAGGACTTGACACAGTAACTTCACACTGTTAATTGGCATCTTCACTCAAATGCCATTGTTTCTACCCTGAAAAATCAAGCATTAGAATTCTGCACAAACCAAAACCACATCAGACATTACAGCACCACCACTGAGAGCAGTTTTAAACCTAGCCCCGTACTAACAGTTTACATCTCCTCTAAGAGAGGTAGTATGTTAATTTTGCCATCCTCCAGGAGCAAATGTGAATGAAAGCATCCAAAAGCCCACTCCAGATTTCCAAAGTGAAGGTTAAGCAGCAAGCAGTGGGGCACAGAGTTCCTGTTGTAGTTTGGATGCTGGCTAAATTAAAAATAGGAGCAGTTACACAGTGCAGGATCTTGGAGTGCTGGGGGACAGCAAGCTCACCATGAGTCACCAAGACACCTTTGTGGCCAAGAAGGCAAATGTTTTTTCTGGCTTCAGGAAAAAGAGTGTGGCCAACAGGTCAAGAGAGGTCCTCCTGCCCCTCTCTGGTGAGGCCATACACCATGTGTGGGTGGAAAGAGGAGAGGGAGTTGATGGAGGAGGATTTGCTGGGGGGAAAGCGCAAAGTTTATCTTTGCTCACAGGAAGGAGGAATTCCATAGCTATGAGGATAGGCTGAGGGAACTGGGATTGTTCAGCCTGGGAAGAGAAGACTCTGGGGGGACCTTAGAGCTGCTTGTCAATATTTGAAGGGATGGGATGGAACAGAATGAAATAGAATGGAATGAAATGGAATGGAATGGAATGGAGTGGAATGGAATGGAATAGAATGGAAAGGAATGGAATGGAATGGAATGGAATGGAATGGAATGGAATAGAATAGAATGGAATGGAGGAATGGAATAGAATAGAATAGAATGGAATGGAATGGAACAGATGGAGTGGAATAGAATAGCATGGCATGGAATGGAATAGAATGGAATGGAATATAATGGAATGGAATGGAATGGAATAGAATAGAATGGAATGGAACACAATGGAAGAAAATGAAATGGAACAGAATTTAATGGAACAGAATGGGATAGGATGGAATGGAATGGAATAGAATAGCATGGAATGGAATAGAATGGAGTGGAATGGAGGAATGGAATAGAATGGAATGGAATGGAACAGAATTTAATGGAACAGAATGGGATAGGATGGAATGGAATGGAATAGAATGGAATAGAATGGAATTAGACTAGACTAAACTAGACTAGACTAGACTAGACTAGACTAGGTTGGAAGGGACCTCAAAGACCCTCTAGATCCTAGAGGAAGACTGCAGAGGAACTTTATACAAGAGTGTGCACCAACAGGACAAGAGGAAATGGATTTAAGTTGAAGGAGAATAGGTTTAGATTGGATCTTAGGAAGAAATCTTTCTCTAGGAGGTTGGCAAGAGTCTGGAATGGATTGTCCAGAGAGGGTGTGGATGCTCTGTCCCTGGAGATGTTCAAGGCCAGGTTGGATGGAGTTGAGAGGTGTCCCTGCCCATGGCAGGGAGGTTGCATTAGATGACCTCTAAGGTCTCTTGCAGCCTGAGCCATTCTATGATATTTCCCATGAAGCTGAAGGCAATGTTCCTGGATTGTGCAGCTTTTCCACTCATTTCTTGCAGTAACCTCCAGGCTGTGATTGGCTCTCTTGGTAGCATGGTTGGAGGCTGGAATCTGATAAAGAAAAGCTCTTTTCCCACCTTCATAAGCTGTCAAGAAATTCCCTCTTGAAATCTGTGTACTCAAGCAACTGTGTTTTGTTTTTTTTCCTTATAACTGGAAGTGTTGAAATGGTTCTCCCCCAAAGAGGATCTTGAAATGGTGCAATTTGCATAATAATAGCCTGCTTTGCATATTTATTAGTTTCATTTAATTTGCTGCAAACAAAGCATTCTAATCTGGTTGCAGGATAATCTCTAACCTTCCCTTCCTCTTCATTTGCTGCACGCACAGACACACAGGTCCTGGCCCTCCTCTGCGTTTCACAGAGTGTCTTTGCATTGTCTCAAAACACAGTTTTTAATTCCAAGAAAGAGGTTTGTTGGGGGAAAACCCAGGAAAGAAAATATTAAAAAAAAAAAAGAAAAGAACAGAAAAGAAAATGGTAATGATTTTCCTCTTTCTTTTTTCTCTTTTCTTTTTTCTTTTTTCTTTTTTTTTTTCTTTTTTTTCTCTTATCTTTTTTCTTTCTTTTTTCTTTTTTTCTCTTTTCTCTTCTTTTTTCTTTCCTCTTTTCTTTTTTCTTTTTTTTCCTCTTTTCTCTTTTTTCTTTTCTTTTTTCTTTTTAGTTTTTTCTCTTTTTTCTCTTCTTTTTTCTTTTCTCTTTTTTCTCTTTTCTTTTTTCTTTTCTTTTTTCTTTTTTCTTTTTAGTTTTCTCTTTTCTCTTTTCTCTTTTCTCTTCTTTTTTCTTTTCGCTTTTCTCTTTCTTTTTTTCATTTTTCTTTTATCTTTTTTCTTTTTTCTCTTTTCTCTTTTTTCTCTTTTTTTTCCTTTTCTCTATTCAATTTTCTTTTCCCTTTTCTCTTTTCTTTTCCCTTTTCTCTTTTCTTTTTCCTTTTCTCTTTTCTTTTTCCTTTTTTCTTTGTTTTTCTCTTTTCTTTTTTCTCTTTTCCTTTTTCTTTGTTTTCTCTTCTCTTTTTTCTTTTTTTCTTTTTTCTCTTTTCCTTTTTCTTTGTTTTCTCTTCTCTTTTCTTTTTTCTTCTTTTTTCTTTTTTCTCTTTTCCTTTTTTTCTCTTTTTTAATTTTTGGTTATTCCACTTTTCTTTTGGTGTTGCTGTCAATTTAGGAGGCATCTTGCTGGGTTTTTATGGTGTCTAAGGTGGCATTTCCAACAGCAGATGCAAAAGTCAGCAATTGCAGGTTTGGAAGGGACTGTTTTGGTGATGATTAACCATCTCTGCACTTAATAGTTAATGTTTGAGCTATAAAGAAACAATAATTTAAAAAACAGTGAACAGAGCACTTAATAGTTAATTTAAAAAAACAGTGAACAAATGTCAAGCTTTTCTTCCATACATTATTATTTTTTATTGCATTTAAAAAGTAACACAAAGCTTAGCATGGTGTGCAGAATCCCTTCCCTGCTGGCCATGCTGCTTCTGGTGCAGCCCAGGGATGCAGGTGCACATTGCTGGGCTCATGTCCAGCTTTCCATCCACCAGAACCTCAAATTCTCTGCAGGGCTGATCTGAATCCTTTCACCCACCAGCTTGGAGTGATTGCAGGCTGATGCAAGACTGCATTTGACCCTGTTGAACCTTGTGAGGTTCATGCGTGCCTACTTCACAGTATCACAGTATCACAGTATCAGCAAGGTTGGAAGAGACCTCAAAACTCATCAAGTCCAACCCATTACCACAGACCTCAAGACCAGACCATGGCACCAAGTGCCACGTCCAAACCTGCCTTGAACACCTCCAGGGACGGTGACTCCACCACCTCCCTGGGCAGCCCATTCCAGTGGGGAATGCCAGCACCACAGAATTTCAGGTTAGGAGGGACCCCAAGCATCACCTGGTCCAATCTTTCTAGTTGATAGTGTAGCTGCAATGAGCTGGCCCTGCACCCTGGCCAGCTGAGTCTTAACTCTGACCAAGCACCTCAACATCCCATCCCTTAGGCATGTCAGCCACACAACCCAGCTCAGTGCTACTCCAACCATCCACCAGCTGCAGATATATTTGGTGACTTTAAACAAAATATCAGTCTCCTCTTTCTGCACTTCCCTTCTAAATAGAGAGTGGTGGTGGTGGTGGGGGAAATGTACTGAAAACTTGATGATACAATTGCTACCTTGGCTGGAATGAGGTCTGTCTGATATGTTAATATGCCCTATATTTGCCAAGGTTATTTTCCAAGCTGGCCCACTCTTGCTTATTTTAAGACAGTTCTACATGGCAGTCGTCTTTTATGTAGCCAGGTTCTGCCAATTTATCAGGCTTACTTTGTCTGCAGGTTGTCTGTCATGTCAGCCTGCAAAATAAGATGTATACAGTGGTGTTTTATATATAGCAATGCAGTAATGTGTTTTAAAAATACACAGGCTGTACAATAAAATCATTGTATGGGGGGAAGAGAGCTTTGGGCTGGGACTGAGAAGAGAAAATGCCAATGTTTCTATTGCATTTCTGTGGGAGAAGTGATGTGTGCATATAAGCCATGTTCTATTTCTTCAATCTCTTGACCAAAAGTCAGCTCTTCTTATCTTATCTTACCTTTTATGAGGGAATATATATGGGAATTGCAATCAGACAGGATGAAATTGCAGCACTCTGAAGTTATAGCCTGAGAATCCCTCCCGTTGCTGCCTAATCTCCACAACAAGAGAGGTCCTACAGGGTCCTGGAGACTTGATCACAGCTTATTGCAGCAAGCTCCAGTTCTGGGCTCCCCAGCTCAAGAGAAACAGGGAACTGCTGGAAAGATTCCAACAGGGAACTGCTGGAAAGAGCCCAATGGGAGCCACAAAGATGCTGAAGGGCAGTGGTGTATCACTCTTGCTAGGACAGGCTGAGGGACTCANAAGGAGACTCCACAAGGCCCTTGGGCAGCCTGTTCCAGGGCTCTGCCACCCTCACAGGGAAAAAATCCTCCTCATGTTTAAATGAAACTTCCTATGCACGAATTTGACCTGAAGAAGAGGAGGGAGAGAAGGGATGGGAGTGGAGAGAATGGGGCTGGGCCCTTCAGTGGTGGCCAAGAACTAGAACACAGGAGGCTTCACTTAAGGAAAAAACTTCTTTATTGTGAGGGTCCTGGAGCAGTTTGCTCAGAGAGGCTGTGGAGTCTCCTCTTCTGCAGACTTTCAACCCCCACCTGGATTTGTTCCTGTACAACCTGACCTGGGTGATCCTGCTTCAGCAGGTAGGTTGAACTCGATGATCTCCAGCAGCTCCTTCCAACCCTCAGCATGCTGTGATTCTGTGACTCTTATAGCAGACCTCTGCTGGCTCACTGATAGGCAGAATGTGACTGAGGGTTGCAACTACATCGACAATTTAGTTGTAGAACATGGCAAGAATTAGTCTGGATGAGAAAAAGCCTCTGGCTTTGTGAAAAATACAGACAAAGTATCCACAGAAAATGTTGTGCATCTCTTTGTGCTCCTTGTGCAGGGAGCAGTAAATTGGTGCAGCATTGCTGCTGGTACCTGATGCTTGCCTGCTTGCAGCTGCCCTGTGAAGTGGTGGAGTTGCCTAGCTCCAGAGCCAATGAGATATCCTTACTCATGCTGATGACAAGAGAGACGGAAGATTGCTGGAAGATTTTCTTTTTTTTTTTTTTTCTCCCAGTGAAAAGTGAAGTGGGAGAGTGAGCATCAAACATGGTTGCTTGCCAGTGGGTAGCTTACTTTCAATCCCAGCTGGAGAAAACAGAGAAATAATGCAATTCCAAATGTCCTTTTTGCTAGGTTTTCTCTTTGCTGTCTGACTAGAGCTGGATGTCTGATAATGCTAATTCAGTCATTGCTTCCCCCCCCCCCCCCATTCTCCTTGCATCATTAAAAAGAGGCTGTTCAGTGATTAAAAATGTTTGAAGCAGGCAGTAGATGAGGGGTGGAAAGCAATTGGACTGGGATATTGATTAATACAGACTTTTAGATTGCTGTGGAAGATTGTGGTTGTTTTTTTTTTTTTTTATCACCCACAGGCAAAAGATTTCAGCTTATTTCCTCTGCTCACATTTTTCTTGCTGCTTGTGCTTCTCAGATGTTTTATTGTTTGTTAAAAAAAAAAACCACAACAACTTTCCCCCCTCCCCCCAATTCCTTGAGGTAAGCATTCATGAGGCAAAGAATGTGTTAATACAATTGTTATCTTGTTTTAGCTGAAGATGGATTTGCAACTATTAATTCTCCATAAGGAATATAAGAGGTGTTGTAGCTTTTGTGCTCCTGAAGAAAATTGTTAAGGGGGGTTGAGGTTTTATGAGCAAGGTGCTGCAAGATTTTGTGGTTATGTTTTAGGGTTTGATTTCTGAGTGCTCCATTTCATCTGTTTTGTTTTGCTTTTGTACACCTTGCTGCTCCAGTCCTGTGGAAGCTGCAATGTGTTCCTCAGGGGGAATTAAAATCTAGACAATGCCTCAGAGTTGCCTTCCAGCACCTGAAGGGATCCTATGGGAGGGCTGGGGAGGGACTTTTCATAAGGCTGTCTAGAGACAGAAGAAGGGGGAGTGATTTGATGGTAAGGGAGAGCAGGGTTAGACTGAAGCTGAGGAAGGAGTCTGCAGTGTAAGTGTGATGAGGCTCTGGAACAGATTGCCCAGGGAGGTTGGGGATGCCTCCTGCCTGGGGATGTTCATCCAACCTGAAGCCTTGAGCAGCTGATTCTAGTTGAGAGGTGCCCCTGCCTAAGGTGGAGAGGTTGGAATAGATGATCTCTAAGGTGCCTTCTACCCCAAGCCATTCTATGTTTTTCTGATGATTCTATGATGACTTTGACTATGCCTATGTGAAAGGCACTGCATTGCAGAAGTGCTGACAGCTTTGTTCTTCTCTGACCTATCTTCCTCTGTCTGTCTCTCTTTTTCTGCTTTTTCTTCCTATTTTCCCTTTGTTCCAGTCCATCACCCAGAGATCTCACTGGCTCTAACAAACCCAACTCAGCAGCTGTTTGGTGTCAAGGACATTTTTGAACCTTAGCACAACCTCCCCTGCTGCCCAGGGCTGCCTCAGGATACCAGGTCCTGACAGTGTTCCAAACCAAATAGGATCCAAGTGAAACCTCACATTCAGTACAAAGATGCCAGATTATTTTTCACTCAACACTTGGTGAAGATTCAAATGCAATCAATAGTTAAGGCAGATGAGGATCTGGGCTGGGCAAAAGAGCTTTTGGGGGTTTTGTTTGTTTTTTCTTGTTGTTTTTTTTTTCTTTTTAAGAAAACAATAGTATCTAAATGTTATAAACCCTGAAAAGGCAGTGAATTGGTGTTAATTTCCATGGGTGTCTCACACAGTCCACTCAGAGGACCAAATGCTCAGTCATGAGTTGGGTAGAGACACTGATTGCTGTTTCCTGTGCAATCACATAAGCATTGTGACAGTAACAATGAGGTCTGCAGACAATGTGAAGAGCTGCTTGGTGAATGTTCTGCAGGTGCCATGGAGGCCTGGTTTAGCTCAGCAGTGTGCAATGATTGTCAGCTTAGCCAAAGCCAGCAGCTGAAGAACTGTGGTTGCTAACTACTGAGCTAGAGGGTCAGGACATGTGTGTGCTAAGGGCTGACCTGCTGGAGGGCAGCTCTGTGCAGAAGCATCTGGGAGTGCTGGTGGACAAAATGTTCTCCATGAGCCACCAGTGCATCCTTCTGCTCAAGAAGGCAGATGGTGTTCTAGGGCCCATGAGGAAGAGTGTGGCCATCAGGTCAAGGGAGGTTCACCTCCCCCTCCACTCTGCCCTGGTTAGACCACAGCAGGAGTGCTAGGTCCAGTTCTGGCCTCTCCTGCCTGACAGAGTCCAGTGGAGAGCCATGAAGATGATGAGGGGTGTGATGGTTTGGGAATTACCTGCCCCCCACACTCTGTAAAATGACCCAGACTAGACTCAGCCAGCTGGCAGTTAAGGACTGAAGCTCTATTTACAGCTCAGCACAATGTACAAGCAGAGATAGACACAACAGACAGGAATAGTTACAGACATAGACAAGTTAAAGGTAATANCATAATTTTCTCTATTAAAATATTCCAATTAGCCTCAAACCAGCACAAGGGGACTGGAGCATCTCTGTTGTGAGGACAGAGGGAGGGAGCTGGGGCTGTGGAGCCTGCAGAAGAGCAGCCTGAGGGAGGATCTTTTCAATGTTTATCAATAGTCATGGAGATGAGGCTGGGCTCTTTTCAGTGGTGGCCAGTGATAGGGCAAGGGAGAATGGGCATGAACCAGAACCCAGCAGGCTTCACTTCAGGAATTACTTGTTTATTTTGGGGGTGGCAGAGCACTGGACCAGTTTGCCCAGAGAGGTTGTGGAGTCTTCTTATCTGCAGACTTGCAACACCTGCCTGGATTTGTTCCTGTGCAAGCTGACCTAGGCAAGCCTGCTTTAGCAAAGGGGTTTGACTCTGACCTCCAGGGGTCCCTTCTACCTCCCACCACGCAGGAATTCTGTGATAGTGCCTTGTCATCTATGCTGGCAGTTGTGGCCTCTTGCAATGATGCCAGTCAGTGCAGGTGGGCCAAGGGTCACTCGAAGTGAACAAAGTGGTTCAGAGCTAAGGAAGGTTAACTTTATGGGGACAGCTATGCCAGCTGCCTGCTCTGACAGACAACAATCCCTCAACTACTCTACATACTAGCATAGATGTGACTCTAATGTTCATTGTTCAAGGCCAGGTTGGACAAGGCCTTGAGTGACCTGTACTAGTGGGAGGTGTCCCTGCCTATGGCAGGGGGTTGGAACTGGATGATCCTTGAGGTCCCTTCCAACCTTACCATTCTATGATTCTGTGATTCTATGATTGTGACAATAATACATCACATCATCTGGCCAAAACTGACAGAAAGAAAGGAAAAAATAAAAAAGGCAGTGGTAAATAAGCTAAACCCCACAGAAGGGAACCAATAAAAGGCTGATTTGGGATTTTCAGTATCAGCAGTGGACCAACCTATATGAGGAAATTTCAGAAGGGTGTAGAACAAGAAACATGCCCCCAAAAAACCCCAACCCTGCTGTGCTGGCTTGCTTTGTTAATTAAGTTTTCAACAGCAACCTGGTCTTCAAAAGAATACCTTCAGAAGAGGTACCTAAGGAAATTCTAGCACAGAAATACTGATTTTTTCAAGCCCTTTGAATTGGTGAGGTGAGAAGGCACCGACTGCTTCGTGCTTATCTACCCTGGATTTTGCCAGAAGATAGGAGCTTGCCCTGTCCCTCCCCGAAGCTGTCACTGAGAAACCTGACTGCAAACCACCTTAAAGCCCCAGGTTTCTGTATCCACGTCAGGTTAATGCACATCACTTTTTGGAAGGGCTGTAGTAGTGCAGAATCAGTGTGATGCTGGCCACAGCCCTTCAGTTGTCAGCCTAAAGCTGGCTCTGATTCTGTCATGCTGGTGTGTGGGCAGTTCGCTCTTGCATCTGCTTGCTAAATATAGTCTGCTGCTGTACCCGTGTAATAGCCTTTGCAATAGCTGCTGAAAGCAGAGCTTTGCATAGTTAAGGACATCATCCATCTTGTGCTGTCTACAAATAAAAACATTGTTCTTAGGGAGTGAAAAGCAGCACAAACTTCATCACAAGAACATAAAGGAAATGGAGTTTTAATGACCGAAGCCAAACTCAGGAGTTGTTTCTTCCAAGACCTTTTGAGAGCTGAGTTGAGCAGTTGAACACCAGAGTTTGTGGGTTTTTTTTTTTTTTATTCAGGCTTTTGGTCTGGCTTGTTTGTGTTGTTAGGCAGAGCTCAGAAACATTGGCTGGTGTTTGTTTGACAGACTATCACTTAGAGTGCTCCCAGAGAAGGCGTTCAGCTGTCAGCATCGTCTGCCCACGGTTCCTCACCTCCATGCTGCTGTGTGCTGAGTGTCACCATGGTGTTGCCTTAACCAAGGGATGAGCAGGGAGGAGGGGGGAAAGCAACCCTCCCTATCTCTCTACTCACATACCTCTGGTTGATTACCAATATGTTGTAAATCACCAAGCACCTGAGGCATTAAGTCAGGGACAGCAATCAATGAACACAAAGACAGATCTCTTGAAATACCTCTGCCAGCTGCTTCTGCCCTGCTCACAGTGTGCAGCAAATCTCAGCCTGGTTGTGGAGCACAAAGTCATTTCCACCCCCCCTCCCCCCATTTACAAACGTTCAATTACTGAATATTTAATGCTATTTAATATTTAACACTGTGATGCTTCATGTCACATTTTTTTTTATTTGTCCTTTTCATCCTGAAGGATCCCCAAAATGTTTCCATCTCTCTGATTACACAAAGGCTACAAAAAGGTTTCTTAATCCAACAAGGGGGGTTGGGGGTGGTAAAAAAAAAAATGACTGCTTTAACAGCATAGCACATCTCATTGTTATTAATAATCATCATCATTGCTGGCACTGGCTGCAAGTTTCACCCTTTTTATGAGACTCTCAGAAAGCAATTTATAATCAGGTATTGGAAGTCTTCACACACAGCAGTGCCACAATACTGATAAGCTTTATAATTTATATCTCCAGCGAGGGAAAGTGGAGGCAAATGCATTGAGAGAGTTACTCAAGTCAACAAGGCAGTTAAAATTGGACATCTGAGGAGCTTTGAAAGAGTTCACATGTTCTCACCCCGACCCCCTATTTCAGCTGTTAGGAAGGATTTCTGAACTAAATGTCAAGATAAGATGCAAAAGAATCTGAGAGAGAAAATCAAATTCCACCCTATTTAGGTAATTAGTTTGCTCTAGAGTGAGAAAAGCTCTGCCTTGCTCCCCAGGCTTCAACACTGAACAAGAAAAGAAAAAGGGTGACTGAGGCACAACATGAAATTTTCAGAAGTTCTGGAAAGGTAACAGTTGATTTCTAGGCTTGCAGAACAGAGAGCTGCCATGCTTGCTGTGAAACCTTCTGGTCACTGAGACAAAGCCCATCCATGTGCCACAAGCCAGGATCTCAGCAACCCAAACATAATGAACCCAAGAATAATGAACCCAAGAGCAATGAACCTTTTGGTCACTGGGACAGAGCTGATCCCTGTGNGTGCCACACACCAAGTCCTTAGCAGCCCAAGAACAGTGAACCTTTTGGACTCTGGGACAGAGCTGATCCAAGTGCCACACACCAAGTCCTTAGCAGCCCAAGAACAGTGAACCTTTTGGTCTCTGGGACAGAGCTGATCCAAGTGCCACACACCAGGTCCTCAGCAACCCAAGAATAATGACAAGCTTAGCTGCCTGAGATGTGGACTTGGGAGCAGGTAGTTGACACTGTGTGGAGGTGGAAATAGCCACACACTGTAACAGCCAACATCAGACCATTTACTAATGGCACTGTCTTAGCTTTAGCTTCTGTGTAGCCTTCAAAGATCCACATCTACCCCCTCCACCAGCTCCTTAGACTACAGACTACATTTGGTGTCCCAGGATGGGAATCACAGTGGAGAGGAACATTTCATTCCCTATCAGACCACTATAAAAGCAAACCATGAGGCTGGTGAGACAGGGACCCTGGGGAGCCCAAGGGAATGAGGGAAAAGAAATACTGGGATCTGTCTTCTGCTAGGATCTGTCCCCTGGTGTGCCTCTTTGTGTGTGTTTTCCCACCCAGCAACTTTCCCCCAGATAATTACTCTGCCTCTTTCTAGTCCTCTTTGTAATCTTGTAGTTCTTGGGTTCTTGGCTTTGTAGTGGCCAAGTTTCTACCAGCCAGCCAGAGAGAAGAGGCTGCTTCCTGCAGGCAGGACGTGTCACAGCACAGATGTCAGCTCTTATACTTGCTTCACTTTGCACGTTGGGCAGACACTACTCACTGCTTCATCTCCTGCTCTCTGATCCTGGGCTTGGCTGTCACCACGTGGAGATGTCAAAATCCATCTCTGCCAGAAGAAATCTTACAAGTTAGGGGAGCATGTTTCAAAGTGTTATAAATCATCCAGGTGCATTTGTCTCTTCCTCTAGGTGAACATTTCAGCTGTAGCTCTTCTTCCTTTTCTCCCTCCCATCTTTTTTTTTGGTTACCTTTGCTGATGATGCAGTTTCAAGTGCCACAAAAGCTCTGAATTCAGCAGAGATGGAAGGCACCAGCAGCCAGCTTTCTTCTGTCACACATGGTGATCATCTCAGAGAAGAGATTACTCTCACCAGCCTTAACTGGAGAACTGATTTGGTTGCTTCTGTATAGAGACCTTTGTCACTCCACTGCAGATGCTCTGTACAGCCCCAGACATTTATGCATCAGTTCTGAAAGATCATTCATGTAGTTTACTGTGTGATTGAAGAATCAGCCTCCTCCCCTCCCCTCTCAGGGCTCTCTGATATTAAACAAACTGAATAATTGCATGCAACTTGGTAAAAAAAAGAAGTATTTATCTTGATTTTAGAAGCTACCAACCTTTCCATGTGATTGGTGTCTTATTTAGTCACTGTGAGCCTATTACTCTGGCAGCAGTAAAGAGCCTGCATTCTCCAGGGGTTGGGATTGGGACTGGCACTGCTTAGCATCTTTGCTGGCAAAATGGACAGTGGGGTTGAGGCACCCTCAGAAATCTGCCAATGGCACCAAGCTCTGTGGTGAGGTCAATGCTCTGGAGGGAAGGGGAAGAGATATCAGCCAGAGGAACCTTGACAGGCTTGAGCAAGGAGCCCATGTGACCTTCATGAGGTTCAACAAGTCCTTCCCTTCCGTGCTTGTTAAGAAAAAATAAACTCACCACAAACTCCACATAAAGCCTTTAGGCCTCCCTGTGTGAACAGAGAATCAGAGCTGTGAATGAAGGTTGTGTAATGACTGTCAGGGCACTCATCTGCCTGTGTTGGGGGCTGAGAGATTGCCAGTGAGGCTGTGTGCTGTGCAGCTTGCCATGGGGAGAGACCTTAGCCACCATCCCTGGGAGAGACCTTAGCCACCATCCTTGGGAGAGACCTTAGCCATCATCCTTGGGAGAGACCTTAGCCATCATCCTTGGGAGAGACCTTAGCCATCATCCTTGGGAGAGGCTATGGATGACCAAAGAACCCTCCAATGTCAAAAATCCTTCACTGTTAGTAGCTGATCTCAGAACACAGAAATGGAAGTTGGAAAGACAAATTTGAGGCTGATTACAGAAACCCTTTAGTGCCTGACCTGTTGGGTTGGTTTCTATCAAGCACAGACTGGTAGCTGTGTTTTATCCACCTTCCAAAAGATTGAGGCATCACATAAGAGCAGGATTACCTTTCCTTTTCATTTTTTGTTCTTTGAATGGATTCATAATTCATTCCTTATTTCACAGATATGTTAACACATTTTTAACAGCTGCCCAAATTCCTTTTTTTTTTTTTTTTTTAAATTTTTTTTTGGGTAGGACATGTTTAAATCAGCTGGGTATGAAAACTTATTACAACTGGATGTCATTCTCTGAGTGAAAGGTCACAGGTCATCCCCAGGGGGCTGCCTGCCCTTAGAAATGCATTAGGAGCTCTAAGTTACATTCCTACCCCCAGCCTCTGCCACGGATTTGCTTAAGAATATTTAGTAGGCATAACACAGCCCTGTTGAGAAAGGAGAAAAGAAAGAGATCATTTGGGATGTATCCATCCATAACTCCAGCCTGGCTACCAAGAGCAATGTGCACATAACCAAAGAGAGTAAACTGGTGTCAGCTTTTTGGCTTTGATCAGTTGTGTGGCTTACTGTTAAAACAGTTGCTGTGTTCTCTTTTGTGTGGGATTCACTCTGGGCTCCTCACTCTGAGAAGGATGTTGAGTTGCTGGATTGTGTCCAGAGAAGGGCAACAAAGCTGCTGAAAGGTTTGGAGAACAGGGCTGGTGAGGAGCAGCTGAGGGACTCCAGCTTAGTCTGGAGGAGGCTGAGGGGAGACCTCCCTGAGAGGAGGCTGGAGTGAGGTGGAGTTGGGCTCCTCTGCCTAGTGTCAGATGGTAGAACAAGAGGAATTGACCTGAACTTGGGAGGTTTAGGTTGGAGATTAGCAAAAATAATTGTTACAGAAAGAATGGTCAGGGACCACTGCAGGTGGAGTCAGCATCCCTGGAGCTGTTCAAGAGAGGTCTGGATGTGGTACTTGGGGACATGGTTTAGTGGCCATGGTGGTCTTAGGTTGATGGTTGGACCTGGTGACTCTAGAGGTCGTTTCCAACCAAAAGAGTTCTGTGATTCCATTCTGTGATTGATGTGATCTAAGTGTGTGGTAACCTACTAGAGGTGGCTCTACTTGAGTGTGGGGATTGATACTTTTCTCTTCCCTCTGGTCTTGTCTCACTTTTCTCTCTTCTCTCTCACTCTCTCAGCTGTTCTCTCCCTCCCTGGCATGTACTTATCTGCCTTCTATGATCCATGTGATCCACACTAACTTGTAATCAATTAACTGCAAATCATTCAGCCACTTTTGGTGTCATTTGCCTCATCTCACCCCTTAGCTCTCCCTAAAGAAGCTCCTCTGGGGCCAGGTGCTGAGAGCTGCTGTGTGTGTTGCCATTTCCTTTCTCTCCTCCTCCTCAGTTTCTGCCCAGCCAGTTGCTTTGGCAATAATCATGAGAACAGCTAAGGGGGGTGTGTGTGTGTAAATAATAAAGAAAAAAGAGTCAATCTGCTAAGTGGGATTCCCCTAAGGCCTTTCTGTGAGAGGAGATTTGGCAGAAAGGAAAGATGGGTTTAGTGTGGTGCTGGTGGAAAAGAAACAACAACCCACAGCACTGTTTCCTTTTGTACTGCCTTCTGAAGCCCTCCAGTTTTTGTTTGGTGCTCAGAACCAGCCCTAAGTGGCAGAGGTTCTTGCAGAAGCTGTAATAAATCCTTCAGAAAGATGACAACCCCAACAGCAGCTCCGTTCTCTGCCTCTGATGGGTTTGTTAGGCACCCCCATAGAGATTGAAATCCAATGCAAGCTTCCACCACCCAACCACCAAGTTGTGAAAAGAAACTTTCCTTCCTTTGAGGAGGAGAAGCAATTATCCATGGCTCAAAGCACTTCAGAAAGCATAATGAGGGTATGATATCAGGCAGGCAGTTGTGCTAATCTGAATGACCGTCAGCACTCCAAGAAAAGAGGCCTTATTATAGCTGCACTTATTACACTGCTGCACTTACAAGGTTACTTAGAAAGCTGCTCTGGATCCATCAGCATATTAGAGACTCAAATGCCAAACCATCAAACTGGAAGCCTTAATATACACCACTGAGAGCTGGTGAGAAGAAGAGGCAGCCTATGAGAAAGCTTGAGAGAGTCACAGGATCTTAAGGGTTGGAAGTGACCTCTGGACATGATCATCATCATCAGGTACACCTCCCTGCCCGAGCAGGAGCACAGAATCCAGTGCAGGGTACCCAGGAACACATGCAGACAGGGCTGGAAAGTCTCCAGAGGAGACTCTGCAACCTCTCTGGGCAGCCTGTGCCAGTGCTCTGTGACTCTTATAGTACAGAAGTTCTTCCATGTGCTAAGGTGGAACTTGCTGTGCTGCAGTTTCCATCCCTTGCCCTATCCCAGGGCACAAGAGAGCAGAGGCTGTCCCTGTCCCTTCCTTCCTGACCCTCAGTCCTCAGCTATTGATAGACATTGCTCAGCTCCCCTCTCAGCCTTCTTCTCTCCAGACTAAGCAGCCCCAGAGCTCTCAGTCTCTCCTCCTCAGGCAGTGCTCCAGTCCCTTCCTCACCCTTGCAGCTCTGCCTTGGACTCTCTCCAGTAGATTCTTGTCTCTCTTGAAGTGGGGAGCCCAGAGCTGGACACAATATTCCAGGGTAGGATCTCCTTGCCACAATTCTCCATCTTCTGAAGCAGTCATTCATCTGGATGAGCTATGGGAAGCTCCCTTGCTTTTTCCATCTTTCTGGAAGGTGTCTACAGCTTGCAGCTTTCACGAGACACTTCTTGTGTTGTAGATGCTCATTTAAATGACCTCACTAAAACAGATAATAAGAAGGGTAGATTTAGATTGGAAGCCAGGAAAACCACTTCCAAAGGGCTGCAGTGATAGGACAAGGTTTGGTTTGATAGGACAAGGAAAGCACTGCTTTGAAATTAGAGAAGAGGAAGATTACATTGGGTGTTAGGAACAAGTTCTTCACTGTGAGGGTGGTGCAAGCCTGCCACAGGTTGCCCAGACAGGTGGTGGAGACCTGGAGACCCTCCCTGGAGACATTTCAAAGTCAGGCTTGGATGGGACTCTGAGCAACACAGCCTCAAGTTGTGCCAGGGGAGCTTCAGGTTGGATATTAGGAAAAATCTCTTCACAGGAAGGGTTATCAAGCATGGGAAGAGCCTGGGCAGGGAAGTGATGGAATCAGCATCCCTGCAGCTGCCTTTGGAAGTCTTTGCACAGTTGGCAGAAATAGATGCAATAAAATTATTTCATATATTTTATGTAGTTACAGGAAATTCTATAAGAAAATTGTAGTTATTTATAGGTGTTTCAATACTGATACACTTTAGAATTATTTCCCATGGCAGTAGATATTCTTGGGGTTATTGGTGGGCTCCATTCCACCAACAGATGGTTCAGGTATATCAAATAGTCTCCAAGTTGGGTACTTTTAAAGAGCTACAGCAGTAACACCAACCACAAAAAAAAAAAAAAAAAAAAAAGAATTCTCTGGCCTCATTAATGTTTTATTTGAGCACAGTAATTCCAATTTGCATATTTAAGCAGGTCTACAACATTCTCCAATATTATTTCTGCCCCTTATAATTTTTCACAAGCTGCCCAGTGTGAGGAGAGAGGAGAATTCTTTGTCCTCCCTGGAGAAAAGGTTCTCCTCTGCATTCTTTATCTGTGAAGAATTCAGATCATTTCCTAGCCTGACAGTCCACAGGAAGTTTTCTTGGTTTAAAAGGCTCAGCTCCCTGTTCATTTTCATTTAGCTGCCCTACAATGAAGTATTTCTCCCCAGAATGTTTACAGTTGGTGCATAGATAAATCACAAACAGGGATTCTAATTCCTTGCTGCTTATTCATAGGAGCTCCATTACAGCCACACTGCAGGCAATGATGCACTTCAAGGATTGTGCTGATGCTGATGTTATAAAGCAGAGGAACAAAGTTTAAATGGTCTGTAAATGTCAGCAGAATCCTGATAGTAAATTATGACCTTGCTATTGACTCCTGAGTACCCTGAGCTTCGTTTTATGCATTCACATGATGACAGTGGTAATGCTCCTCAGATGACAGAAACAAAAGGGTAGCACAAGCAACCAAATTCCTGGGCCAAAAGAGAGCATCAGGTATTTATCAGGAGTTCTGTCAAGTTATTTATAGGAGTGAAAATCATCCTCAAAGAAGCAATACCCAGAGAGTGGTGTAGCAAGAGGCACTGCTGTCTGTCTTCTTAGGGCAATTAATTTATTTTAGGTTTTTTTTTCCTTTTTTCTGTTTGGAGTTCAATATACAGAGCTCTGAGATTCAGCACTGTTCTTAAGCATAAAATTGGGATTCTTGGCTTGCTGTAATTTCTATATGGAAGCTTTGTGGCTCTGAGGAGAGCCATTAACACCCACTGCAGTGTCTGCCAGTGGCACCCTCCACGGCCAAGGTGCTAAGGCAAACTGAATTCAATAACACAGAGTTGATTATGGATAAGAGAGCCACAAGTTTGTGCCTGACACAGAAGTGACCTTGTAATCCTCTCCTTAGAATTCTTGCCAGCATTCCTCCCTCCTGCCACTCTCTTTTATTGTGTTTTAAATTTAGATTAGAAGGACTTTGGGGCAGAGTCCATGCTGCCTTTTACATCCTAAGGAAGAGCTTATTTGTCACAGCACTGAGAATGTTTCTATTGTGCAGATAATTTTTTTTTTTGGGTTCCTGCTTTGCAATGTTAAAAGTTCATCTCTTCCCCATTCTCATTCCTTTCACATCTCTAAGTGGGATTCCAGAAAGAAAGTTATGTGGTGCTCATTTCATTTCATAGTAGCTAAAATGCATTCCACTGGCTGCTTTTTTCCTCCCCTCAGGATTACCCAAGAATGCTTACCTCAGCTTTGTGTTTCCTGCCATTTTACTTGCTGGGTGGAGCCCCAGAAATGTTATTTTTTTAATTATTATTTTCTAATTATTTTGTGCCTAACCAACACCAACTTTTATTTAGAATCATAGAATCAATCAAGGGAGAAGTTGCATAAAATACACTTCAGTACACGGAGTGTAAATATGCAAATGCCTGTTTAGAGCATTTGGAAGAGTCCTAAGAAGCTGAACTGGTGTGATCAGTAATTATGTCCACAAATAAAGTGTGTGACTGTGTCAGTAATGAACATGCATCTGAGTCAGTGTGGTCAGAGTTGTGTTGATGCACACACAGAGACATAGAATCAGTCAGGCTTGGAAGGAGCCACAAGGAGCATCCTCCTGCCACAGCGACTCCACCACCTCCCTGGGCAGCCCATTCCAATGCCTCACCACTCTTGCTGTGAAAGAATGTTTCCTAATATCCAGGCTAAACCTACCCAGTGACAACTTGAGGCCATTCCCTCTTGTTCCATCACTAATTGCCAGAGTTGTGTTAATGCACACACAGAGTCACAGAATCAGGGTTGGAAGGGACCACAAGGAGCAGCCAGTTCCAACCCCCCTGCCATGGCCAGGGACACCTCACACTAGATCAGGCTGGCCACAGCCTCATCCAGCCTGGCCTGAAACACCTCCAGGGATGAGGCTTTCACCACCTCCCTGGGCAACCTGTTTCAGGGTCTCATGATGAGACCTCATGGTGAAGGTCTTCCCACCCTCATGGTGAAGAATTTTCCAGGCTGAATCTGCCCATTTCTAGCTTGGTTCCATTCCCCCCAGTCCTATCACTACCTGTTCCTCTGTGCAGAAAACCTCAACCCATTCTTGTACAAGTGAGCACAGTAAGGTTGGGTTGTGTCAGGTAGGATAAACACCTTCCTCTGCTGCTGCTCTTCAGTCTGCAACATAAAAGCTGTTACACCATTCCTCTTAAAAAATAAAACAAAACAAAACAACAACCAACCAACCAACAACAACAAAAACAAACAAACAAAAAAACCAACCAAAACCCCAAAAATTTGGTCTGGTGGGAGGAAAAAAAAAGAATGTTTAAGTATTTTTCTCGAGGCACAAGGAGAAAATGGGTAGGGGACAGCTACAGCTACGAAGTAAAGGAAAGCTTTTTCTGAATGTGGCACTGGTCAGGAGAGAAGAGAAGCTTTGAAATGCCTCTCAAAAGCTTTGCAGCTTCCAGAGTGCCTCCTTGGCAAATGTCAATACCCTGGCATGGGAGTTCTCCTGCTCATAGAACAGTAGAATCATCAGCCACCTTCAGTGCCCTTAGCAGAAATAGCTGCAGCCTTCTACTGCTAAAAATGGCTTCTGATGAGTAGACAAAGCTGTGCTGCAGGTACCCCGGGTGATGTTTTAGAGGGCATTTTGCACATAAGGGATAAATAGCTCCTTCTAATAGCAGGGAAACCCAAGCCATGCCTGGAATTTCTTAGCTTTGCTGCATTGGAAGCCAGCTAGGAAAAAACAAAACAAAACTCTGTATTGATAGAGGCTTTTGGGAAGGTCAGGTAGCCAAAAATGTTGAGGGTTTGACAGAAGTGGTCAATAAAAGAGGCAATTTCCACCTGACCATGCAAAGGAACTACAGACCTTGAAATCTTCATTGGTAAATGTATCAGATTGGTTAAAAAATTCCTTACAGCTGCTTTTTAGTCCCTGAGCTTTCATCATCAAGAGCAGGCTGCATGAATCTTGCCTGCTAATGAAATGAGACCTCATCCAACCTGGTCCTCAACACCTCCAGGGAGGTTGTGGAGCAACCTTCGATCACATTTGGTGCTTCTGTGCTCCACAATCTCCCTGGGCAACCTGTGCCAGTGTCCCACCACCCTCACTGTAGTGAACTTCTTCACAGTTCCTGATCCAATATTCATCTTCTAGACCATGCAAGGTCACCATCCTTTATACAGTGAGGTACTTGCTGAAGACTTCACTTTTCTGGAGCTGTATACCAAGGACTGATCACTATAAACATGAAGATGCCCAACCATGATGTCATGCAGAATAATTTCCCCTACTGTTTTGTTAAGCTCTTACATCAGAGGCAGCACTTCACACCACCAGATAAATACCCATGGAGAGTGGAAGCCAGCCTTGCTCAAATAGGTGTAAATGAATGTGAGCTGACAGTGTCTGTGATCTCTGGTTATAAACACCCCAGGAACACAACCAGGTTTGTACAGACCACCTTCCATGTTGTATATATCCCCAGGTGTTTGCTCAGACAGCTACTCTGGAGCCTTCACATTGATTTGCAGCTTGCTGCTTACAGACAGGTGACACAACTGAGCTCAAGATGCTGCTGCACGCAGCCTTCTGCTTCATCTCAGATGCAGAGGAAAGGCATTCAATAATCAGAGAATGANTTCCAACCTTACCATTCTATGATCCAACCTCAACCTGCTCTGATGCATCTTCCACAGTGACTCTGAGCAACTTGTTCCATTATCTGATGAGCCTCACGCTAAGATGTTTTCATGCCCCACCCCCCACTTTCTATCCAGTTTGAATTTCCCACATTCCCATCATGCCTATGGCAGGGGGTTGGAACTAGATGATCTTTGAGGTGTCTTCCAACCTTACCATTCTATGATCATACCCAAACAGGACTGCATAAATTCTCATGTGGACCACTGCATGGAAAACTCCCAAACATTACAAGAAAATGAACACAACCCCCCAAAGTCCTTTAGAAATCCAGGAGGGACTGAAAGTCTTCCTAAACAGTACTCATCAGTTTGCTTTGCTCTCCTAACACTTCCAAAGTGATGTGTGTGGAAGTATTGGAGAACTCAGCAGCTTGGTTTGCTCTTTTACTTTATGCTCTCCTGTTGGATGAGAGCTGTCCCCCTACAGAGCACCAGATGAATATCTTAATGTGTTCTGAAAAACCCTGGTGGGAGAATCCCCATTTAGCATATGGTGCTTGGCAAAGTCACTTGCTGGCTTGGCTCCATCTGAACTCTGAGGGAAATCAGATCAACTGCGTGGTACAGATCGCAGCAGGGAGGTACCCTGAGCAACAGCAGAACAAGCAGTGCTGTTTAGGATGTTCTGGATGCTCAGTGTTGGGAGGGGAAGCAGAAAGCATGAGTATTTCAATCATTTTTTTACCAACCAATATCTTTCAAAAGGCTTTCTTCAGCTGTAGATGTAGCTGAGCTTTGAGATGCTGCTGGTGGCGATTTCGTATGTTCAAAACGAGCTGGGGTATTGTAGCAGACTGAGCAGGCAGGACTCTGATGGTTTGGGAGTTCCCTGCCCCCCAACACTTTATAAAATCCCCCAGACTAGGCTCAGCCAGCTGGAAGTTAAGGACTGAAGCTCTGTTCACAGCTCAGCACAATGTACAAGCAGAGATATACACAACAGACAGGAATAGTTACAGACATAGACAAGTTAAAGGAAATACACAAACACAATTCCCCTCCCAGCAATCAGAGTCCCCAGGAGGGGCTCCCAACCACCCTTCCACCTTCT
>WBNM01038904.1:10094-24239 GCA_013399055.1 Ramphastos sulfuratus | reverse complement strand
CCCCCCAACACTTTATAAAATCCCCCAGACTAGGCTCAGCCAGCTGGAAGTTAAGGACTGAAGCTCTGTTCACAGCTCAGCACAATGTACAAGCAGAGATATACACAACAGACAGGAATAGTTACAGACATAGACAAGTTAAAGGGAATACAGAAACACAATTCCCCTCCCAGAAATCAGAGTCCCCAGGAGGGGCTCCCAACCACCCTTCCACCTTCTCCCCACCCCTCTGCCTTACCCCAGAGTTTGCCTTACGTGCAAGGTGAGTTTGGATGCTGGTGAAGGGGGGTCAGAAGCAGAGTGGTTAGGTTAGCAGAGAGGCCAGCAGACAAAACCAGCAGCTAGAGAGACAGAGACTCTCTGTGTCTTATCTATGTTTGTGTCCTTGTTCTTGTATACCTCAGCAGGCCTATAAGTGAAGTAGCCATCACCACTGTTTGCTTTTCACAGCCTAGCATCTAATTATTTTCATAAAAGTATTCCAGTTAGCCTCAAACCAGCACAAGGACCTGCAGCAGTGAGCAGCCTGTGTGTAAAAGCAGAGGATCACAGCTTCCAAGCGCTCTGCGCTGGCGTTTGCAGTTGGTGGCTGTCTGGGTGCCAGCAGAAACCTGAGACCTCACCTGAGGGAAACTGCCTGATTTCCTTCCATTAATCAGTAGGGCAACATGTTTGGGTCTACACTTCCCCTGCTAACTCAAATGTAATTATTATTTATTTTTAGTTTCCTCTGTGCATTAAGTTCCACGCAGAGACCTTCTCTGCTGACGAGGACTCCTCTTTTTGCTCTCTAGGAGTATTTATTTCATCACAGAGTTTATCTTCTGTTTTCATTTGACTCACAGGCAGATTCCTGAAGCAGGTTATAAATTACCTGACTGAAATGAAAATGACTAGTACACTTTTCTTCTTGGGGAACTTGCCCTGAATAATTTCTACACAGAAAAGAGTCTATTGGATTTGCAAATACTCCTAAATTTGATACGTGAAGGAATATTGAAAAATGAGCAGGAAACTTTAATGCAAAGCTGATTTATTTTTCTTTTAACCCACTTTTGGCTCTGATACAGTATCACACATGGAGCAAATGCATTTATCTGTTTAGAAGAGCTGCCCATATTTGCTTCTGAATGTTCTACCAGGAAAGCAAATTTGAGTTGCATTGAGGAAAGCCATGATTTGCCTTTGCACAAATAAGTTATGTGGCCCTATATCTCAGACTGAGAAACTCAAACTGCAGGACTTCTCAGCCTGGACAAGAGAAGGCTCCAGGCAGACCTAACAGCAGCCTGCCAGGACCTGAAGTGGGCTACAAGCAGGCTGCAGAGGGGCTGTTAGCAAAACCCTGCAGGGACAGGACAAGGAGCAATGGTTTGGAATGAGAGCAGAGCAGATTGAGATGGGATGTGAGGAACAAGTTCTGCACTGTAAGTGTGATGGAACACTGCAACAGGCTGCAGGGACAGGACAAGGGGCAATGGTTTGGAATGAGAGCAGAGCAGATTGAGATGGGATGTGAGGAACAAGTTCTGCACTGTAAGTGTGGTGGAACACTGCAACAAGCTGCCCAGGGAAGTAGTTGAGGCCCCATCCCTGGAGCTATTCAAGGTTTGGCTGGAGAAGGATCTGAGCAGCCTGATGTAGTGGAGGATGTCCCTGCTGATTGCAGGGGCTTGGATGAGGTGACCTTTGAAGGTCCCTTCCAACCCAAACCATTCTATGAATCTAGGGTTCTACTTTTCCTGACAGCAACCTTTAACAGAGTGTCCAAACTGAGGCTGGAAGTGACTAAGCAGGCAGTATGCTTGAGCCAGAATTTGAGATCCTCCATACAATTGTCTCTTTTCCCTTTTCTTGCACTCAGCTCATCAGTGCTGCCACTTGGGCATCCAGCTTTTTGTGGAAGATCACAAGGTAGTATTGGGAGAAATTCTTGACAGTGAGGGTGGGCACACACTGGAGCAGGTTGCTCAGGGAGGTTGTGGATGCTCCCTGCCAGGAAGTGTTCCAGGCCAGGCTGGATGAGTCCTTNACCTCAAGGATCATCCAGTTCCAACCCCCTGCCATAGGCAGGGACACCTCCCACTAGCACAGGTCACTCAAGGCCTCCTCCAACCTGGCCTTGAACACCTCCAGGGAGGGAGCAGCCACAACCTCCCTGGGCAACCTGTGCCAGTGTCTCACCACCCTCACTCCAAACAACTTCCTCCTAGCATCCACTTTCCATCTCCCCTCTGACACTTCAAACCCATTCCCCTTGTCCTGTCATTACCAGACCTTGTCAACAGTCCCTCCCCAGCCTTCCTGGAGCCCCCTTCAGATCCTGGAAGGCTACTCCAAGCTCTCCTGGAAGCCTTCTCTTCTCCAGGCTGCAGAGCCCCAACTCTCTCAGCCTGTCCTCACAGCAGAGCTGCTGCAGCTCTCTGAGCATCTTTGTGGCATCCTCTGGACTGGCTCCAACATTTTCATGTCCTTCCTGTGCTGGGGGCTCCAGAACTGCACACAGGACTCATCTGTTAGGAGAAAGAGGATTACAGAGCAAAGCATGAGGCAGTGTCACACAACCATCTTCTTGGCATATTATTCTCCAAAATAAAATCCCCTCCACCAACTGGCAGGATCACCTCCTAGAGTCCCCAATAATTAAAGCAATGTAATTATTGTTTAAGAGCTGATGGTGGCAATTGCATATCATTTCCCTTGCAGATCAACCATAAAATCTAACACAGAGGTAGGTAAAGAAGAAACTCATTTAGAGTAGGTACTTGCTCTGTATGCCCTATGAGCACAATAATTTCCAGTGTCCTCAGGTCCTGCAGATAACATCTGCTTTTTTGCTATTCACTTGGAAATTCATTAGTGGAACTCTTCCTGCTGAGGATTCATGAACTCCCAGCAGTTCTTGTTATTCCTCTGGGTTCTTTTATACCATCATCTCACCCACCCTATCACATCTTGAGATAAATCAAAACATTCCCAGTTTTCATTTCCCAGCTGGCAACTTTCTCCTTAAAAAACCAAAAAAATCACTCAAAAAAAAAATCCACTCCTGTGACAAACACCCTTCAGAACACAGCAGCTGGGCTTGGTTTGGGGGAGATGCATTTCTTTCTTGTTCCTGTCCAGATGAACCAAGGAATTACATCTGGGTTGGCACAGCAATTGTGGTTAACCTTTCCATAAGCAGTAACTGTCCTGAGATGAAGGATGGGCAAGGACAGGTGGAGGGGAAGTCCTTTTGTGGTGGAAAAAGTAGCTCTTGTGGTAGAGCTGTGACTGAAAATGTAAAACCAACGAAGCTGGGGAAGGGCCTGGAGAGTAGATCTGATGAGGAGTGACTGAGGGAGCTGGGGATGGTTAGTGTGAAGCAGAGGAGCCTGAAGGCAGAGCTCATTGCTGTCTGCAGCTACCTGAAGGGACATTGTGGAGAGGCTGCTGCTGGGCTCTGCTCACAGGAACTGGAGACAGAACAAGGGGGAATGGCCTCAAGCTGAGGCTGGGGAGGCTTAGATTGGATGTTAGGAAAAAGTTTTTCTGTAGAGAGTGGTCAGGGAGTGGAATGAGCTGCCCAGGGAGGTGGTGGAGTCCCCCAGCCTGGCTGTGTTTCAGGGTGGTTTGGATGTGATGCTTGGGGCTATGATTTAAGGTGAATCTTGCAGAGTAGGGTTCTAGGTTAAACTTGATGCTCCTGAGGGGCTGTGCCAGCCTGCATGTTGCTGTGATTCTGTGAAAAGGTTGCAGAGGTTCTGAAACTTGCAATTTAGTTTCCATGAGATAAGTTCCAAACCAGTCCAAGCTAAGAAGAGAAACTGAAGTGGTAAACTGGGAAAAAGTTGGCCTTGAGTGGCTCCATCCTCTGCTGGATTTTCAGTGAAGATTGAGTTTGGGAAAAGTGAAAATATGTATGGAGAGAGAGAAGAGGCTGAGGGAAGCTTTTATTGCTCTCTGCCATAAGCACTAGAGGAAATGGCCTTAAGTTGTGCCAGGAGAGGTTTGGGTTGGATATTAGGAAAAAATTCTTTCCTGCAAGGGTGGTGAGGGATTGGAACAGGCTGCTCAGGGAGGTGGTGGAGTCCCCATCCAGGAGGTGTTGTGTAGCCATGGCCCTTCAGGAAGGGGTTTACAAAAAACCACCCCACGTGGTATAGGAGTTGGGGTCTTGAACAGGATGAGCTGTGGCTCAGAAAGTAGTCTGTAAAATGAGTTGTTTCTTTCTAGGTTAACAATTCTCTGGACCTGGAGGGCAACTTCATACCCAGTATGTGCTGCTGTGACAGTGAACAGCAGCCCAGAGTCCTGCTTAGAGGAGCCAGTTCCTCTCTGCTGAAAGTCAGCTTCCTGCACAAGGCTGGTAAAAAACATTTGCATTGAACCAAAAATTCCTTCCCTTCCCCCCCTCCAACCTTGCAATATTCTCTCATAGAGCTGCAAGTTGAGGCTGGCTTGGACAATGTAAAGGAAGAAAAAAGCACCCCAGACCCTTTTAGTTCACACTAGATGAGTACCCAAACCCTCAATGTGTGTTCAACATCAGCTTCCTTTGGCTTGTTTAGTGTTAGCTTCATTTTAATAGCAGACAGCAGTCACAAGGAACCTCATGGCTGATCCAGAGACAGCCTCTTAAAATACTTGAACCAATTTGATACTTCACAGTCACTGCAAACAGTGCTGCTCCAGGTGATTTGACTGTTTGTGGGCTGCTCTTGCATGACCCAATACATTTGTGGGATTGATAGATCAGTTCCTCCACTCCCCCCACCCCCACCATGTACAACTTGCTTTTAATTCTTCACAACCTGCCACTCCTTCTCTAGAAGCAGTGACATCAGGATCCATTTTAACAGACTCATTGGACTCAGAATCTCTCTCTGTACTTTGTGTTTTCTTTTTTTTACAGTGAGGAAGTCATCCTTGAGAAAAATAAAAATAAAGAAATGAGCAGACTGCAGTGGCCAAGTGTGAGAAGCACTCTTGCAGTGATTAGTTTGATCACTCACTTAGTAAAACCAATATGGGTTAGTATTGTCCTCAGTCTGGAGGTGACCTTCCCAATGCTTTAAATAACAGAGAGGTGATTTATGGTGCTGCATCCCATGCTATTGCACTTTGACACGTGTAAGTGATGTGCTGCAGTTCTAGGATGCATCAATCTGCTCCTGTTAGCTGCAGATGTTGTGCTTTTACACAACAGGAGACAAGGCTTTTAGACTCCCCTCAAACAGTTAAGCTAACTTCTAAATTGAGTGGTAGATAAAATGATATATTGAGTAAGTGGAAAAATAACATGGACATGTATTAGTGAAGTATTTTACATCTGATTGGAAGTTACTCTTCCAGTTCAGTGTTTGGTTGTGTTGGGATGTTAATGATGTTAAAATCACAGAGCTGTAGAATGGTTTGGGTTGGAGGTGCCCTCCAGAGGGGATCCAGTCCAAACCCCCTGCAGTCAGCAGGGACATCCTCCACTAGATCAGGTTGCTCAGAGCCTTGGCCAGCCTGACCTTGAGTATCTCCAGGCATGGGGCCTCAACTATATCCCTGTGAAACCTATTCCAATGTTCCTCCAACTTCAGGGTGCAGAACTTGTTCCTCACATCCAATCTCAATCTGCTCTGCTCTGATTTCAAACCACTGCCCCTCATCCAGCTGGGGGTGTGCAGCCTGCAGAAGAGGAGGCTCAGGGCAGACCTCATTGCTCTCTGCAGCTACCTGAAGGGAGGTTGTAGCCAGCTGGGGTTGGCACATTGGGTGCTTCTGTGCTCCACAACCTCCCCGGGCAACCTGTGCCAGGAATCTAGGGGAGGAAACCAAAGACCATTTCTCCATCAGTTGGTAAAGTCAGAAGAAAATTGGGAAAAAAAAAACAAAAAAAACTGTTGGCCCACAAATGGAATTTTGTCCATGACAAATTAAGCCCTTTATGGCTTAATTGCATTGTCAGTTGGTGTGGCTGATGTACACACACACATGTGGAAATGCACATGCAGGCTGGGCTTGATGATCTCAGAGGTCTATTCCACCTCAATAGTGTTGTGATTCTGTATGTGTAGTGCTGCAATCTATTCCTTCTCACATGGACCATGAGGGAGAGTGGATCCTTGTTCTCTACTGCTCTGCATACAAACCAAGCTCTCCTCTCCTATTGTCTCTCCTATCTCCTTTCAAAAGGATTAGATTATATTTTTTTTTAGCATTAATAAACCCAAAATTCAAATCCTGCCAGCTTTGCTTGTGTATCTGATATATTAATAATCTGTTATGAATTATGATTATTAAATTGGCCTGACAGGATTTATATCCTACCAGGACAGTATCATCCAGCAGATGGATGCTTGCTTTTGTTAGCATGTTTATGGAGTGTTGCTTTTGATGCTGATTTCATTGATGGATGATTTGGTGAGCTAAACAAACACACTCCTTGCTTTACAAGAGCCTCCCAAAAGGCAAGGGGAAAAAAGCCAATAACCACTCACTCACAGTAAGCTATTACTTATGTTTTAAAAACTCATTTGAAATGCAGGAAGCTTTTAACATAGTGATTAGGAAAAGAGGTTACTGATTACTCCACACAGAGCATCCTTAAGAAACACAAAGAGGATCTTGAGTCTGTACCACTGGCAAGAGAGAATTTGAAGCTGAATTCTGTTATCCTATTGCACACTTGGGAGTCCTCTGGCAGAAAACTTGGTGCTGAATTCCTCACTGTTCTTCAGAGAGGATGCTGTTGTCTTTCAGAAGATGCTGCAAAAGTGTTCTTGATGATTTTTATAGTTCAATGGAAAATGAAGGGGTTTCCTGTTGTCCCTGTTTGGATGGAGATTTTTAGGGAACAGAATAGAAAAGCTTCAGAATCAGGACTTGGTGAAAGGTTTTCTCACTGTGAATTGGGGAATCGGAGAATGGTTCAGGTTGGAAGTGAGCTCAGAGATCATCCAGTTCCAACCCCTCTGTGCCTTAGGCAGGGACACCTCCCACTAGAACAGGTTGCTAAAGGCCTCATCCAACTTGGCCTTGAACACCTCCAGGGAGGTTGTGGAGCACAGAAGCACAGAATGGGATCTTTGATCACATTGGGGGCTTCTGTGCTCCACAACCTCCCCGGGCAACCTGTGCCAGTGTCTCACCACCCTCACTGCAAACAACTTCCTAACATCCAGTTTCAATCTCCCCTTTTCCAGTTTAAATCCATCCCTCCTCATCCTGTCATTACAAGACCTTGTCAATAATCCCTCCCCAGCCCTCCTATAGGCCCCCTTCAGATACTGGAGAGAGGTCATCTTGCTTCTGTGAAGCTAAAGTACAGGAGGCAGTCTGGAAGATAGTGAATTTGAGGTAAACAGGTGGTACTGGGAGAAGTAGTTCATACAAAGGGTAGAAAATGCACTTAAGGTAGTAGTTGAATTTTAGAGGCTAAGTATCTACCAGGAGGATGGAGCTAAGAGTGTATCAGGAAACCATAAGTCCTTTGGGTTTTTCTCTCTGTAGGCAATCGTTAAAATCCACAATAACCACAGATTCATAGAGTGGTTTGGGTTGGAAGGGAGCTTAAAGATGACTTAGTTCCACCTCTGTGCCATGGACAGGGTCACCTTCTACTAGATCATGTTACTCAAAGCCACATCCAGCCTGGTCTTAACAACAAACAGAACCCAGGCAAACAAAACCCAGACAAAAGGAAAAACAAAACCCAGCCAAAGGAGAAAACAAAACCCAGCCAAAGGAGAAAACAAAACCCAGCCAAAGGAGAAACCAAAACCCAGCCAGAAGGAAAAACAAAAGTCAGCCAAAGGGAAAAACAAAACCCAGCCAGAAGGAAAAACAAAAGTNAAGCCAAAGGGAAAAACAAAACCCAGCCAAAGGGAAAAACAAAACCCAACCAAAGGGGAAAAACAAAACCCAACCAAAGGAAAGAATAAAACCCAACCAAAGGGGAAAAACAAAACCCAGCCAAAGGGAAAAACAAAACCCAACCGAAGGAAAGAATAAAACCCAACCAAAGGGGAAAAACAAAACCCAACCCAAGGGGAAAAACAAAACCCAACCAAAGGGAAAAACAAAACCCAACCAAAGGACAGAGCAAAACCCAACTCAAAGGAAAAACAAAACCCAACCCAAGGTAAAAAACAAACTCCAGCCCAAACTCCCATTCCCAACCTACAACAGCAGCAGCAAGAGGACACAGCAGAATGCTCCTAGGTAGCTTTTCTTTCCCACAACTGTCTTGAAATTGTGCTTTTCTAAATCTCTTCTGTCCCCACAGAGCTCACTGCCAGGCTGCAGCCCTCTGCCGTTGTGCCCATGGCTCCCACACAGCAGCCGCTGCGGCGAGTGCAGTCTGACCTTTTGTTCCATGTTCCCTCAGACCCAGGACACCTGGGAATTTGTTCCTAACAAAACACACAAACATGGCTCTGACTTACACACAAACCAGAGCAACAGCTTCAGACAACCTCTCCTTGCTTTTCATTTCACTTCCTCTCTCTCTTTTTTTAACCCCCGTTAATGCTAGCAAAGCCTGATCTTACAATTAGCACTTCTATAAAACCTACACAAAGGAAAAGAGAAAAAGATCCAGGTTTGGTTTACATCTGTAACTTTCAACACTGACCTTCTAAAGAACAGAGCCTGGCTGTGTTGAGCATTTCCTTTTGATTTTGCAGAGTTTGTTCTTTCTATTTTTTTTTCCTGCACTTAAAGGTACAGGCACTTCAAATCCCTTCTGAAGTCGAGTTTTGTGCACGTGGAAGTCAAGTTTAAATTATGACAAAAAGCAGATGTTTTTAATAAGATGAATACTGATGATTTCTGAGCATGCTTAGCTGTGGTTGTAGCATGAACTGCACCCAGGACTGCAGCTGGGGTCTGAGGAGAGCAGAGCAAAGGGGCACAATCCCCTCCCTTGCCCTGCTGCCCACACTGCTCTTGCTGCAGCCCAGCACACAGTTGCTGTCTGGGCTGCACTCACACTGCAGCCTCATCTTGAGCTTTTCCTCACCCCAGACCCCCAGGGCCTGTTCCTCAGGGCTGCTCTCAGCCATTCCCCACCCAGCCTGGAGCTGTGCTTGGGATTGTGCCTAGCCAGGTGCAGAACCTTCCACTTGGCCTTGTTGAATGTCCTGAGGTTGGGCTGGGCACAGCTCTGCAGCTTGTCCAGGTCCCTCTGGATGGATCCCTGCCCTCTAGCAAGTGACTGTGCCACACAGCTTGGTGCCACCTGCCCACTTGCTGAGGGTGCACTGATTGCTCTGTCCATATGAGCATACCCAAGCAACCTCATGTTGGTTGGTTGGTTTGCTGACTTTGGGTGTCGTTTCTGTTCATCAGAATTCACAGCAGTGGCCTGAGCCCACATCATCAGGATCTTCCAAATAAGCTCTAACACAGAACCTTATTTCATGTAGTTAATCAGGCCCTTCAGCGGAAGGGAAGGATGAGCTTGATTAAGATAGCAGATTAAATTTGAGGCATTTTGTCTTCATTTCCTCCCTCTGTCATCTCTGGTATTTCTGTCATAACCTTATACAAAAAAAATCAGGGGTATACAACCTATTACTCAGTCCTTTCTGCAGAAGAGCTGAGATTACTTCATGTAGTTAGATGGAAACACTTTGGGGCAATCATTGCCTTTTTCTGTCATGGGTTCTTTTTCACTTTGTTGCTTGCTTCTTTAGTTTTGTTTCATTTGTAAATGCAAACCCAAACCATGATTCTCACAGCATAAAATAAATCCTGAGGTCACTTGGCTTCCCCACTTGCACATGCATCATTAGCCACATAGAATCACAGAATGGTAACATTGGAGGGGACCTCAAAGATCATACAGTTCCTACCCCCTGCCATAGGCAGGGACACCTCCCACTAGAAGAGGTTCCTCAAGGCCTTGTCCAACCTGGACTTGAACAGCTCCAGGGAGGTTGTGCACCACGGAACCACCCAATGTGATCAAAGATCCCATTCTGTGCTTCTGTGCTCCACAGCCTCCCTGGGCAACCTGTGCCAGTGTATCACAACCCTCACTGCAAACAACTTCCTCCTAACATCCACTTTCAATCTCCCCTCTGACACTTCAAACCCATTGCCCCTCGTCCTGTCATTGCAAGACCTTGTCAATAGTCCCTCCCCAGCCCTCCTGTAGCCCCCTTCAGACCCTGGAAGGCTACTCTAAGGTCTCCTGGAAGCCTTCTCTTCTCCAGGCTGCAGAGCCCCAACTCTCTCAGCCTGTCCTCATAGCAGAGCTGATCCCCAGCTCTGATGATGGGCAAGATACTTCCACACTCAATTTCTAGCTGGAGCCAGGAGGGGCTGCTTCGGGAGTGAGAGTAATTAGAGAGATGTCAGCTGCTAGATTTAGTGTTTGGAGGGAAAGCAACTTAATTTTGGAACCATCTCTCTGCTGGAGGTAACCATTGCTGGAGGGAGCCCAGCTGCAGGGAAGAGGCTTGATAGTGGTTTGTGGTGTGCCCACCAGGATGAGCTTCTCTAAGCGTGGCACAGGGAACGTGGCAGCTCCTTCCCTAGCAGCACATCTTACTCCTGGCAGCTATCAAATAAACTCCAACTTCTACCAGAGCTTGTGCCTGTGGAATTGGATTTAGACCCTACCATGAGTGTGAGCAGGTGATTTGGCTGCCTCTTCCTGGGGAGACTAACCAGTTGCATTAGAGTGCCTGGGGATTTCCACCAGGATCAATCAGGGCACGCTAATTGCGCCAAGATCATTTTGAAGTGCTGCAATGGGAGGTTTGTTAGCTTGGGAGAAGATCATTTTGAAGTGCTGCAATGGGAGGTTTGTTAGCTTGGGAGAAATGCTATATTTTTAGCAGTGAGGGGTATTGTTGTTATTATTCTTTTGAACAGGTGGTCTAACAGCATGGAAGGAACCATGCTGCTGACGACAAGAGAAGAGAGAGGGATGCAGGGAAATGAAGCAGCAGGAAGTTCAGAGTTTGTTTGGATAATTTAAAAAACTTATTAGTGGATGGCTCATCTGCCCTGAGACATACAGGGTGCTCAGAGCAAAGGGATTGCAGCAGGACTTGAGATTGCTTTCTCAATTGCCTTTTTTTTTTTTGTTTTGTTTTTCCCTTTTTTTTTTTTTTTTTTCCTTCAGCTGCAGAAAGCTTGAACCGAAAGTGATCCCCTGGATGGCCATCTTAGATAGTATGAAAAGTAGTAAAAATGCCATTTAGGAGAAAAGAAAGTTAGTGAAGCTACTCTGGAACTGATGTCATAGCTCTTGTTGAGCCTGATCTTGTCTTGAGACACTGGCACAGGTTGCCCAGGGAGGTTGTGGAGCACAGAAGCACCCAACGTGATCAAAGATCACGTNAAGATCATGTTGGGTGCTTCTGTGCTCCACAACCTCCCTGCAGGTGTTTAAGGCCAGGTTGGATGAGGCCTTGAGTGACCTGTTCTAGTGGGAGGTGTCCCTGCCTATGGCAGGGGGTTGGAACTGGCTGATCTTTGAGGTCCCTTCCAACCTTACCATTCTATGATTCTATGATTCCTAAAACTGAACACAGAAGTCACTTGGTCATCTGCTTCTGATGCTGGTTGTTATGGGCTGTGTTTGGGGAACAGGTTAGGGAAGAATCACAGAATTAAGCAGGCTGAAAAAGACCTTCAAGATCATTGAGTCCAACCTAACCCTTCTAATTAACTAAGCTATGGCACTAAGTGCCTCATGCAGCCTCCTCTTAAACACCTCCAGGGATGGGCACTCCACCACCTCCCTGGGCAGCCCATTCCAATGCCAATCACTCTTGCTCTGAACAACTTCTTCCCAACATCCAGCCTGAACCTGCCCTGGCACAGCTTGAGGCTGTGGCCTCTTATTCTGTCCCTGGGTGCCTGCTAGAAGAGCCCAACCCCACCTGGCTACAACCTCCCTTCAGGCAGTAGGAAGAGCTGAGGGATCTGGGGCTCTTTAGTCTGATGTCCTGTGCCAATGCCAGGGCTGGGAATTCATGGCTGGGAACAGGGAGGCACAACTCTAATAGAGGACTTTTATTTGTCATGTTTACCCAACTTTTAGCATATTTGTTTTACCAGGAGGTAGCCACAGCTGATTAAAGCCTTGTTTGTTGATGTGAGCAGAGAAATGGCTATTGACAGGACCAGGCAGCTGTCCTATAAAGCAGCATTTAATAACAAAACATTAATAGAAGGAATTGCTATGACAACCTTAACAGCAGGCTGAGATGAAGTGGGGGTCACACACTAAGTGAAGCCAGAGCCAAATTTATGAGTGTATCAATGTTCCCATCTGGGCTATTGCCTTTATTTATTGCTGTTGATATATATTTGGGATGTTTACTGTACTTCTTACTCTGTGGAGGTCTGTGAAAGCTATTCCTCCCCTTATCATTTTCCCAATTTATTCTGAACAACTACCAATTTGAAGATAAGTCTGACTCAGGTCCATATCAGAACCAAGGCTCCACTTTAAAATCAGTCTGATGCCATCTGAGATGCATTTTGGGCACTTAGAACTATCTGGGTTAATGATCCCTTCTAAGGCAGTACCTAACACTGATCTTACTCTTGCAGTGCAGCTAACCAGCCATGAAATACTCCAAAGAGCAGAGGAGAGGAAGCTCTTCTTGAGTGCTGGAGTGATGAAAGAGTTGTTAGGAGACAGAGGGGAAAGCAGGATGGACAACAGAAAGATTTCTCCATCTGGCAGTTAGCCCAGCTGCTGCTTCTTGGGTTTGAGTGTTTATAGTCCTGCTGTCTTTGGAGGGGATTTATACCATAGCAGAACAAAGAATTTGGAACAGGTTCTGAACAAGAGCAAGTCACCCAGGGAGGTTGTGGATGTTTCCTCCTTGGAAGTACTCAAGGCCAGGTTAGATGGGGCCTGGAGCAACTCCTTCTAGTGGGAGGTGTCCCTGCCCATGGCATGGAGGTTGGAACTAGATGATCTTTAAAGTCCCTTCTGACCCAAACCATTCTATGATCTATGACTCCTGAAAATGACAAGGAATAAGCACCAATCGACTTGCCAACATTGCTTTTTTGTGTGCCATGTACATTTTGTTTCTTCTTTCCCACTCAGAACAAGCCTCACTGCAAACAGAAGGCAATTTTATCTTTGTCTCTAGAGCACCCTGATCAATATCTTGCTGTTGGTGAGTGTCCAGCAATCAGTATCATCCCTAATATTGATAGGGGGGGAAAAAAAAAATACCCAACCCACAGCTGCACATTTTCTGCAATGTAAAAGGTATTGATTGGAGCTTCTTGGATTTCTGTCCCAAAGAGTGGCTACAAAGAATCAAATTAATGTTATTTTTTGTTTTCAATGTGCTTTTCTCAGCTCTGCTACCCCTGCCTGCAGGCATCCCAACATCCACACCTGGGGAAAAGACCAGAATGGAAGAACTTTCCAGGCAGGAAAAATAACAGAATGGAAAAGCTTTCCAGATAGGACAACAGCAAGAGTGAGGAGAGTCAGCCCTTTTCCAGTCTACAGTGTTCAGTGATTAACTTGTAAGCTTCATTTTCCTTTTCAGAAGAGTTAAATATTTTACCAGGATTTGGGTTGGTAGTTGGACTTGATGATCTTGGAGGTCTTTTTCCAACTGTAATGATTCTATGATTCTATGATTTGTAATGGTAGGGGCAGGATTTATTCCAAAATTAATATGGTTTATTAATTGTGATATTTAGCAATCTCACCACAGACCATAATTTTCAATTATAATAGGTTCTTTGCATGATTATGGAAAGTCTTACATGGAGGGAAATAAACAGGGAATCTAGAACACCTAAGAAATAATTAGCAATAATATAACAAACATTCACTCTTTAGGAAAGAGAATCCTGCAGCCAATGTGCTGCTTGCCCTCAGGGGAGACCCCAGAGGCTGCTTTCTGCTAAGGCAGAAGGCACAATCAGTTCAGTTATAGAGAAGCTTATCATAGAACCATGAAATTATGGAATCAGGCAGGTTGGAAGAGAATTCCAAGCTCACCCAGCCCAACCTAGCACCCAGCCCCAGCCAATCAACCAGACCATGGCACTAAGTGCCCCATCCAGGGATGGGCACTCCACCACCTCCCCGGGCAGCCCATTCCAATGCCAATCACTCTCTCTGGCAACAACTTCCTCCTAACATCCAGCCTAGACCTCCCCTGGCACAGC
>WBNM01038904.1:0-10060 GCA_013399055.1 Ramphastos sulfuratus | reverse complement strand
CATAGAATGGTAAAGTTGGAAGGGACCTCAAAGCTCAGCCAGTTCCAACCCCCTGCCATAGGCAGGGACACCTCCCACTAGCACAGGTCACTCAAGGCCTCCTCCAACCTGGCCTTGAACACCTCCAGGGAGGGAGCAGCCACAACCTCCCTGGGCAACCTGTGCCAGTGTCTCACCACCCTCACTGCAAACAACTTCCTCCTAACATCCACTTTCAATCTCCCATCTGACACTTCAAACCCATTGCCCCTTGTCCTGGCATTCCCAGACCTTGTCAATAGTCCCTTCCCAGCCTTCCTGGAGCCCCCTTCAGATCCTGGAAGGCTACTCTAAGGTCTCCTGGAAACCTTCTCTTCTGCAGGCTGCAGAGCCCCAGCTCTCTCAGCCTGTCCTCATAGCAGAGCTGCTGCAGCCCTCTCAGCATCTCTGAGACCTCCTCTGAGGCCTCCTCTGTTTTAATGGTGTCAGGACAGTGGTTGGGACTTGTTCCTAAAAGTCTTTTTCAAACTGAAACAAGGCTGCAGAAATAAATAAATATTGTATGGTCACCTTTCTGCTGAAATGTTTCTGGCATTGATATGTTCTTCTGCTTCACTTTAAAGCTTGATGGATCCAACATCCAGAGTCCCTCTTTCATTCAGCAGCACCTTTCTATAAAGGTACTTTGATAACTTTGGCTGTGAACCATTTTACCACTGCTTTGCACAGGGGCTCTCTATCAACTCTTTAAACTGTGGATCAGAAACTTGGCTTGCAAAAGTTCATTAGTGGTGCAGGAAGCTACTTGCATCCAGCTAGCTGTAGTAAAGGCAGTAGGACTCAAATACATAATTATGCTTTAAAATGTGCTTGAGTGCTTCCCTCAACTTGAAGTTTAAAGCTTACTTTATTTTTCAAGTTTTAGAGCCATTTCTGGGGTTAAAAGCTGAATAGAAATATCATGTCACACCTAGAAGTACCAGGAAAAAACAGGAAATCCCTTTAGGTAAAAGAAAAAACAAAACCTTTTCAGAATCATCAGCCTCACAGTTTTCAAACCCATGAACTGCACAGCAAAGAGCTGCTGCACTAATGGCCTTCAGTGCATCCTGCCATGCAATATAACCCCAGGGTGATAAAATCATAGAATGGTTTCTGTTGGAAGAGGCCTCCAAAGGTTACCCATTCCAACCCCCCTGCACTCAGCAGGGACATCCTCCACTGGATCAGCTTGCTCAGAGCTTCCTGCAGCCTGACCTTGAATAGCTCCAGGGATGGGACCTCAGCTGCCTCCCTGGGAAACATGTTGCAGTGTTCCACCGGCCTTGAACTTGTTCTTAGCATCCAATCTGAGTCTCTTCTTCTCTCATTTCAAACCATTTCCCCTCATCCTATCCCTGCAGGCCTTTGCAAACAGTCCCTCTGAAGCCTTCTTGTAGCCCCTTCAGGTACTGGCAGGCTGCTGATAGTTTTACCTGGAGCCTTCTCTTCTCCAGGCTGAACAACCTCAGCTTCCTCATCCTGTCCTTGTATAGGTTTGCTTGGAGCCTTCTCTTCTCCAGACTGACCAACCCCAGCTCCTTCAGCCTGTCCTTGTATAGCTTTGCCTGGAGCCTTCTCTTCTCCAGGCTGACCAACCCCAGCTCCCTCAGCCTGTCCTTGTATAGCTTTGCCTGGAGCCTTCTCTTCTCCAGGCTGACCAACCCCAGCTCCTTCAGCCTGTCCTTGTATAGCTTTGCCTGGAGTCTTCTCTCCTCCAGACTGACCAACCCCAGCTCCCTCAGCCTGCTCTTGTACCAGAGGTGTTCCAGCCTCCTGCTCATTTCGGTGGCCCTGCTCTGGACCTACTCTCTCAGCTCCATGTCCTTCCTGTGCTGAGGGCAGTGAGTAGCATTGCTGCATTCCCCTGCTTTCCTTAACCTTTATTTCTATACATTTTAGGTGCTGCTTTCTGCACAGCAAGTGTGCAGTCTGGCTCCTTGAGAATGGTTTTCATTCAGCAAAGAAATAATAGCAGGCAAATGATGGCTGAAGAAGTTGCTGCTCATCAAGCTGTTACAATGGCATCTATTTTTAAAAGCAATTTTAATGTCCTCTTGCTTGCTGTTTGCTTGTGCTGCCTCTCCTATTCTCAGAGAGGTTGTGCATTTATAATCTTAGCTTTGTCAGTTGATTCAAGGTTAAAGACAATGGTGATTAGCAGAGGACACTTGATTTTACAAATGGAGTGTGCATTATGTATATTGTGCTCCTTAAACATCTTTCCAAAGCAGTTGGTGATAAACAGTGCTGAGTGTTGCTCCCTGTGACAAGTCCACGTGTTTCTGCCTCCTCTGAAATATTCAATAGCCCAACTGTGATGTGAAGGTTTATTTTTCTTTGGGTGAAACACCAGATGTTCCTGAAAATCTTTTGGAACAAATCAGTATTTCTGCTAAAGCTCCCTTGGTAGAGTTGTTGAGCCCATGGAGAATCAGATAACCATATCCTGCCACTCTGTACAGGAGTTTTACATGGAATTTTCTGCTGTTTAAGAATTTCTGGTTTGCTCCTCTGGTTCCTTGAACATTAAGATATATGGAGAGGATGAAATCACATCTAAAACAGATGTGAAAGGAAGTTGGAAGAGCATGAAGTATGCAAACACAGATACCAGAGGGCTGGAAGACAGCCTCAGTGAGTTGGAGTTGTGCAGAAGAGAAGGCTGCAGGCAGACCTAACAGCAGCCTGCCAGGACCTGAAGGCTGCAGAGGGACTGTTTGCAGGGGGCTGCAGGAAGGCTGCAGAGGGACTGTTTGCAGGGGGCTGCAGGAAGGCTGCAGAGGGACTGTTTGCAAAGGCCTGCAGGGATAGGACCAGGGCAATGGTTTGGAATGAGAGCAGATTTAGATTGGATGGGAGTTGAGGCTTTTTAGGCTGGAGAGGAGGAGACTAAGGGGTGGTCTCATTCATGTTAATAAATATGTGAGGGGTGAGTGCCAGGAGGCTGGAGCCTCTTCTCAGTGATGCCCAGTGCCAGGCCAAGGGGCAATGGGTGGAAGCTGAGGCATAGGAAGTTCCATGTGAACCCGAGGAGGAATTTTTCCCCTCTGAGGGTGACAGAGCCCTGGAACAGGCTGCCCAGGGAATTTGTGGAGTCTCNACAGGCTGCCCAGGGGGGTTGTGGAGTCTCCCTCTCTGGAGCTATTCAAGAACTGTCTGGATGCATTCCAGTTTGATCTGCTTTGGGTAATTCTGCTCTGGCAGAGGGGCTGGACCAGATGAGCTTTTGAGGTCCCTTCCATCCCCTGACATTCTGTGATTCTATGTTAGAAGCAAGTTCTGCACCATGAGGGTGCTGGAACACTGCAACAGGTTGCTCAGGCATGGTAGTTGAAGCCCCATCCTTGAAGATATTCCTGTCAGGCTTGATGTGGCTCTGAACAACCTGATCTATTTGGGGATCTGCCTGCTTGTTGTAGCAGGGTTAGATGAGATGGGAATTAAATCTCCCTTCCAACCCAGGGCATTCGCTGATTCTACTACACAGGAAATAGGCAATGACAATCCTCATAAACCTGACTGTATTTTGTTTCCTTAACAGCTGGGTTTTCCCTACAGCCAAGGGGAATGTGAGGCTTTTGTAAAGTGGCAACAAATCAGGTTTTTCTAACGCATAGCAGAGCAACTATTTCTGGTTCTTCTTGATATTATTCCCTTCTGAGCCTATTTCCTCTGTAGTCCATCAGCCACATTTTTTTTTTTTTCCCTACAAACTTTGGAAGGAAAAGGTAGAATGTTAGCTAAAGAAATGACATTATATTAAAAAAAAAGATGCTATCAGATGAGAGCCTCTTGTTTTTAATTTACTTTGTGTTGACACAGATTCCTATCTGCTATCACTTCTCTTTATCGGGCTGACGAAATAGGATTTGTGCAGTGGATACAGAGAAAATTCACTGAGTGGCAATCTGTCATAGTCAGGCAAGGTGCTATCTGTCATCAGGGCAGGCTTTATTTACTTTTAAAAGTGTTTGCCCGTACACAGAATAGCAGCCACAATGTCCTTGTCCATTGCTTTTAAGAGTGCAGTTATTAGGGCTGATGAAAGGGGCACTAAATCACACAACCGCCTCGCTGCTCGCAGGTACCCTTTGCAATACCCAATCTGTGCACTGAGCTAAATCTCAAGGGTGGAAACAGGCTCAGCACATGTGCAGAAGTATTCAGCAAGGTGTAAAGCAAATATCCAATTTTAAATGTGTTTGTAGCATTGCTCAGCTTTTGGCATTTCATAGAATGGTTTAGGTGGAAAAGGACCTCAAAGCTTATCCAGTTCCAACCTCCCTGCCATAGGCAGGGACACCTCCCACTAGAACTGGTTGCTCAGGGCCTCATCCAACCTGGTCTTGAACACCTCCCTGGGCAGCCTGTGCCAGTGCCTCACCACCCTCACTGCAAACAACTTCCTCCTAACATTCAGTTTCAATCTCCCCTCTGCCACTTTAAACCCATTCCTCCTCATCCTGTCATTACAAGACCTTGTCAATAGTCCCTCCCCAGCCCTTCTGTAGCCACTTTCAGATCCTGCAAGGCCACTCCAAGGTCTCCTGGAAGCCTTCTCCAGGCTGCAGAGCCCCAACTCTCTCAGCCTGTCCTCATAGCAGAGCTTCTGCAGCCCTCTGAGCATCTTCATGGCCTCCTCTGGACCCACTCCAACAGGTCCCTGTCCTTTTCCAAAGAAAAGATCCCTGTGCTTCTCCAGCTTCACTCAGTGCTGTTAATTATTTTCTCTCAGCATCCTCAATTCTTGGTCTGAAGTGATTCTGTGAGCTTGCTGTTGAGGGACATGGTTTAGCACAAGCCTTGGTAGAATTAGAGGATGGATGGATTTTGGCCACAACAACCCCACACAGCGCTACAGGCTGGGGACAGAGTGGCTGGGGAACAGCCAGGGAGAGGGGGACCTGGGGGTAGGTGATAGATGATCTTAGAGGTCTTTTCCAACCTGGTTGATCCTGTGATTCTGTGATTTGTGTCCCTGCTCACTGCAGGGGAGTTGGACAAGATGAACCCTGTGGGGCCTTTCCAACCTGATGTGATCTGTGATAATTTAAAAGGCATTTTCCAGCTGAGAGGATTTTATGATTCTGTGATCTTTCTCAGTAATCTACCACCAAATGAGATATAAAAATGAAGAGTTCATAACTGGGAAAAAAAAATAAAAAAGAAGCTTTATTTCTGAGTGAAAGAACTGGACTATGCTTTAATCAGTGATTAATTTTATGAAGAGGTTGTCCTGGTTGTGTTTTTGTCATAAGTGAGAGGCATTAGACCTGGTTCACTCTGGTACAAAAAAAAAGTGATGCTGCCATAAAACTCCTGGAGAAGTGGAAAACCCTGCCCCTTGCTTCCTCTCATTTTAACCTGCTAGCTCAGTCCCCTGGTGACTTCTGAACTTTGCCTTTGCTTGTTGCCCAGTGGTGCACTGAATTGCAGCTCACTGCAGAAAGAGACAGGTCTGAAAATTAAATCATACTCACATGGCACTGAAGTAAAGCCTTATTTAAGCAGGGAAATAGAACAACAGCCCATAACCTTTAAGTGTTTTAGCTGAGCCTGTAACAGCATTTTCTATGGCTTTTAGGACTAACATCTCTCCACTATCTCAGAACACTTTTGCAGTATTGATTTTATTATTATTATTTTATGCTCAATAAACTTTCAGTATCTTTTTTTTTTTTAACAGTTACATGTGCTTTTCCTGCACAACTGAAAAAAAAAAGAGGTTTTAAACAACTCTGAGTGTGCCACAGAGCAGTGAGATACTGAGAACACAGAGTTATTCCATCTCAGTATGCACCAGGCAGAGACAAGAGCATTTTCTTTGATTAATGCCACACAAGATCCTCTATCATAATGTTAATATCCCTTAAATAGGTCTATCCACTTAGTAAATGAGATATCATCAACTTTCTCTCCTGCCAACATTGCAATATTTATCTGTTTCTTTGGTAATAGCAGCTATAACTCAGTGACCCCAAAGAGATAAAGCATGCATGTGACAGGACAAGGGACAGGCCTGGGANGCTCCACAACCTCCCTGGAGGTGTTCAAGGCCAGGTTGGATGAGACCTTGAGTGACCTATGCTAGTGGGAGGTGTCCCTGCCTACAGCAGGGGGTTAGAACTGGCTGAGCTTTGAGGTCCCCTCCAACTTTACCATTCTATGACTTGTCAAATCTGAATGAGCTCTGCCACTACAGCTGTAGGTACAGCTGTAGGTACAGCCACTACAGCAGACTCTCTTGGCAGTAGAATGGAAAGAAAAGGTCCCATATGAACTCCCTTGGTCTCACCTGGAGTGGGGCACCCAGCCTGGCACCCAGCAGCCTCCCTCTGCAGGCATGCTTGTGCCTTAGGAGGGAACTGGGGCAACAGAAAGCAAAGGCTGCTCTGTAAAGTTACCAGCACAGTGACCTGTTTTCCCATGGCACGCAGCAGAGGTGTGGGAGTTCCTTTCAGCTCTTCCTGTCTCAAACGTTTTTGCATTTCAGGGAGCAGAGTCAAGGAGTGCAGCTATTTCTGCTTCATTAGAAAAGGAAATGGAAGAAGCTTTTTGGTTGTTCCATCTGACCAGCTGCAGTGTCTCAGGGCAGTCTTTGGTGGAGTTAAAACAAGACTGAGACATATTTCTGTCCCTTTTTGCACAGAAAAGTCTCCCAACCCTTCTTTGTCCTCACACCCATACCAAAGCTAATAAATAAGCCAGAAGTCAGGCAGAATGTGGCTGTGCATTCAGGTAGGATTTAAATGCCTTCTTTTTTTTTTGCTCTGCTAGCTTCCAGTGGAAGCAGCTATGCAAATAAAGAGCAGAAATGATTTTCAGCAGTACCTGAAAGTGCCAATGTTCCTTTATTTCTCCTTTTTATTTCTTCATGGTTTCCACCCTCAACTTTTTTAATAGCCTAGATTCAGGCTAAGTAGGCAGCAGCCTGGGGCAGCCCCATCTTTAGCACCTACATTTCCTTTGAAAAGTTTTGCAGATCCTTCTGCTGAGGAAAGCAAGGAAATATTCAGAGCAGCAGCCACTGAGAAGCAGCTGCTAATTCCCATTCCTCCCTCTGTGCAATCCCACCAGGATGAGCAAATTAGATCTTTAAGCCCTGACTCCAACTTCTCCTCCTCTTCCTTCCCAACACTATCCGCGAGTCAACCCAGCACCAGCTATTCAACTCAGCTCTCCCCCTGACTTCCTTACAGCAAGGAAGAACTTTGGCACAGCACTCCTGAAGTGGATAAATTTGATTTTTCTCACACTTTTGAGAAGCATGCAGCCAAGCCAAGATTCAGCTTCCTTGAAGACCTTTAGAATAAATGAAAAAAAAAAAAAAGAGGAGAGGTTTTCTCTTTTCCATTTCAATTCCACACTGGTGAGGCTCTGCTGTTTGTTGGTTTTTTCTTCTGAGGCCAGCCAGATGATTTCATTCTGCAAGGCTACACTCTAGAAACTCTCACAAACTGTAATGTTGGTTTTAAAAAATACTTTTAGTATTGTTTGCTAACCAGCCCCAGATCTGTTGATGTATATCAGCATACATTTGCACTGCATAATGCACTTGTGCCACTTGATTTCATCTGTAGTGCTCCATGCAGTTGAAGCCCTAGAGTCATGGAATCATTTTGCCTGGACTGACTTTGTTTATGTTTCTTGGCTTTTTATCTCTCAGCAGAACAAATGAATGATAAAGACATTGCTATTATTTTCTTTTCAGAGCCAATCATCTAATTTCTCTCATTAAAATATTCCACACAAATCAAGTCCAATCATTCTCTAACTCTACCAGATCTGGTGCCATGTCCCTCAGCACCACATCTCTGCATCTTCTCAACACCTCCACTATTACATTTTTAAGGTAGTTCTCCAGAAACATTCACGTAATGTACTTTAATTTACCAATTAGCTTGAATTTAGTTGTTCTGAAGTTCTCCATTGCATGCATGAAAAAGAAAAAAGAAATGGAAGAAATAAAATCTAAGAGCAGTGAATCAGATGATGAAGATAGTGCTGACAGGAGAATTTTTTCCCAGTTTTCTAGGGAAAGTCAGAAACTGCAGCCACAGAATCACAGAATGTTAGGGGTTGGAAGCTCCCTCAGCTTATCCTCAGCAGGGAGATGTTCCACTCCCTTCAGCATCTTTGTGGCTCTGTGCTGAACTCTCTCAAGCAATTCCCAGAGGGCTTTTTTGAACTGAGGAACCCAGAACTGAACACAATATTTCAGTCCTGGACATTTTGCATTAAATTTTATCAGAACAGAAAAATTTAGATAGCTTTATTGCATTGTTGGGATGTTTTCCTGAACAGAAAGTGTGTGGTCCAGTTTTGATAGCAGCTATACAAGTTAAAGGCAATACAGAAACACAACATCCCCTCCCAGAAATCAGAGACCCCAGGAGGGGCTCCCAACCACCCTTCCACCTTCTCCCCACCCCTATACCTTACCCCAAGGTTTGCCTCACATGCAAAGTGAGTTTGGAGGATAGGCCAAGGGGGTTAGAAGGAAAGTGGTTAGTGAGGTTAGCAGAGAGGAGAAAGCCAGAAGCTGCTAGGCAGCCCCAGACACTGTCCCAAGAGACTGCCCAAGTGGCTTATCTTTGTTTTGTATTCCTTTCTTAAACATCTCAGCAAGCCTGTGAGTGCAGCAGACATCACCATTGTTTTCCTTTCACTGCCAATGACATAATTTTCTCCATTAAAATATTCCAATTAGCCTCAAACCAGCACAGCAGCTCAGTGTATGGTGTAACTGGACTGGCTTTGTAATTCATTCCAACCATCAGCACCACCTGCTCAGTTCTCCTGTGCTGCATCTGAATACCAGGAGCTAAATTCTCTGATGTTGCATCTAAATACTGCACTCATCACCTCTGGAACTGACTGCAATGCCACATTCCCATGGAAAATTAGGATGCAGTGAGCAAAGCTGGAGATGGTGCTGGCTTAGCTGACATTTTGGATAGTTTTGATTATCCTCTATGGGTAGCTATTCCTACATTTTTCTGTGGAGGACTCCAAAAGAGTGTTATTGTACACCACATTTCCTTCCAATATTGCTCTTTTATACACCACATTTCCTCCCTTTTATTGTGATTAGAATTTTACATTGTGGCAGTGCTGTTTTTTTTTTTCCCTTTTGCTAAAGGAGCAGGTTAATTGCCTCATCTCGTTGCAATTAGCTCTAATAGAGTTGCATATATAGCTTCAGTCTATTGCACATATCCTCACAGAGATGGGGAAAGGGAGTAAAAGTGATCATTTGGATGTCCTGATAAATGATGCTCCATATTATGTTAGATTAACAAAATGCATGACTAATGTCCCATGTACACATGAGCTGTGACAGCATTTCTAGGTGTTAATAAATCTGAGCACTGGCTGATGTCCAGTTCCTGCTGGGTTCTTTTAATGGTATATGCAAATCAAGCCCTCATCTCCCCATTATACTTAGTAATTCACTTCTAAATGCTCAAATCTAGTCATTATTATTGGCAACCTTTACACTGTAGCTCTCCAGACTGAATTAAAAATAATAATAATAATAAAAAAAAAAAAAAGGTAATGATTATATCAGGGCTGTGGCCTGAGGAGAGTTTTCTTTCCACCTTGCAGCCATAATAAACTACAGGCAGCATTGTCTGAAGCACAGCAGGCTGGGAGATGCTGAATTGGTTTGCAAACCTCAGCAGGATTCAAACCAACAAAAAGCTTTTGTCCTCTGTGCAATACAACACAAGTGTGGGTTTCTGGGCACGACAGGAGAATCATAGACTCAGAGAATGGTCTGGGTTGGAAGGGACCTGCAAAGGTCGTAAGGCGGTAAGCAGGGGCATCGTTGACTAGATCAGGTTGCCCAGAGCCCACTGTTGATTCTGTCTCCATGAAATGATGTGAGATTGACTAACAGACATGCAAACAGTCCCAAATCCTGGCAGAGGCAATGACTCTACTGCTCACTGAAGGAAGTACAGACAGATCTGCTCTGTTTTCCTTTAGCCTCTTCTGTGAGAGAACATTTCCCTGTGATTATGGAATCATAGAA
>WBNM01038899.1:104101-119776 GCA_013399055.1 Ramphastos sulfuratus | reverse complement strand
AAAAAAAAAAATAGAAAGAAAGTGTGTGTGTGTTAGGAAGAGGGAAAAGAGATGTTTTATGTAGATTCTCTCTGCCTACTTCAAAAGGAGAATTGTATCATTTCAAACAGAAAAAACTGTTTTAAATGGTAACTCACTGCCAGTTGCACTAGTTTAAGTGTGGCAGGTTGCCCCTTAATTACAATAAGTTAATTTCTTTTTTAAGCGGCTTTTTAGTTTTAAAAAAATAAGACTGCTTTAGGGCTGCTACAAGTAAGCAAGTTACAAAGGATAAAGCTAAAATGTAACTTTATTAAATGCCAAAGCACTGTTATGTAACAGCAACACTGCCAAAACAAGAAGCTCACAGAGCTACAAAGTACAGCAAGTTCAACTAATCGCAGCAGACTTGAGAGCTGAAGCAGAAACTTCTAAATAACATTTATAACTAATTTAATCTTCTACAAATGTAAGAATTATTCTCTGAAAGTCTTCATCCCTCACAAGAGCTGAAATACTCAAAGAGTAAAATTATAATAAATGTAATACAGAAACAAATTCAGCAGAGCCTGTAGATTCTGTTCACTTCTGGATGTTACTGCCTCAAAACCAGAGTAAGTGAAGAGTTGCTACATATGTGATAGCTACAAATCTACGTTAGGAATACCTGGTCACTTAAATGCACTACAGTATTCATTCAAGTCTTCAGTATGATTTTCTTTTCCTTTGAACTTCTGATCAATGGCTCATCCAACTGTTAATTAATATTTACAATTTCAGGTTCACTAAGAAATCAACAAATTAAATGACAGCTATATTAAAAAGTTACCTTTTATGATATGAGTTATTTAAGAAGAGACTTAAAAGTTGACTTTATACTTGATCATTTTCCTTCTAAAGGCGTTTGGACTGACTTAGATTTTTGGTATACAAATACCAAGCTTTTACAATTTTGCATTATTTCACAGCCTGAGATATTTCCTGGCATGAAAAATAAGAAGGTTACTTTTGGCAAAATCCAAGACTGAGCCTAGAGGGTTCAATCTGATCCAAACCTCCAACACACAGCATGGTCTCAGCAAAATCTAATCTCTGGTGTGAGATGCACTGTCTATATAATAAAGCTATACAACTACATTAAGAAGAATAATGGGGGAAGTTTCTACATCATAAAAAGCGCTGGGAATTGAGGAAATGCAGGCAAAGTAAATTCAGCAACTGACTGTCTGCTGTTGGATATTCAGCTACTTTGAAGTAACACTCCTAATGTGATATTGGTGACAGGGAAATTATCTGAACTACAAAGTATGCAGACAGACACTAATCCAAACGTAATTACTCTGAAGCAACTTTACCACATGAATATGGAAAGAGGAAGGAGCTCTTGTAATGGTGACAAATGTGGGAAGGTTTCCCGTAGCAAGTGTTGGAATGCTAAAACTACTCACTTACCACAAGACTCATCTAATGACTGCTTTCCAGTCTTACTCTTATGAGGATTACGCATCTTCTTTTGAACTTTAGAAACTATGACAAAGCACTAGCCAAGACTTAGCCAACTACTACAACTGCTCAGTCATGAGAGAAACCCCATTCTGCTGTGCACAGGCTTAGGGTAAGAACTGCAACTAGTTTCTTATGGGTGTTTCATATGTAATTTTGATTGAACTCTGAGTAGATGCCTTCTAAGGATCCCATTCTGATCAACTAATCAAGAAACTCTCTAGGTGATTCTGCAATTCATATGTCTGAGCAAACATTTATTTTTTATCTGTTTTTTTTTTTTAAGGCTAATAAAGTGCCAATATGTAAACACTATTATTGATACCACAATTTAACGATTCATATCACTTATTAGCCACCTTGAGATCTGTATGCAAATATTAAATACTAAGATACCACGGCTGGCATGTGTGGGAAACGCTTAAAAATGCTATTGTATGCTTACTAACTGGGTAACTTTGTGAATCCTCTGTCAAGGTCCACATGGTGAGAGATCCTCCCTCATCCTTCACTGAACAAGCAACATCATACCTGAACAGCAGCTCCCCAGTGACAGACAAGTGACATCTGGCAATTCCTACACCAGCCTTTTTACATCTAGCACCAGAAATGACCGATTGAGGCCACTGTGACATACACAGTAAAAAAAAAAAACAAAACCAAAACCCAACAAAACAGTACACACAACCAAACACCTCTCTTCCCCAAAGGTAGCACTAAAAAATGACCCCATAACCTATGGGCAGAATATGAACATCTTCATGGTTTGGTCTCTTTCTGGAGGAATTTTGTCCGGAATATATTTCCTTTATGCAACTACAGTTGAAATTATTTAAGCCAAGGAAAAAAAAAAAAAAAAAAAAAAAGCTGCTGTAAGAGGGTACATAGAACACAGTGAAACACAGCACAGGGGAAAAAAAAAAAAAAGTCTGATGGACAGTTAGGAGAACATTACTGCAAAGCTGTTTCAGAGCACCTAATCTCTGTTAGAATACCAATACCTACCTCACAGCTTATAAAGTGACTATATAGCTTGGCTCATTTGCCTATATTGAACAATACAAACAAATGGCCAGGGGCAGAAACCTTTCACTATAAAAGAATCACCAAACGTTCAGAAAAATATTGCTACAGAAAATATTGCTACGGATTTTCCTTATTTCTGACAAAACTGTTTTATCCTAACATCTGGGTACATATACATATTTTTTAACCTATACACAATAATACTCCCAAATAATAATGCTTAAAAACCATTGGAAAAGGTATCATCTTCACCTTCTAGAATCACAGAAGAGTTGGAAACAATCTTTAAAGGTCATCTAGTCAAATTCCCCTTGCAATAATCAACACATCTTCAACTAGATCAGGTTGCTCAGACCCTCTTCCAACCAGACCTTCGATGTTTCCAGAGATAGAGCATCCACCCCTTCTCTGGGTAATACATTTTTCAGTGCTTCATCACTTTTTTTTTTTTTTTTATATACCCTCTTTTAATTTAAAACCATTACCCTTTGGCCTGTTGGAACAGGCTGGTTTTGTCCTTCTTACAGGCTCTAAGTCCTGAAAGACTGCAATATGGTCTTCCCAGAGCCTTCTCTTCTCCAGCTTAACGTTCTCAACTCCCTCAGCCTGTCCTCACAGGAGAGATGTTCCAGCCCTCTGACCAGTTTTGCAGCTCTCCTCAGGACCTGCTCCAACAGGTCTGTCTATGCCGTGTGCTGGGGTCTCCAGAGCTAGATGATGTACTCCAGGTGGGGTCTCACCAGGGCACAGTAGAGAGGCAGAATCACTTCTCCTGACCTACTGGCCATGCTGTTTTTGATGCCGCCCAAGAATATGGTTGACTTTCTGGTCTGCATGTGCACATTGCCAGCTCATGTTCAGCTTTTCATCCACCAGTACCTCCAAGTCCTTCCCACAGGGCTACTTTCAACCCTTTTGTCACTCAGCCTGTACTGACACCAGAGGTTGCCCTGACACAGGTGCAAGACCTCACACCTGACCCTGTTGAACCTCACAAGGTTCGCACATGGGCACACTTAGAATTAGTCTTAGTTTATCCGTTTCACCAGACCTGCTCCACAATGATTATATACAATGTCATGGTTTGAAAGACGAACACATATATACATACAGGTTGATTATTCTTTGTGAAGGAAGATGATGTTTTTATAACAAATGTTGCTAATAGGCTACAAGAACATTTGCAACAGCTCACAAAATATATTTTTATAAAACAATCTAAAGCAATTTATCTATTAAATAATTTGTCTGAACCAATATAGAGTACAGTCAATGAATGTACCTGGAACAATAAACGTCCACGTGCACACATTAGATGCACACATTTTACATAGGAATTGTTTTTCTGTTGTATTTTTTCACCTCATTTAAGGACTTTAAACTAGTACTCGTCCTTGTAGTATCTAACTTCAGCCCTCCACAATTGAATACAATATCACACAGTTGTTGTATTACTCTTTGGACCTTGCCTCAAGCAGATCCAGTCCCTTGAACATGCACAAAACTTGACTGTTAGGTAATACTTCCTATTACTGTACTTATAAATACGAAAATTGCTTGTAATGAAAAAAGTTTCTTCCAGAAGTTTCTTCACACTAGCTCAGCTACTTACTGTATCAAATTTGGACACTAAATTATTTGTATTAAGGAGTAGCAGTATGGAGTCCCATTGCTTTACATACAGTACAAATATATACACAGCACATTCAACCTCAAAGCAGAAGTAGGAAGAGATGCAAGAGAAAAATTAATGAAGATGGTAAGGTAAAAATGTAAGGATTAAACAGCATTAGGAACAGAACGCTACAGGACAACAGCAAACAGACTTTATCAATAGAAAAATCAAATGAAAGCAATCCTCCAAACTCACATCAGCTGTCTGTTTATGTTGCAGAAATCAATCATAAATTCAAAACAAAATTCAAATATTGCTCTACATGTCTCAAAGATCTTCCTGTAAAAACACTCTGGTCAAAAATGTATACACCATTTCAATTCAACCGCTTTACAGAAGAAATATGAATTAAAATATTAAGCATCTGCTATTATTCCAGAATATACTCTTTCTGAATATACAATATTGTAAAACATTGAAGAAATCTAATAAAATAATTGTTTTTTTACTCTTAGTAACGCTGGCATCCACCCCTGTTACTACTCAGCCCAATGCTTTCTCTTTCAGACCTTCCAGTCTTGTACAAAAATGCTGCAAGCTACTGGCAAAACCAGCTGGTAATTTTAACTCCTTACACCCTATACATGCAACTAATATTTCAGTCAATTAAACCTAATCCTCTTAGCCTATGAAATGATTAACAGTTATGTAACTAATGATGTCTAATTATAGTTTCCATGTTTCTATTTTTGGTAAAGAGCTGGAAGAATAGCTTACAGTTGAGAAATATTTTGCATCTCTTCCTTTAGGAAGAAAAGAAGATTCAGCAAATACTCCTCAGTAAGCAAAGAACTAAATACACTGACAAGAGCCCTATTAACAGGTCTGATTTTGACTACAGCAGCGAATACCTAATTAAGACATTTTTTTCTTTTTTAAGATCTATCACAACAGGAACTACATGAAACAATTTTGCACTGCTAAGCAGAATGAAGAATATTAAGTCTCAGAACTATCTTGTTTTACAAGGAGATGCTGAGTGAATCAATTCTAAGAAAAGAAAGACTCTTGGTTACAAACACAGCCAGGGAGAACATACAGATTTTTATACTGAAACAAGGAAGTGTTTCAATAATGTGTACTTTTCATATACCTATTACTTTGATACCTCAGGGCAATACATTAGAGTTGCTTTTACCCTTTCTGAAGAGCCTTTTCACTCAAGCTATTTAACCTACTAGCCTCTAAGAGAGACAATCTCAAACACTTAAGAACAATGACCTTTTACTACCATGTATAAGAAGATCATTCACAGTGGCATGAACTTTATTTCAGATTGAAACTTCTGGGAAAAACAAAAGGTTTTCTGCTTTAAGATTCAACTCCGTCAAGACCCCTTACTGGTCTTCATTTAGTTAATTTAGTCTAGAATATTTTAATTTTTCAACGTGAAAGCAAAACAACAAAACTGAAATATATTCCACCATTTTCCCTGTGGTTTAGTTTTTACTGATTACATTAAACCTATCTATAGCTTAACTATTTCTTAAGCATACAAAAAAAAGGAAAAATGTAGTTGTACTGTACAGTTCACATTATTTATAAGATGACTAGATTTCCTGAAAACTATCAATTGGATCTTTACAGCAGAATCTGGAATAAAAATAATGAAATACCTAAATAGGTCACAGTAATACAGAGAAGAAAGATATAAAATAACATTGTCAAAATTCTCACCAGTTATATTAACTGAATTTTCTTAGTTCTTAGCCATAATTTTTTCATTAGCTTTCAGATTAAAAGACCTCCAATAATAAAGCTACAGAACACTGACAACATGTATTTCAACAGCTGTCACAAAAGAGAATAAAGAGTTGAAGCACAAATAGTTTCCGGACTGGAAGCACATTTGGTTGTTGTGGATTGTCTTTAATGACAACTGGTAAGAGATACAGAGCAAGAGACTTTCTGCAGTCCAGTACTATTAAACCCTAGCAGAACAGTACAACCCTTCAAAGAACAATGTTGGATTCATTAAACATAATCAGCAACCAGCCTCTTACAGACTCCAAAGCAGAGGGGAAAAAAAAAAACAATTAAAAAGTAGAAGCTCCAAAGCAATCTAACATTTAAGAAACAGACAAGAGATCAAAAACTGAGGTTTGATCAGTAAAATTGATAGGCAAAATCTTTGGCATAGGTGTTAGTTCTTCATCCACTGATTAACAATGATAACTACAGCAGCCTGTAGCTTAAAAGAAGAAATTCATATGGTCTTTTGTTTTGAGAAATATAATAGATTTTATTACATTTTTAAATGGTTCCTCCTGCTTGGCTTCCCTCTAAGATCTCATATGCATATACATCACAACTTAATAGAGCTCTTATTAAAGCCCCTTATGAAAAGGGGGGAAAAAAAAAATTATCTCATCTGTGTCATGAGTCCAGCTTTTCAAAAAACCCAGTAGCTAATTTCCATTCCTAGGGTGGATTGTGAGCTCTTCCAACACCTCTGCAATCTCAGTTCTAAAGATACTGTTTTTCTTGTGAACAACCATAAACTCTATTTCCTACAATTTTCTCAGGTCCTTAAAATAGAGGGAACCCTGCCTGCCTAAATTTCATGGTTCCAATTTGAGAATTTAAAAGGCAGTAACCTCACACAAGCTTTTTTTTCTTTTCCTAGTCATCACTTCTGTGACTTCATTGCTTTGTAGCTGCATAGAGTTGGGGGTTTCAGCTCCCAGTGACTTCCTGGATTATTCCAGAACAGAGGTTCTAACTCCTGAACAGTTCCATGCTCATGGTATTCATTGGGTTGTACCAGTTCCAAATACTGGCGTGCAATACACACTGCGGACACTGGTAATTTCTGATTAATAGCAAAAACCTTTTATACATCTATATTCTCAGAAATATGATTTGCTCTGCTCATGATTTACTCCCTTGATTAAACGAGAAGTCTGAAGACTATTACACCAACCGAGATGAATCTTGACAATTCAGTTCCACTTCTGAATGTTTTGCTTACTTGATACAAGGGGCAGAGACAACCAGAAATCATTTAACACAGGGCAGATGAAATCCTAAACTACCTATGTTACATCAGCAGCAAAAGAATCAAGCTGCTAAACACAACTCTAGATCTGTTTATCAAAACAAAAGTTGAAGATTTTATTTCCTCTTGATACAAAGTAGATAAATGTTTAGGTGAAATGAGTTGAATAGAAGGTCATGAATACTGCTAATTTCCTCCATTCAATGCTTACCTTCTCTAGGTTATACCTTATGGCAAAACTACCACCCAATTTTATGCTGTTGCTGTCATACCTGATCCTTTACACGTTTTGTCTTCCCTTGCCAAATCCTTCCACTGATTCTCATGTATGTTCAATCAAGCTCAAATTATGCCTCCATTAACCACTGTATGTTATCTCATTTCAAATTCAACAATTCTTGAAAAATCATGTACTCCAAGTTCATTGTAGTTTAAGTACTGCCCTCATCTCCACATGTACTCCATGCAACTTCAAGGTTCGAGCTTTCCTGACCTTTTTTCACATGTTGGTACTAAACTCTCTCATCTCCAATCGTACATTATCAGATCTTATGAAATCCAGAATGGACAGACTCAGAACACCTCGAACTATTAAAACATCATCACCCTAAAATATAAAAACCCTGTTAGATTTTAGATGAGTGTAAAAAAAGCTACTTACTGGTTTCGGCATTTTTCTTGGGTTTTGTAGTGTCCTATCCGCTTAAAACTTCTACCTTCTGTTTGTCCCCTTCTGTTAAAAACAAAATGTTTTTAAATTTATGAAAACAGAGTTCAAGTAGATCAGAGCAAATAGCAGAAATTCCAAAGCATGTAAACAAGTGCTCTGCACACACAAAATACATTTTTCAGTAGATGACATACACAAAAAGCAGATAAGTTAGCCAGTACCACAATCTTCAGATCTCCAAGTTGTAACCATCTTTTTAGTAGAATATTAATACACCACTAGAATAAAGAGGCAATTCCCCAAGTGCCAGAATTTTTTTTAGAACTTTTTATAATCAAACATCTCCTAGCATTAAAAACCTTTAACATTATTCATGAGGAAGTAACATTTGTATAAATAACTCCAAAGCTGCAAACTAAACTGTCAACTCTAGTCGTTGAAATAACATGAGAACAAAGGAAAATCTAACATGATACTTTGGGATGTGGTTTAATGGTCACGGTGGTGTTAGGCCACCAGTCAGACTTGATGATCTTAGAGGTCCTTTCCAAGAGAAACTATTCTATTATTCTATAATTTTAATGTATCAAAGCTATATTGCATGTCTATAAAAGCAGCTGCTTCTCTCACTGAAGGAATGACGTGGTCATTTTTCCCAAATGGAGAGAAATGGAAGTATACTATGTTTAAAAAAAAAAAAAAAAAAAAGGAAGAAAATCTAGCCTGTGTAAAATAGTTTCCTTTTTTAAAAGCTGAAAGGCTGGAAGTTATGTGTATGTGGTACTATTGTGTTCTGTTCCAAAACAGGTTTTAATGNTTTTTGTTCCAAAAAAGTTTTAAAAAAAAAAAAAAAAAAAAAAAAAAAAAAGCTTGCAATGTTACTAGCAGACAGCATCCTGCCTCCTTGTCAATTCATTCTAAATCAGAAAAGAATAATAAGCTAGTCACCTTCTTGCACACTTTTACAGTAAATACTTCCATGAATTAGTCCTGTCACTGGTCTGCAAAGACTACCAAAGATGGCATAGCCTTTAAAAACATTAACTGAAATTACTTTTATACTAAGAAAAATGAAAGTGACATGCTACTCAGAATAATCTGAGATTCCAGTCTTACAAGTCCATGACTACATCAAACAAAATTTTCAGAAGTGCTTAAAAATAGATAAAGAGAAAAACAAAATGTTTAGGCTAATTCATTTATCAAAAGCAAACTTCTGTATAAATGATGATTCATTTCTAAAGAAAAAAATGCAAAGTACAGTCACATGTGTTTACAACAGAAGTTATTTCTCCTTGATTCTTGGCAATAAAAATGTCATAAAGATTAGAAACATTTGCACAGCAACCTAAGATGCACTAGCATTAATTTTTATTTCTTTTTCAAATCTGTAGATACATGTTTGAGAAAAGGGGCTGGAAATAGAGATAAAAGGAAGAAAACAGAATTTAAGAAACAGTGTTGTTGGACAATAAAGAAAAAATAATTTTAAGACCAAAGATCACAGAAAGTGAGATACAGTATAACGCAGATATGGAGCAAATTTTGTTTAATAAAAAAAAAAAATCAGTCTGAAAAATTAGAACTGTAGTTTTCAGTTACATTAATTATGATATAATGACATAATTAATGTCGCACAGCTAGAAAGGTATAATCCTACATTTGGTTAGCATAAAGACAATTACATTCCAGTAGATTTTTTTTTTTTTTAAATAATGGAAGATCCTGTAAAGTAATGAAGAGTATCAGTAAGACTGCTATTCTAAGGTATTGTTCGATATGTTTCTTGAAAATTATACCATTTCCTACTATCCTATCCCTCTTCTTTTTTTTTTTTTTAAACCAAAAGAAGCTTTCAAAGGCAGGAAAAAGTTTCTTTGGGTGCTTATGACACCACCTTTTGATAAAATTCAGCAGCAGATATCCAATTCACAGAGGAAATGGTCCTCTCTGGTCTTTTCCTTAATGTACTCCTCTGAAAAATTAAAGTACTAATCAAAACAAGTTTGGCTCTAATATCTGGAGTCTGAGCTGCAGTAACTGTTGTGTTCACCTTCTTGACAAGAGGCTCATTGCTTGCAAAACTGAAGGCAGACTGAAGCCCTAGAGTTAAACTCAGTTACTTAATGATACAAAACCTGAATTTGATTCTCAGTCATCGTTTTGTAACACTGCCAACTCAACAGTACTACAAAAAAAATAGAAAGGGTATGAGTGTTTTTATGTGGTGCTAGTTGTATTAGCATTGAAGAGGTATGCTAAGGGTACTGGTAAGTACATTTGCTCTCCAGGAGACAAATGACAGCAGACAGCACAAGGCTGAGATCCGTGTTTTCAGATGAACACTTAGAGATCTTCCTAAAGAGAGAACATGTCTTTCACTTTAAGTCACTGTCAAAGCCTCATACATTTCATCACTGCAAGTTCTTCCATAAATAGATCCAAACTTGTTGCTTTGGGTTCTACCCACACATTCTGTAAAACTACTCTCAACCAACTCTGAATTACTTATTTGAAAGCATAATTTAAAGCCTTAAGGTAATTTTCAGTATCAGATATATGGAAGATTTACCAGATAATTCTATCTCATGAAATCACAAGTGGTAGACATAATTTAAATGAGTTTACAGAAGTAACAGTTATTGTTCACATTCAATAAAACAATGCTATCAAACAAAGCTATTGGCTAAAATTAAGAATCCTCTTGTGCAAAACACAAACAAAATGAAATGTCATTGTCAGCTTCAAATCTCGTGGGCCTGACAAAGTATTCACAATGTTGAGGCACTTGCTGTAGTACTTTCTGAGTAAGGAAAAAAGAAAAATAGAATCCCAAATTTAATAAATTTAGAGGTAAGCATTCTTGTTTCTATTTAAGATCACACCTTGTGCCAAATTATAAGAAAAAAAATACTCAACTGGTAGGGTCTACAACTTAAATTCATGGTCCATTGTTTCCATTTATACATAACACCAAAACCATCACGCATCTACATGCTACTCAATTTCAAAACAGTATATTAATACAAATACCTTGCAATTATGTACTATATGTATATAAAAAAAATAAAAAACTTCACAGATTTCAAAATCGTGCAAAAATTTAAATAGAAGAAGAACCAAACAGAAAAATTACACCTTATCTTTCCCAATTATTGGCACCAGGTCATCAAAAACAACAAAACAAATTTAAGGAAAATATTTGGCCAAAGGAAACTAAAAATCACTGCCAGGCAAAATACTGTGCATTGCCACTATTATTACTGGAGTGGGAGTTCACTTTTGCTCCTTACCCATTTCGAATAAGTTTATATTCAGTGGATGCAACCATATGTTTTAGTACATTATTATCTTTGAAATAATTAATTACTTAGACTTACTTTTTATCTTAACACTCAAGTGAAACAGCATTGCAAATAGAGGAAAAAAACTCAGCCATCCAACCGGATTAGGAATGCTATCCCTGTCACTTCCTGCATTCTGAAACCAGCCTGTGACCTACTGGACATAAAGGCTCATCACTTTGGCATTTCAATTCCCAAAGGTGCCTCTTCCAAGTCAGGATTAGCAGGGTTGTGACTTTGCAGAGATCCTACTGCTACAACACTCCAGCCCTCAAGACCTTGATAAACATACACAGTAACCTGGATCAAATCACCCCAATATTAGCAAGCTCTACAACACAAATGAAAAAAAAAAATCATCCAGAATTAAAAAAATTCTCTTGAAATTATGAGCTGTGATTTCAATTCATTTCATTGCAAGGCATCATCCACTTTTCCAGCTATGTCACAGAAGCCAACAAATAAAGCAATTGTTGAAAGATGACAAAGAAAGCTTTCTTCAGAAAACGATGGTGCATAAAATGTTTGATGCCAAAATTCTGTCAAATAATTTATGCAGCAGCTGTTTTCAAAAGAAACATTCATACACAACAGCCATGAGTTTGAGGTCAGGTGAGGATGGGATAGGAGGCAGAAGTCTTGAGCAGAATGCCTGTTTGGAGCAAAACTAACCCTCAAAAGCAGGAATCCTATTTGAGCTGAAGACCTTCTTTCAGAAGCAGTCTTTTCAGCAGTGTGCATCCTAAGCTCTACCAAGAGCTTCATCATTCATTTTTCTACATAGAGATGGCAGAGCCCACAGAGCCTCAGCCACAGCAATATAACTCATTTATTTAAAGGAACTTATTTAAAATTAATATACTTTTTTATTTTTCAAGCCTTATTCCATTTTTTGGTAATACCTAAAACGTTTAGATCTTTGGAGAGGGAGCAACAGGCAATTTACAGGCCACTGTACCTGACTAACTAGTCTCAGTTTTTGTAGAAAACTCTCTACTCCAAAGCATCCTGTGAACAACCTGCAGGGCAACTATCTTTCACACAAACGGCTCCCTAATAACACACTTGCAGCAGTCCAATAAAGTTCATTTGATGCAGACTTTCCTTCTGCATGCATCTTTTTCAGACAGAGAAGTGGTCTACACAACTAACTGTGATGTACGTAAACTAAGGAGAGACTGAAGCTATCTACCTTACAAAAAAGAAAAATAATAAAAAAGAGCTAGATTTCCCCCACCATTTTCTCCCAAACCCCGCTTCCCTGAAACACTTGAGAGGCTTTCTGTGTCTCCCATAAATAATTGCAATACAGGCAGTACAATTGTTATGCATTAAATGTATTTGTAGTTAAATATATCTTGAAGAGTGAAGTGCTTCTAAACTAGACTTCCTGAGAACTTCCAAAGTACAAGTGAAAACTTGGCAGTTGCCAACACAATAGTTAAAAGGCAACACAGACCAGCTATTTGAGCAACACTTGCAGTTTTACCAGTTAATAAACTGGTATGTTACAGGCGTGCCATACAATTTACATACAGTTAATGTTTATTAAATGTAATAACCGTAATTTCAATTTTTAGCTTCAGAATACCTAATTGCATTATCTAAATAAGTTTTTGAAAAGCCTGACAGTGGCAGCATGGCCAGTCTTCCCCTGTACCTCTGATAATACAAGAAAAATGGAATTTGAGAAGTGTGACTGATTGTTTCAAAGTGAAATAAACCTTTCTCTAAAGTTACAGCTAGCAAAGAATTATGACATAACCAAAACTATGGGTAGGGGTAATCCCCTTTCAAGACCAGGTATTACATTTTCTGGATGACACCGTTAAGAATCATAGAATAAAGGAAACTTATGAATATGAACTGGCCACTCACATCAGCCTCCTACGTAGGGTTCTTAACACTAGTGTCAGAACACTAGCTAGTTCTTCAGTAGAAATGTTCCAGTGTAAAGATTAACAAGTGACTTTTAAGGCCAATGTAATATTTGTTTTTCCTTGCACTACATAACTTGAAGGTTCCATTTCAAAGTGATTAATAAATATCTAAAGGAGAAAGGGGGAAAAAAAAAGTTAAATTCAAAGCACTGCTAAGAATGAGCTTACTGGTAAAATTAGACCACAGATGCAACACTTCAGTGTTTACCTAGGTCCCTTCAACTGCAACATACACGGGGTTCTGCTCTAATGGATCGGTATCTTTCAACAATCAGGACTTTCTTTACAAGTTTGTATAAAGCTTTGTTTACATTTACAGACTTGAAAACTCTCTTTCCTCTACTCCCACAGACTCCTAATGCGATACAAAGTGATAGGACAGCTTTGATGCATTTAACACATCCAATAGAAAAGCAATACCTTAAACAACTTCCCTCTCCACCTCTGCCAACAGAAGTATACCTTCTTAAAAAAAGCAGAGTAAGGCTGTTAAGAAAGGCAGGCTGTAGATCTACCCTAGCAATAGCTAAAGTAACATTCTTTACCAGGCACTGCCTTCTAATATCAAAAACTCTCTAAATGGATCCATGTTATCTCTCTTTTCAGTTGTACCTGATTTTCTGTGAATCAACTTTTTTCTAGCAGTTGTATTACCATTAAACTCTGCAATGCTCTCTACCACAGGGGCAGAGAGGCAGATCAGAACTCTTTCTGTCACCTCTACAAACACTTGCATATATTTTCTTTCAGTTGGCACTCACAGAAAACTCTCTGGACAGCTCCTGACACATCATACCATGTAATTTTTCATGCCTTTTCTGAGATATTTGTTGTACTTCTGCTCTCTAGTCTCCCAACCCAATAGAAGAGCTGTGTCACTTCAGCACAAAGCTTGGAAATAGGCCACTGCCCTGCAATTGCCATTCGCTGGGAAGTTGCTTATCTGGGAACACTGGACTGACTTGTAGTTTATTTTTCTCACAACCTCTCTTACGCTAAATCAATAGATCAATAGAGGTAAAGTCTTGTGATCCAATAAACAGTTACTATTTGTTTCATATATTTAACAACTAAAACACTACCTCATCACAGTAGACATGTTACTGTGTATCAGCTCCACATCTTCCCTTGCAACACACATTGCCCAGCAACACTGTGCCAACGCACTATACAAGAGCTGACAGCAACAATGGTATTTCTACAATCTTCTGACTATGTCAAGTACTGTGCAGGCTGATGCACCTTCAAAACACTTCTGTGATATAAACAAGATGACAAGCACCACTGATGAAAACAGAGTAAGATGCAGGGACAGATCTGAGACCTAACACAAACGAGTCATGAAGGTGGAATTAATTAAAACTCAGAGCTGCAATTTTAATAAGTCAGGGTAAAAAAAAATTTAAAAAAAAAAAAAAAGGCATCTTTTCACAGCCTGTACCAGAAAGAACATGAAATACTTGTCTAGGGTGTTACATAGACTGGAAAAGACAGCTTAATAGCACCTTACAACTGATGTGATTAGTTGTGTTGGCATAAAATCCAAAAAGAGTTCTTTTTCTTGCGTTCAAATTAAGAAAACTGACAAAAGAGAAATGAACTCCATAAAGCTGAAATTAAAACCCCTTATCTGAGCTAGACTTTAAGCGGCAAGGTTAATTACAAATGCCCATGATTTGTACAAAACATTAATCCATTCAAAAAAAAAACAATGCACAAAGGCTCATTCAGGGCCGCTATGTCCATTACGTCGGTCAGTATTTAAGGACTCCAAAAATGTGCATTTGTTGAAAACAATAGACAGCAACAGATGCTTCACAGCACTTGTTTATGAAGTAATTCCTTATTATTCTTCCACGCTGCTACAGTCAGCTGGCCGAGCCGACTGCCACATGTCTACGGTAACCTCAAGAGCCACGACGCTCGGGAACATGAATAATACAGAGGGGGCTGCGCGGCGCAGGCACGCCGTGGGCGCGCTTCCGGGGCTTCCCCGACAAAGCGCCCGCTCTCCACCCCCTCGCGGCGGCGGGGGAGCCAGCCGGACCCCCGCCTCAGGGGGCGGCAAGCCCCGTACGCCAGCAGCGCGTTGCAACGCCGCGTTGCCGCCGCAACAAGTCGCCTCGCTGCGCGCTGGTCTCTCCCGCCCCCCGAGGGCTGCGGGAGAGCTCCCTCCTCAAGCCCCCGACGGCGCTGCAGAGAAGCGGGCCTCCACGGCCGCGGCCCACCACCCCCGCACTGCCCTCCGGGGAGCCGCGGCAGGGCATACCCCGCCCCCGCTGACAACCTCCCGCGCTCCCCTCGCCTAAACACCCCGCCGGGCCGACGCAGTACCGGCTTCGGCACACTCGATCCCAGGGCCCCCACCTTACCTGGGGTTCCGCTCCCCTGTGAGCGGATCGACCACTCCGCAGCGTCGGGCGGAGGGGTGGACGGGACCCCGGGTAGGGTGCTGGGTGCGGCGCTCTCCACTCCTCGTGGGGCAGGGCGATGTCTTGTGTGTGTGTGTGTGTGTGTTCCCCCCCTCCCTCCCTCCCCCC
>WBNM01038899.1:0-104094 GCA_013399055.1 Ramphastos sulfuratus | reverse complement strand
CCCCCCCGCCGCGCAGCTCCCCCCTCTCAGCGGGGCAGCAAGCGCTGCGGGGCCACCCCGTGCTGCTCGCGGCGCCGCCGGGGACGAGGCGCCAAGCGCTGCCGCCGCTGACAGCTCTGCAATATGGCGGCGACCGCCGGCGTTCAGATTTTCCCCCCTATCAGATGTTGCTCCTGAGCCCGCACTGGGCATGCGCAAGGCGCCAGGGCATGCGCGTCAGGTGGACGAAGCCGCTGCCCGTAGTCCCGGCGCTGGCGGAGGGGTGCGGGGGCTGGAGGCGCGTGAAAGAAGCTGTGTGCGGTCGTGAGGAGATAGCTGCCAAGGTGCCCAGGGAGGGTCGGGGCGCGTAAGAGCTTTCATAGAAGTGCAACGGTGGTAAGAAACGGAGGTCCTGTGAGGAGAGGGCGAGCACCCACCCTTCGAGACGGTGTCCAGGACACGGCGGCCCGAGGCACCCCAGAGCCGGCAGTGCACTTCGGCCCTCTGCACGTTGGGTCTGAACCCGTTCTGGCAAACAGGAGTGCTCCGCCGAAATCAGCCGAGCCCAGCTCGACCGCGCGTGTTTGCTTGCCCAGCGGTCCCAGAAAACCTGTGCTGAAAAAAGTGAGGAGAAGACGAGAAGAACTCTCCTCTGAGCACAGCCGGCTCCGAGGGCAGACGGGAAAGTAAAGCTTGAGGCCGGGAGGGGGCAGTTGGTAGCGTGGCTGTTTTTCATTCAAATCCCCGCGGGGAAGTAACTCGTCCCCCTTTTTGGCCTGAGAGAAAAAGGCAGGCGCCTATTTCAGGGGGCCTTGTGGGCGCGGCTGGGGCGTGGTGGCGAGTTGCGAGTGGTTCGGCAGATAGAGGGGCACGGACCTGGCGATGGCACCAGTAGGGAGGGACGTAGTGGGCGGGAACGGGATTCGAGTGGCGGTGCGTTAGGGGCTGAGAAGGGTCAAGCAGTGATGGCTCAACCTGTGATGGTTCTTGGGAAAAGAGAAGCCTTCAGAGAAAGCACATCATTCATTTCATGTTGTTTGAACGAAGAGTGCTGTCTCTGCCTTCTCGTTGAAGCGATAGATCTCTAGCTCCATTTTCATCATTTAAGTGGAAGAAAGAGTCACGCTGGGGGATGGGATCACTTTTTTTTTTTTTTAATATATATATATATATATACATATTTTAGTTTCTTCTTGGACAATCCCAAAAGAGAGTGAAGAAAACTGCAATAAGAAGAATCCTTCTGAAGGAAGGGGGTTGAGGCAGTCTCAACCCCTGCTGGCTTCTGCAATTTATTTTTGTTTGCAAGAAAGTAAAGGTGCTCCATGAGCTCTGTGACAGCATAGCCAGGGAGGCCAAAACAGCAAAGCTCAGTGCAAAGGGATCCACTTGAGACACAAACTGAGTCATGCAGCTGCTATTAATACACCTCGCCCTCTGGCTGTCCGATAAAGAAGGGAAGGTTGGGGGAATAAGTAAGAGGAATTTTCAATTAAAGCTGCTTTAAAAAGAATTAATAACATTTTAGGATGAATTGGAGGTTGGGAGAAAGAGAGCATGAGGAAAGCAGCCTGGCAAACAACAAGGAATAATCTTCCAGAGAATGTGTGGGAGCCTCATCAAATTTGTTTGGACAAATTTTAAAGAACATTCCAATAAACTAGACTGCATAATACCATCTGTGATGAAATTAAATTGAATTACTTATGAATGAGTTTAATTGCTTCTTCTAGAGGCTCTGAATGAGTGTAACCTGTGATGATTTTATGTGTTTTATTGTGTATTTCAAGCAGGCATTTCTCTAGCAGCCATCACCACAGAATCTGGACATCTCAGTCTATTAAACGTATGTGCTGTGGGCTAAAATTTCAGTTCCAGCTTTGTTTATGCCATTTTGTTCCAAGTAAGAAGTGAGATTGTCTGATGCCTCCTTCTCTATTGTTCTCCATCATGAACAACATCCTGGCTCGAAACTGAGTATTTTCCAATACATTAAACTTCTGAAGTGTCTTGCAGCCTCTGCAGATATGCAGTTCCACTGACCAGATGCCATTAGTATGCAACATACTCTTCCCTGTTCAGACAACCTTTCCCTGCAGGTCAGAGTAAGTTCCAAGGGAAATGAAAAAAACCTCAGGGAAAACCAAACCCTGTTTCATTCAGTCACCTAAAAAGATTGTCTTGGATTCAGTGCAGTGCACAGATAAAATGTGTTTACTTTAGTTGACTGAATTAGAGGCTCATTTTTCTTCCAAAACAGTCCATTGTGAGCTGGCTCAAACATAAGATTAATGCACTAGGACATGGTTTCTTGATAGCATGTGGAAGAAAGTTCTTTCAATTTGTGCATTATCACCATAGGATATGCTTTATCTCTTATCCTGTTACATGAAGAATATTATTGCTCAAAAATGTCAAGGTAAATAATAGCCTTATCTTTCTTGTCACAGTATAATGTGGTTTTCTTCTCACCTTGCTTCCTTAACAAGGTGTAAAGTTGCAGTTTGCCTGATAAAACAGGGCAGTAAAAACAGAAGTGTAGTTAGAGATCAGATTCTTTTTAACCATGAAACTGAAACTACAGGCAATAAAGAGAGCTTTCAGATACTCATATCAACTTAAATTACACAGTTCTGTAGGAGGTAGGTTATAAAGATAAAGTTAATGATAAGAATGCCATAACTGCAAGATACAAAAGATTGCTTTCCAGCAGTAATGCCAAAATACAGCTCTTTGTGGGGGGAAAAAAAAAAACAACCACACAAAAAAAAAAAACCCACAACCAAAAACCCTCCTCCAAAGAAACCCAACCAGACTAAATTTCTTTGCGCTATCTGAGGAATCAATCCTAGAATCACTTTTGAAAGTAAAGATTTCTGGGCCGGTGCTTCCCTTTTTCAGTTCACCTGCAAAGGCATAAAGCATTACTCAGTGAATATCCAGTTGTGTGTTAGAATGTACTCTTAGTAAAGTTCAGTGTACTACCTGAGGGACGTTTACTGGACAGGGCATTTTGGAAAGGAGAACCAAGGGGAAAAAAACCTCACCTTGAGGAATTTATTTTTTTTTTTAATCATAAATGGTATGTAACACACTTTTATCTTTTCATTGAATGAAGATTTGTGATACCAGCTAGGACAGAAGTGTAGTTATGTCCATATTTTATGCCCCTAAGATGAAAAGTTATACATGGACTTAGTGTACAAGCCTGGAAGCTAGCCACTGTGGCTGGGAATATTTATGCATGTGACTCAACACACACATACTCATCTATTAATATGTTTACAGAAGCAGACCTTACATAGTCTAAAAATCACAGGGTAATTTTATTATTACTAATTGTATGGTCTAAACCCCAATTGTTTATTCTTTTGTTAGTATTTGAATAACAATGTTATCTTAATGAACATTAATTGTACTTATTTTTCCAACAGTTACATTAGAGTGCCTTTTAAAGTCTCTGCTAGAAGCAAATGGAACTGAAAGAATGTGGTTATTAGATTAATCCAATTCACAGATATTTTAAATATTTCATGAAACTACAATGTCTGGTGTAGTAGTTTTTATATCTGTTGTTAAATTTGCTTATCTTTTACAATAAAATGTATCTAATTCCAGAGAGTATTTTTCATACATTATTAAAATACTACATTTCAATAAAAACATAAAGGTTCCAGTACCAACACTGAGCATTCCAAGATGCCTTTATCGCATGCATAGATATAATCTCTGCTTTGATCAAGGTCAAAGGCAAAATATGGTATGAGTCTGAAGGAATTTATCCCTTTCCTTTCCAAAATACCGTAGCTGTGTGAAGCTCACTTAGGTACCCTTCAGTGCCATGATCCTCCAGTTAGCAGTACCTCCACAAGCCAGCACCAGGGAAGATGTCAAGGAATCCAAATCCAGGACTCTTCAGCTGGATAATTCCTCACAGGAGCATTCAGGTGAAGCACCTAGTGTGCAAATGGAAGTTACGTGAAGGGGAGATTGGCCTTCCTCATCAGGAACACACAGGAAACACAAAAGATGAATCAGCACCCAAAAGCCTGATCAAAACACCTGAAAACCACCGGTCAGGATAATCTACTAATGAACTGCTGTGCTGGCAGTTGGCTTGGTGTCAGGCTATTCTTTTTTGTTTAATAACCTAGCTGAAGAGGCTTACCCTCTGACACTGAAACTTGGCTGGCCATTACCACTGAAAATCTGTAAGGTTTTTTGCAAAAGCTTTATCCTGGGGCCAAATGAATTCCTGCCAGTGAAAGACTTAAAGATGCTACTGCTTCTCTTCATAACTTTGCCCATGAGAAGCAGACATGTTACACTGGCCTAGGGTGTGGGTGAGTGAAAAGCCCAACAGCTTTACCACTGAGCATCTCGCAGATGTGAGGACCTTTTCCAATGACACATCTTTGTGCTGCTTCTGGATGTTCAGTCTCTGGTACTACAGCAAAGATACCACAGTTATATCAGCCTATCATAGGGCCAAATTTTGCTACCTTTACTGCTCCAGTCAGGAAGTAGTAAAATCACTTGTAAAGGAGTTTGTTTATGTAACAGTGTCAAATACAGTTCTTAATAGTTCTTTCTAAGTGAATCAGTATTTCCATCTCTGTGGTAATAAATTGCTAATACAAGTTTTTGCACACAAAATATGTATTATGCAGTCTTTACGTTCAATCCATTTCAATTACCATTATCATTTTATGATTTGGTTTGTAACTGTTGGTAACTGCACAAGGGACAAGTTAACAAGCTGCTTTGCAGTTAAGGTTGGGACAGGCTGTCTGATTTACTGTATCCAAGAAGAGACATCATCTGCTAATGTCGCTGCTCGTGTCACGTCACCCAAACATGCCTTCACTGATATATAAGGTTGTCATCTAACAGCTGACACTTAGCTGCAGTTCCTGCTTCTGGCCACTTCATGTTTTTATCTCATTCACAGTTGTAATTATTATGACAAGTGCAAGTTGTTCCTCAATGACAGCATTGGTTTTTTAGTGACAGCGTTTATTTTAGTTATAATGTGGCTGTAGCTGGGTCGTGTCCGTGGCACTGGAAATCAAAGTAAATGATAATCATGGAGGTATTCACTTCAGTGAAAGAGTGACAAGTATTTATAATGAAATAAAATTGGATGTAAAGTACTAGGCAGAGTTAAACCAATCCGGACAACAGTTACTTTAATGAAACTATTTCTGTGGGGGGAAAAGAAAAAGGAATGTGGTTACCAAGGAATTGGATGCAAATGTTTCAAAGCTTGAAAAAAATATATACAACTGTTGGAGCCAAAGCAAATGCTTTTGGCTTTGTTTTTCTAAGGCACATGCACACTGTTCTGAGATACAGCCATACAGCTTGGTGAGTAAACAAAAATCATACTAGAAAGTAGAGCTTTTTACTAGGAATAAATCACTGGAGTATTTTTAGGTCCTGACCCCTTTTAATTTTACTGCATTTACTTGGCTTCCTTATTAACAAGAAGAAATAGGAAAGACTGTGGAAGGAGAGTTACAAATTTTCAGGCAAAATATATTCTCAAGCCTTTGTGTCATCTGGGATATTGTCATATGGAAAATTGGTCAAATGTTCTACCAGAATGGACATGTCAAAACCTCAAAACAGAGGTCCACCTTTCCTCTCAACTCTAGCCAAATACAGTAACTAAGACTCCTTTTTTAAGATGGGAATTTTGTGGAATATTTATATATTTGGAGAAAAAGAGTGAAAACTAAAGTAGACTGTTAACATTTGTCTTTTCCAGATACAGGACATTTTTGATAGCATGCCAGTGGCATCACAAAAGATGAAAAAATGCCTGCAGAACCAAAGGTTACAAACACTCCATCCATTCTTTAAATGGGATATTCCAGAAGAGGCTCTCCCCAACCCACTTTTATTACAAAATTAGAAGAAGGCAGCAATTTCTGCCAAAGTTGTTTTCAGTTAAACTCTGTGTAGCCCTTAATCACAAAACTCTGATGAAGAAAACAGTAGCCAAAAAAAAAAAAAAAAAAAAGAGGCCTAGCATGAAGAATTATGTCAAGAAGTAGAGACTGAATACAATTCCTCTCTTGTTTTAAATGTTGTGCCTCCACTGGAATCACTGGCTTATTTCAGAGTTAATCTGCTAGTACTGAGTACAAGGTCGTAAGTCCACAGACATTCTGGGCTTCTGAAGGAATTTAGCTTGTATTAGCAAAAGCATGCGTCATTAAAAGCAGCTACAGCTCCATTACTTGAAGTAGATACCACCACAGATTCTATTTTTTTTTTACCTCACAAGCATAGCAAGTGAGGAATGTATCTGTAATTTGCAGAGCTAGATTAATCTCAAGGCTTTATCATCAGTACACCTACAAAGATGCAATTTTGAAGCTGTAAGATAACTTATGCTTTAGAGGGCACCTGCTCTTGCAGCAGTTATTATGTTGCAATCAAATCGTAACAGAACAAATCGCCTGCCATTAAAGTTCAGTGATGAGAAACATGAGACAGGAAAGAGAGAACGGGGAAATAATTCTAGGATGCTTAGAACTTCAGTGTGCTATGTTTCCAAATATACTTTTAAAGGCTGCTCCCTTTTTATTTCACCATGTATAAAGTCTGGAAGACATAATAACATTTCTTTGCTTTTAGAAAAAGTACTAAAAGCCACAGTCTTTGGTTATCCTTAAGGATACCTCAAAGGTAGTTGAAGAACCAGGTGGGATATAATGCTGCAAGAGCACCAGAACAATGAAATAAGAATAAATTTAAATGGAAAATTACTTAGACTTAGTCCCCTTATGGCTCCATATTCTAATGGTTTTCTATTACACATCATTCATAAGGTTCACTGATGAACAGAGATTGAACGGATGGCACATACACACAGATGTGACACTTCAGATGCAGCTGAAGTTGAAATCACAAAATAGTTAAGTTGTTCCATGCAACTGTATTTATTGATGTTGTGTGTGCTTGGAAACTGCCTGCAATGGTTTAACTGTAATTCTTTTCTGGTTGAGTCAAACTGGAGAGCACTGCCTGGTGTGGATTATGAGATTGCTTGGTCAACTTTTCCCAGGTGGGGACACCTCAAGTTGTCATTTCCTTCTTTCCTGATAGCTATTTACATGAAATTTGTAGGATATTAATGCGCTCCAAAGCCCCTACTTTTTGTTCCCATTTGGTTGAATTTGGCTAATAGCTTTTTAAGTAATCAAGTAAACTTGCAAAGGAACCAACTTTGATGTCAAAAGCTGGGCTGAAAATAGTTAAAAAACATTTAAACAAAATACATTGTTTGCTCCCACTTAACATATCAGGAGGAGAGTTACTCTGGTTTCCATGCTGATTGTTCATCATCTTCTATATGGAGTTTCTTCTATGTGGAGCAAACCAAAACTGCTGGGGCTTTCTATGAAAACTGAAGTTTGGTATCTTTTCTTGCGTCTTTACATCATTTCCTATCATGTAAGTACAGCTGAGAATTGTTTCCCTCATTGCTTCAGCTGAGCCCTGCAAATTTCATTTCTATTGTCAGTTTACAAGAGACTGAGGGAGTTTCATCAGTGTTGGTATACTAGGAGCACAATGACAAATGAAGTTTGCACAAGATAGAGAAGGTAACAAATTGCTTTAGCACATTATGTTAACAATATTGTTTCCAGGAAGAAGAGCTAACAATGTAGACAGTACATTATGTGGCTACAATCAACTTACATGTACATACAATCTCAACTGAAATTGGTGTACAGCTCTGATTGTTGCAGCTGAAAACACTACAGAATTGGGAGAGATTTGAAAATACTGAAAGGGCATTTAAAAAAAAAAAAAAAAAAAGAAGCCTGTAACTGAATTAGAACTTTTTGCCTTAGAAATAAATAGGAATAGATTCAAATATGCAAGTGTGAGACTTAAGAGAAAAAAAAAATCAAAAGAAAAAAAAACCAAAAACACCTAAACCAAATAAAACCAAAACAACAAAAACCCTCCAGCTTTTTCCTGAGCACTGTAGAAGAATGGGAAAGCAGGAGTGGGGGAGGGCTCCATTGGCATCATGTGGTTAGAAAAGCTGCTGAACAGAAATGGGCAAGCTTGAAACCTGCTGTTGGAAGTTCATGCTTTGTTTTATGTCCGTTAGCAAGTCAGCCACTCAGAAAAAGCATGGTATAAATTTAAAACAGGGATTCTAATTGCAGTAATGTGTGAAAAGCCTGGGCAAACTAACTCAGCGTAGATGAGCTTGGGGCTAGCAGTCATCCCAATCTAAAACTCTCCTTTCAGCCTGGGGTTGCAGCATCTCCTATAGGGGGAATGGAAAGCTCTGCAAAAAACAATCTTGCTGGACAAGGATTATTTGTGTCTTTATATGTGATCATCTATGTGAAAAAGCACAAAATCATTAACGACTGACTAACAAAAAACCAACCAGCAGGAAAGGACAGCAGGTGACTGAGAGGTAATTTAAGAACCCAAATTACAGAGTGACACTTCAGCATACAACAGCCAAAACTAAAACAGGTGGACAATCCACTGGAACTGACACAAGTACCAGTGAATAAAGTACTTGTGTCAAGGAGAAAAGGAGGTAGGTAGCTGTCACTTGCCCTAAGAAATCAGAGGGCAACTCTAAATTGTTACTACTCTCCTTTAGGGAAACTAGTTGCTGTTCCACTTTCCTTCCTTTACTTTTCTCTGAAGTTCTGTTTTGTTAAGCTGTTCATAAATGGGAAGTACAATATTATTTAGGTCACTTTTTAGTAAACATTGCGTAGAAAATCTGGGTCAAGATCTAGCAAAAGGCTTGCAAACATAGACTAGAGAATGTAGTTTGTGTGCTTTCTTAGTCTTGTAGTACAAGAAAAGGCAAACTATGTAGCTGTCAACTTGAAATTGAGGCTTGTCTTTTCATTGAATAGACTCTGAAACTCACTGCTCCAGGATGTTACTGAAGTCAAAGCACACAGTAAGAAGTCTAGAGGGAGGGCAATATTCTCTTGTCCTGAATCGCTGTATTTCTGGACATTCTTGTTATATATGTAAGAGGTACAAAAAAACCCCAACTTTGAAACACGAAGTTTAAACAAGTTAGTAATTAGGATGAAGTCTCCATCACCCCAGTTCTGCCAAAAATCTGTTTGGGTTTGTTTTGGCTTTGCAACTTCTCAGAAGCATTGGGAATTGACAACAGTTAGAGATACACAACTGGGCTAAATGAACATAATGTATTATGGCAAGTTATATGCTCCAGGGAGTTCAACATTTCCTTAGAAATAAAACTAGGTTCAGCCCACAGAGAGACCAAGTCAGTGATCAAACTTCATATGCCTTCAGGAAAAACACAGGGAGGAATCTCTAAGGTTTAATGCTGTGAAGCAAAGTTTCCAAGAGACTGCTGAAGAGCAAGTAATTGCTCCAAACCCTGTTTCTGAAAGGTCAATTTTTAGTTACTTTAGAAGAATGTAAGAAATACATGTCACACAACTATTCAGAAAATCAATTACTGTAGGAAGTCAGTTCTTCTAGGCAACTTAGGCTTTTGGGAAATTACTTTATGCAAAGGCCCATTTCGGGTGTTACTGTATAAATATTAAGGCTTAGAAAACCTTGTTCACAAATGCAGCAAACCATGAAAGTGGTAAGTTAGATTTCTCTTTATACCTCTGCTTAGCAATTAAAATTTCCAACTTAAAATGCAATCACCAACTATTAAGATCCTCAAAAGTATTACCATTCCCTGTGGAAATGTCTGTCACAGTTCCACCCAAGAGTCTTTAGAGTTCAGTGTATTTGCAAAGGCTCATTTTGATATTCACTCTCCCACACATACAAAATCTGATGGCAGTAGTCCCATGTTACAACTGTGTACAGAAGAAGAGAATCCAGCTCTTTACCTTTCAATAGCAATCTAGTCACACCATTAATGCTAATGGTAGCAGAGCAGAATGCAGCATTTTTGCTTACATGTCTATTTCGTTAGTAGTTTCATGCTAACATTAAAACTTCACATCCTGGAAAATATGGCAGGAGAGGCTCTGTTGTTAAGGTGCTTTTACAAGCAAGATGAAGACATGCCTAAAATCTGCACAGGGGCTTTTAATTCAGATACTGTGACTACAACCAGCAGCTATATTATCACCTGTACTGAGAATTAGGCCAACTCTGTGGTCACTTTTTCACCTTGCTGCACAGGAACTGCTGCTGAAATTTCTTCATCAAGACCTTCAGAGCAACACTATATAGAAGGTTCAGGCTTCCTCAAAGTTAGTTATACTAACTAGACGCCATTTACTTCTTATCACATTTTCAAAATCCCTGGAAGAGGATTTTTAATTGCTAACATTTTTCTTCATGAGTTTAAAATACTCAGCCTACTAACCCCTGTCTTAATATATTCCAAAATCAGTTACAAAAAGATTTGTGTAGTACCTAATGTAATCTATTACTGAAGGGCTCACTACATTCTATTGCAGCGAGTTAAAATACAGAGTGAAGTTAGTCTCACATGACCTATGGTTCTCTTTGGTAGTCCTGATCATTTTAGTCAAAGAACTGCTGATATGCACTTTGGTTTGCAGAACTTATGATCTAAATTTTTCCAGATTCAGTGAAATCTAAACCACTGGGCTATTACTTTTTCTATACATTAGGCAAAGCCACTAACAAATTTGAGGGGCAAGAAAGATAATTCAGCAAGTCAAGCAAAAATGGAGTACAAGATACTGTTTACCTTAAACTAAGCTAGGGCCATTATACTTCTTTACATGAGATATCAGAGCTCTAGTGAAAATCCGGGAAGATAACATAGGATTTCCCACAGATTTCTTTTTCTCATCAAGCACAGGAAAATACACCTGATACACTGATACTGGAGAAAAAGATGTAGGTAACTCAGGTTTCACTTTGGTCTGAGTGGGTTGAGGCTGCCCTTTGAGAGATGTTCCACACTCTTCCTCTAGAATAGATGCACTCCATCAGACATAAACCTAGCTGTGCAATGTCAAACCACCTGCTAGAGCTCAGGGGTCTGAGACTAAGCAAGCACACCTCAGAGGCTGGTTCACAGTAAGCGTGACTCAGTTTTGGGCGTCATGCTGTATTGGTATGGAGACAGGATGCCCATGGGCTGCCTGTAGGCATTTCTGCAGGTGTCATATGGGCTGTTTGAGAGGTTGGTATCTGCATGGGGGGCAGGCACACCTCAACACAAGTTGTGCTCTGGTATGCAGAGGGATGCAATTTTAACTGCTAACTTCTGCTGTACTTCCATTAAAATGTAATACACTCAGACAAAAGCAGGGAACTCTATGATCGTATGTTTCAACTGAAGTATTTTTGCTTCATTAAAACTTGAGCATTTCGTAATAATACAGGAATAAAAATCCAAGTAATTTTGCTTTAGCTCTTGTGTAATGACATCTTCATCTTTCAAGCAATGATATTATTCTTTTGAGCTAAACTATTTATGTGTTTTCAGTACCAGGAACTTCAGTCTTTCATATACACCCTCTGAACTATTAACCCAGGATGAGTAGATACAAAGGAAACAAGTTCAGCCTAATTAATTGGATGTCGCATCTAGCAAATGGCACAGACGCAAGTAGGTCTGCAATGACTGCAACAATGGTGGCTCAGGAAAGAGCTCACACAGCCCTAGCCTCCCTTGATAAACAAGTAGTAATTTCTGGAAAAGTGTTTGCTTCTCCATTATATAACTGAATATTTGAAGTTTCTTCCTTCTTAGTAATGCACCAGTCAACAGATAAAAGCTGTCAAGTGCAACAAGCACTAGTCCTGAAATCAGAGCATCAGGCAAGTCAGTGAGACCAGGATGTTACAATGGAACTTTGTTTGCTTTAAAGGTTACTAAAAGAATTACCACACTTAATCACATAAAATATAAACACTGGAACTAGACATTCATCTTGTTTTTGCACAGGCCTCTGCATCTTGATGGCGTAATGCAGCAGGATTCTGCTAACTTCACAGCTGTGGCAACCAAAACAAAAAAATGCCCTGTTTTAAGACTTGAGAGCTGCATGATTCTGTTACCCTTGATTCTATATAGAAAACAGAAGTGTATAAAAAAGTAATAGAATAGAGTGCCACCTCAGCAGTTTCAGCAGTTTGGAATAATGGCAGTACTGCGATGAGTTGCTAAGTCCAACCTTGTGCCAGTAGTTTGGCTAAGAGCCCTATAAGCGGTGCAAGATATAAATACTCCAATAGAGTGCTCTGCCTTGAAATAAGAGCCGAGAGGCAATGCCAGTGCAATACATTGGAAGCACTGTTTTAAGGCTGCCTTAGTGCAGAGATCGCTGAACGGTCATGAAAACGCCTGGCGCTGCTGCTGCACTGTTCCAGCAGGACGTGACATGCTGGAGGAGATGGGTGCACACTATGTCTGTTTGATGTGCAGCAGCAGCTTGTGCAAACACTGAAGAACTGGAAATATCAGACAGGTTCTCCCTACGCAACTGACTTTCCAGCAGTTGAACTATTGCCAGCTAAACTAGAGCAATTTAAAAGTAAAATAGCGTTTCTATACCAGATAGAGTGTGTCAGCTGCACCAAACGTATGTAGAAGCTGGTCTCAGGGAAGCAGAGCGGCTCCTTCCTGCAGCTCCACAGCCTGAATTGCCAGCCGTGCCTCAGTGCTTTGGGTCACTTTGCTCATTTCCCATGCTTAAAGGTTATTGACTGCACACAGCAATCTTGAATTACGAAGAAGCATAGGCTACATCTCAACTGTTTCAAGTGCTGCCAAGAAAAAAGGGGACTTGGGTCAAGCCCAAGCTAGCCAAGCACAGAATTGCCAAACCACGGCTTTCAATAAATCAGTTCCCATAAAGTCATGAGACTGGCATTAAAATAAATAAAAAAACCATACCTACTCATGAGGCCTTAATAATAGTATGGAGTTTTCTTTATTTCCTTTCTGTGCTCTTATATTCAGGTTTCTCTTCAAGCCTGAGAAGTTTTGTTTCCCTGGTTTTAGATTTTTTTGTTTCTATTTGATCACCAGATTTCAAAAAGAAGCCTTTGATTGCAATACTTTTTAAAAAAAATTACAAAATTTGGCAGCTAAATCACAAAATCTAACAGCTTTGAAAATACCATTGGCTACATTCCTGATGTGATATACGTGTTCCTAGGGTCTCAAAGAAGAATTATTGTTTCTAACTCCAGTTACACTGTCAGAGGAGACACATAACTGACAAACTTATTACAGCCTGTTATCCCATGGAGCCTCAAATGTGCAAGTGCTTCTTGGTAAGCCTCTGGCTGGTTTTGTAATCTCTTCTATATTTTTAATATATAACAGATATGATCATGCACACATATAGTTGGGTGCAGCATCAAAACATCGTCCTTCCCCACACTTATCTGGAGGTATCTAATTTGGCCTCTTACACAACTGCTGATGTATACTTTAAGAAGTTGAGACCCAGTATTGCTTTCTACACCAATTAGCATTTCTATTTTCAGTCATATCAATTATGTCTTCCACTGTTAACAACAGCAACAAAATCTATTTCAAACTATAGCCTTTGCCCAGAGAACTTTTATTTATATATATATATATGTATGTATATGTACATATATATATGTGTGTGTGTGTGTGTGTGTGTGTATATGTGTGTGTGTATATATATATATATATGCATTTTATTACTGTGTCCTCTTGCTACTTCTCCACATTTCAATTTTAGAAATTTCTCCATTTCCTACTTCTGGATGTAAAAATCTGATTAAAACCGTTGCTGGTACATGCAGCATGTTCAGGGCCATGAGCAAGACAGAGCCCTAGCTTGCCATGCCTCCTGGTGGACACAGAAACTTTCTGCCTTAGTACACAACCTTTCTGCATCACACTTTCTTTGCTGCAAGTGTTCTTAAAAAACAACTGCACTCTGTTCCTGGGAAAAGAGTAAAAAAACTGTTACTGATAATTCACAGAATCACAGAATGTCTGGGGCTGGAAGGGACCTTGAAAAATCACATAGTCCAACCCCCCTCCAGAGCAGGATCACCTATACCAGATCACACAGGAACGTGTCCATGTGGGCTCTGAATACCTCCAGAGAGGGAGACTCCACAACCCGCCTGGGCAGCCTGTTCCAGTGTTCTGTCACCCTCACAGTGAAAAACTCCTCCTCATGTTTACATAACAGGATTATCCAGAGAACAGAAGTGGGTATCATTAGGCAAAAGGACTGGATATCAGGCTCTAACTCACTGTCAACATGAATCTTGTGCAGTCAGAAAATGTCTTTCTCTTTAATTGGAAAATCTTGACCCAAAGATGGAACACTAGTGAAAAAGTAGTGAAAAAGATTTCCCCAGTCCAAATTCATTAGGGACCACATTGTGGATTTTGGTCCTCAACTCCTGTCCTCTAATAAGAACTCCACAGCTTATTATATGAATGAAGAAGTTAGACCAGGGAGGAGACCATTTTATGTTAAACCAAAGATCCCTTCAAGCCCAGTGCTTTGTCTCCAGCCTCTGTGAAAGCTGGTAACTGGGGAAGAATGTGAGAATGGAGTAAGCATTGACTTCCTCAGAATACCTTCCCATCTTCAAATAACCTGGAGATCAAGGACTTCAGACATGAGCCTGACATGGTCATTTTGTATTTAACAGCCTGCAGTGGATTTCCCTTTCATGACATGCACAGCTGTATTTTGAACACACTTTAAGATCCCCTGTTGACAATGGAAGTCTGGCTTAAACTCAGTGATGACAAATTCTGCTTTGTTTAAACTGTTCATACTCTGTTTCAACTTGTCATAGGAAGGAGCTGTTGCTATGAAATGTGTAACATGAAGTAGAACAATTTCAAAACTCAGATAAGAAAAGTTTCCCCACGGAAACACTCACACATCTTTCTATTAAAGAGTATCAAGTCTTTTCAGACAACTAACTTTAAAATCTCCTAGATAGAGATGCAAATTCTCACACAGATTTCACACTCTCTTATGTATGACAGAACCACGGCTTTGAAGCAATGGCTTATTTACAGTTTAACAGAATTCCATGGCAGTAGTTCACCTTCCTATCATAAGACAAACCCACCTCCTCAGCTTTCCTCTGTGAGTGGATAATACCAGGCTCTGGCTTACTTCCAGAGCTCCACCTCTGAATGAAACAACTCCAAATATTTCTGTTTCTCACTGTTCTTGAGGTGCACAAACAAAACAGATGCAAACAAAATACCCTCATGCCCTGCTGCACTGCAGTTACCGGATCCTCACCAGCAAAGTGCTGAAGTTCCCAAATCTCCCTTTAGCTGCAGAATCATTTGACAGCTAACTCAGATTACCTGGCTTTTACAGAAAGGCTTACAAACCACTTTAATTCCCAAAATAATAACAGCCACCCCATAAGCACTTTACCTATCCTTCATTGGTTGATGACCTCTCCTTCACATTCTTGCCTGCTTTCAAACATGGGTTCCTTCAGGCCTCACTGCTCTCAAGTCCTTCATGCTTCTGAGCTGAAAGTAATAGCAAAGTTCCCAGCCTGTGTGTCCCACTCACTCAACTACAGACTGAATCTTTGCTAGTTCAGCTTTTACTGACTGTACTCAGTTTCTGAGCGGTTGGCTCTTTCTGTAATCAATGACTACGTTTTTATTTAAGTTCGATTGCTTAAAATTAGATCAAGGTCTGTGTTACTGAACTGTCAGAGGCAGGTGGAGGGAAAAAAACACAGCATTTACATGGTCTCAGAGTTAGAAAAAACAGGTGGAACGGATGGCATCGTTTGGAGGAACAAACATGTAGGAAATGTTCTGTGTTAACAGCTCACGTGACCACTCCTGCCTCCAGTTACATGAAGGTTCCAACCCAAAATATCCCACTGCTCTCCTGTTGTTTTTTGCAAGGGTGTACTTGTACTCTTGTAATAAAAAAGCAGCTGTAGACAGAGGGCTGAACTGAAAGATGCAAGCCAAAACACAGAGTGGGTAATTTTAGGATATCACAAATGATTCTACCTTGGACAAAAACTTTGGATGCGACGGCTCTGCTCCCATGCTGGTTAATAGAGAACGATTACAAAAAGAATGTTTCACATGGACTATGGATCCTTTCCCTTTATCTTCTTGAGTGTTTCAACTAAAAGTGATAATTTGACACGATTTTGCTTCCAAGAGAATCTGGGTTAAAACACACATTCACATTGGACTTTGGTAGTGACCATCAAAACTAACTGTATACAGAGTGTGATTAAGTAATAAAAAAAAAAACCAACAAACCCATTTAATTTGGTATTTTAAAAATCTCTTTAAACCAGATATATTTGCATTTCATAAATATGCATTCACACCATGTCTCTCAGAGAAAGAAAACTAGGACTCAGAGAGATCATCTGTAGTAACTTAAAATTATCTGCTGATCATTGGTATGCATATGTAATATTTTTATCATCATGAACCTTGGAATTTTATTCCAGATAGAAAAGTATGTGGTACCTCTGCTCAATAACATGAAACAATCCAAGCTGAGACTGCTGTTCTGATATCTTCTTGCTTTCCATAAGAGGTCTGTAGACTGGTTGATGGAAATTGAATGGCTGGAAACCACTTTCTTTTTTTTCTTTTCCTTTCCTTCTTAGGTCTCTTTTTTTTTCTATCTTAGTTTTTAGATACAAATCCACCCCACACATGGCTTATGGACATTAGAACAGCAAAAGGGAGGGAAAGGTAGAGAGGAGAAAGATCTTATCAGCTTGATCCCATATTTCTATAAATTGCCAAGGGACTACACTCCATGGCTTTAGTGATGAAGCTGAGGATAGAAGATTGTGTGAACACCTGTGTATTATCTTAGAATCACAAAATCATAGAATCACAGAATCAGTCAGGGTTGGAAGGGATCACAAGGATCATCTCATTCCAACTCCCCTGCCATGGGCAGGGACACCTCACACTAGATCAGGCTGTCTAAAGCCTCATCCAGCCTGGCCTTAAACATCTCCAGGGATGGGGCTTCTACCACCTCCCTGGGCAAACTGTTCCAGGGTCTCACCACCCTCATGGTGAAGAACTTCTTTCTGACATCCAGTCTGAATCTAGTTTTGTTCCATTCCCCCTAGTCCTGTCACTACCTGACATCCTAAGAAGTCCCTCCCCAGCTTTCTTGTAGGCCCCCTTAAGATACTGAAAGGTCACAATAAGGTCACCTCGGAGTCTTCTCCTGTCCAAATTGAACAGCCCCAACTTCCTCAGTCTCTCCTCATAGCAGAGGTGCTCCAGCCCTCTGAGCATCATTGTGGCCCTTCTCTGGACACATCTCAGTACATCCATATCCCTCTTGTAATAGGGGCTCCAGAACTGGATGCAGTACTCCAGGTGGGGTCTCCCTAGCGCAGAGTAGAGGGGGAGGATCACTTCCCTCGACCTGCTGGCCACACTTCTCCTGATGCAGCCCAAGATCTGGTTGGCTTTCTGGGCTGCAAAGAGCACACCGATTGCTCATATTGAACTTCTTGTCCACCAGGCACCCCCAAGTCCCTCTCCTCAGGGGAGGACTGCCCAGCCTGCATTTGTGCTTGGGATTGCCTTGACCCAGATGCAGGACTTTGCACTTGGTCTTGTTGAACCTCATGCGGTTGGCTTTGGCCCACCTCTCCAGCCTGTCAAGGTCCCTCTGGATGCCATCTGGATGGCATCTTGCTGGAATTGTTTGCCATCTAGTGGTTTGTTGGCCTCCCACAAATATAACTTAAAAAAATAGTAAAGCGTTTTTCACAACTGCCGTTATCAGTGAAGGAGCTGACCTTGGACTAAACTTCTGCAAGGGGGTAATGTGATCAAGGCTATGGCAGTCTAAGGGCTAAAACAGAGCTATGGAACATTCCCAGCCTTCTTCATTAATGTGACGTGTGAATGAAAACCCCACACAAACGTACATCAAACCAAAGTTCAAAGAACTAGCTGTGTTCAGTTTAGGGGAACCAAGAATTCTTGCTGTAAATGATGGCTTCCTTAATAAGAAGTGACAAGAAACTTTTGGGTTATTAACTGATCACAAAACCATTGAGGCTACTAATTTAATGTGTACATGGAAAAAATTAAATACAATCCTAGGATGTATCAGGGCCACACATTCCTGTTAGAAACACTGTGTAAGACCTGAAGTGAACTAGCCACCCATGCTTATCAAGAGTAAATTCAAACTAACATATGCACAAATGGCTCAGAATAGTAAGAGCTTCTTCTGTCTTAAGAAAAGAGACTAGTAATAACAGAGGCTAAAAGGATTGGAGGAGGTACAAGAAATGATGGGTGAACATCACAAACTTTTTCTTAGATTCAGACTGGATGTTAGAAAATAGTTCTTCACCATGAGCGTAGTGGGACCCTGGAACAGGTTGCCCAGGGAGGTGGTGGAAGCCCTGTCCCTGGAAGTTTCTAAGGCCAGGCTGGATGGGGCTCTGAGCAACCTGGTTTAGTGTGAGGTGTCCCTCCCCATGGCAGGGGGGTTAGAACTGGATGACCTTTGAGTTCCCTTCCAACCCTGACAATTCTATGATTCTGTAATAAAAGCTATTTATATTCATGGGCAATACTGGCCAGTGACAGATCAGTCTAAATAATCCTATACTAATTTGAAAATTAATAAATGAATTAAAAAATAATAAATAATTAGGCCTTCTACTGTTCCAAGTAGTGAAATTTTGGGACTTTTTTTCAGTGTAGTTGATGTCAGCATGAAAATTTTAAGAAATAGATAAATACTTTCATATTTAGTTACTTAAATTGTATGTGACAGCAAAAGTTTACATTAGAAGGTTCATAGGGTCCCTTTCAGACATGTTTCCTGCACTAACCATTAATCTGTGACAAGCAGCCTTCGGGTTAAAGTCAGACTACATTATCTCATGTACTTTTTCAGCTTTGCAATAGTAGAAGCCCACATAAAGATGTGCATATTTACCTATATACTGACTTATGTGTACGTCTATATGATCCCGTGCTGTAGTGATGGCATTGAAATAAAATGTATTATTTGTGGCTGCATTCTCTTGAGTTGCAGAAGAGTGAAACTTAATGAAAAAGCATGGGTGATGGGATATCAGTATATTAGCAGAGTCACTTTGATGGAGACATCAGTGACTGCTTTGTGATTTGTATTATTATTTAATAAACATATTGAGTGCATTGACTGCTATAATATTAAAATGTAGTACTCTAGGAATGGTATGTTTGAAGAAATGCAATTATTTTGCAAGTAATCATAGAACAACTGAAAGCTTTCTTGCCTGTGTTACACAGTGGCAATCTGTGCAAAGTTACTGCAGTCTCTGTGACAGGTACAGTTTTAAGACAATTACCTAGGAAAAAGGTTAGCCTCATGTCAACTGAAATGTAGATATCACAGTATCACAGTATCACAGTATATAGCAAGGTTGGAAGAGACCTCAAAGATCATCAAGTCCAACCCACTACCACAGACCTCAAGACTAGACCATGGCACCGATATACCCTGTGCATCTAGGTAACTAACACTTTCAAAATCCTATGTGAAATCTAGGTGGAGACAGCAATGAACTTGGTTTTATGGAAAGAATACTGGATTGTAAAGGACAATAACGTGAAATAAATTTGGTATATACAGCATAGGTACTATGAAAACTACTTCGCCATAGCAATAATTGAAATGGCACTTGAAAGACAAGATTTAGATTATGTAAAATCTTACACTGACCATATTTGTAATGGGTGAAAGGAATCTCAAGTGGGCTAGCAAAAATTAATCTAACTTAGAAGGTAGAAGTTATACAGCTGAAGCGTGGAAAACTGGCACATCCAAGTCACTTGGTTTATGGTCAGACAATTTGGATGCTCTTGCTTCCACCACAACCTTATCCTCTTCTTTAATAAAATACATGAGTCTAAGTTATACAGCATAACATTTTCTTCCCGTTTGATCTCATTCTCATGCAACAAAACCACACTCCTAGAATCGTAAGACCTCAGGAATAATCTCAGTTTCCTCAGGCACATCAGATTTAAACACTTCCTGTTTTCCCCCAGTTATTTCCACTCCTGTTTGAATTAATTATTTCAAAGTAAATGCCTTATTTCTTACTCATTCATTCAGCATCCCCCAGTCTGCATGTGGTAGAGTGAAGGGGATCTAAATAACTAGATGCAATGCGTACACTTCAGACAGCTACATTAAGTCTGCATGTATGTGCAGTATTTAGTTTTGCTTAGGAAATCTCAAATTTGCTATTGCACATATTGGTACTTCAGCTATCCACCCTAAATACTCTCCTGCTGTTAAAACCTCTGATAGCGTTGCTGGCTCTTTGATGTTGCCTGGGTTTTTAGAAGTTGTGATGTTGTGTCATAAGAAATAGTAATAACGAACTGGGAATTTCTTACTGGTCCTGCCTACACAGCTAAACCAGCAGACAGCTGAACCCCTTGAGCTGCCAGTTCCACTTCCTTGGAGCTGTGCTTTTTGCCTAGAGCCAAGGAGCACAGCTCCTTCAGGCCAGGCCTCCTGAAGGAGCATGTGGGATGTAGTGATGAGTTCCTGAGTGCCACTTCCACAGCCTGTCACGCACCCCGCTGGGGCCCAGGCAGTGCTCAGCCCTTGCCTTGGCCAGAGCCGTGACAAGTCCGTCACAGAGCCAACCGGGGAGGAGGGCAGGACATGCTGGGCTCCGACTGTCCTGGCAGGTCATAAATCCTGCCAGGTTGGTTTAAACCCTCGCTCATCCTCCTTCTGTTCATGGTCCGGAAGTTGAAGTAGATTGACCAAAACAAAGCCTTGAGGCTAGGAACTTAGCACTAGGTGTCTGGTGCAGCCCCTCAACGTGCCTGCGTGGTCACACAAGGCATGAAGCTTTAAATGCACTGGGCAGAACAAGAATGCTAAATGCCTACTGGGCAGTTTAACTTTCAAATTGGTCTATTTAAGGGGNCTATTCAGGCACTAGCCAAATTTATTAAGTTCGAGGAACAAATTCGGCATTATAAGGAGAGAATTATTTGTTTGGAAAAGGCGCTAGAAAGGTCGGAGGCGAATTATAAGGGGCTTAGTGATTTATTTGCGTTACAGATCAGAGAATCTCGTGAGAATTTTCGAGCCAGCTCAACACACAGCTCACAATCGTGCATCCCAAAAGTGCACAGAGCTCAGTCCCCTCTGCCTTCGTTCCCAGAGCCGCAATCCCACGAAAGGGATTTTACAGGGGTAAATAAAATTACGGCGTGTTTACCGCGGGCTTCCAATTTTGAGCCGCATCTGTCTACGGCTGCGTATTCAGGTTTCGTGTCCGCTCGCACCCCGACAGCCTCAGGTTCGGGTTCACACAGCCACTCGCCGGCTGATTTTTCGGGTCCCACCAGTTTTACGGCAGCTGCAGAGGGTCCTACTGCCTGCCTGGACCGGCCGTGCTCTGCGTCGTCCGGCTCCCTGCCGCAGCCGCGCTCCGTGCCGCTGCGCCCTGCAGTGAATTCGGCTTTTGTCCCGTCTGCAGCGGGCACCCAGCCGCGTGGCCACTCGCATGCCGCTTTTCCGGGTCCTACCGCCCGCACGGACCAGCCAGCCAGTCCCTGGCTGCAGCCGAGTTCCCCCGTGCCTCCCAGCTTTTAGCATGGCACCAGCCGAACGGCAGCAGCCGCACCCCGCGGCGCCGCCAGCCGTCTTTTCGGTTCCGATCCCTATTTCAGGTTTCACTCCGCCGGGACCAGTCGCGGTGCATTTGGCTTTTGCACCGGCTACAACCGCTGCCGACCCCATGCCGCTCGGACAGCCGCCAGCAACGCTGCAAACACAGGCTGTTCCACTGGCCCTACCCAGAGCCTATTATTTGCAAAGTCCGTATGTGCAGCAGGATTTTGCCTCGTCGCTGAGTGCAGCCACGTGTGTTCTGCCGACAGCAGCATATTCAAACTCAGCCACAGAGACTGTACAAGTCCAGGCTCATCCAAATATGGCTCAACGGAGTGCAAGCCCGACCGTACAGCACCATCGCCACGGGAGAACTTCAAGCCCGAGATCAGCAAAGCGTGTTCTGCTGTTCTCTGAAACTAACAGCAGCAGCGATGAAGAACTCCTCCCACAGAGATCAGTCCGTCCTGTGGTACTACAGGAGACCACCGCCAGCCGCCAAGGCCAGAGGACTACTGTCAAAAATATTCACCCATANAAATTCTTCATGGCCGTTGGCATAGCTCAGCTTTCAGAATCAAGCTCTTGTTGCCACCGGAGCAGCAGTCAACTGAGTGCCCACAGGAGTCAGGTTGCTGTGGTGCTCTTGGCCCTGGGGCTGATGACACAGAGCCACTGGTGCTGGGTGCAGTGCCCATTGGGATGGGTGAGGAACATCACAGAATCATGGCGACATAGACTGGGTTTTGCTGCAAGGGACCTGTGAAGCTCATCTGGTCTAACCCCGCTGCCAGAGCAGGTCTCCCTGGAGCAGGTTGCTCAGGGTGGCACAAGGGCGGGTGTTGAATGGCTCCAGAGATGGAAACCCCACCTCCCAGTGGGCAGCCTGCTCCAGTGCTCTACTATCTCCAATTAAGCCAAAGAGGCTGAAACCCCTCGTTCGAGGCCTCCCAGTAGCCTTTAAAGCACGAGTGCTTTCCTTAATGACTGAGATTCAGCAGGTGATGGAGCGAAATCAGAGCTCGAATAATTGCCATGAACACATCATGACTTGGAAAGAACTGGGCAGGAACTTGTCTAACTATGGACAATTGATTGGATTTGGAGACCAGAGACCTTCCAGGGAGAAGCAACATGCTGATACTCCCAGAGCCAGCCACACCAGGAAAAGGGAAGTGCGTCAAGCGAAGGCATCCCCACGAGCAAGCGCGCCTTCAAGCAGCAGATCCCGGGACAGCTGCATCGTGACTCCGTCCAGCGACAAAGCTTCACCGTGCCGCAAACCCCAGCTGCAGGCAGGTAGAAATTGCGATGCATCCCGACGTAATCCGAAATGGAAATCCTGGGGAAAAGCCGTGAACTTTAAACAGCAAAATGCTGCTAACCCTGCAGCCTCAGCTGAGAGCACACGNNNACCTTTAATTCGGTGTCACAAAAGCCAAAACCCATCACCGGTCAAGGAGGTGGGGGGCTAATAAAGAGTACCAGATACTGGGCTCAAAGCAATAAAGCTCTACACAGTTTGGTGTCATGCTCTACATAGAGTATTATGGTAATACAGTTGTATATGCATTATATAAACAGTGTATAGTATGTAACTCACTGTGCGTATGTGTAACCTGTTTTGTACAGGACAACCTAATCCATATGTGATAAGCCATATCAAAGGGTATTCACTGCCCAGAAAGGCAACATGTTTGTACCCAAGGTAATCCACACAAGACACTTTGTCCCCAGAGGGTTAACCAATTGCCCTCGATCTAAGTGGCCCATTGGCCAGGGGGTGGTCTGTCGTGGTAGGCTTGAAAAGGCCAAGGTGTGCTTGTACATGTCCTGGCTTGCCCAAGCATGCTCCCCTGCTCCCCCTCCTTCTGTGCTGGGGGTGGTGGCCACAGGAAAGGGGACAAAAGCCCCAGCTTCACCTAATATGGGCAAACTGGGCAAACTGCCATCCTGATTGGCTAATCTATGTCCAAAGGCTCATCAGTCTTGGGCTGAAATGGATATAAAGGATGAGCAGGTAGCACAAGGGTGTTCTCTGCTAAGGTGCTTTCTGCTGTTGTATCTGTGCCTGCTTACTACTGCACTGATCCTGAGCGGAGGCTCTGATGCCTCCACGTGTTCGGCCTGCACAGCCAGTGTGACCCTGTGCTGAGACTACACACCGCAAGACGTCCTGCTGCACATGAGAGCCTGCTGCCAAGAGAGACAGGACCTGGTCAGAGATCGTCTGCCTCCTTTCTGAAGTGTCCAGGAGCCTGAGGAAGCTCCAAAGCCTCTAGCAGCTTTCAGCCTGGCAGCAGCCCCGCCACATGCTTTGGGTATTGTCCCATGATATATTTGTCCCATGAAATTTCAAGCCTCTTGTAATCATGAATTGCCTTCCGCCATAAGCAGAAAGGAGCTTCCTGGGCCCATCCAGTGGCTAAGCAGGGTAATTAACTGCAAGCGGTGTAAGTGACCGCACAAACCTTCTTTTCCAGTAAAAATGTTTGCTTATGCTAGTTGACTTTAAAGTGTTCCAGTTTTGCCTGTTCCCTGTATGTGTAAATCTCCAAACTGTGCGTTTCTGAACCTTGTATATGTTTTTCTGGCGAGATTTATTGTTAACAAACAGTTTTCATAGTTATTAACAATCTCTACCTGGACATCAAAATTAGTATCATTATTAATAGTGAACAGTTTTTCACTACACTGACATCCAGGGAAAACTAGGGCTAGGGCTTGGATCTGGGAACAAGAGAACTTCTACCTGGTACTGAGACGCAACAGGGAACCTGACCGACAGACGACGGCTCCAGATCACTAGGGTTAGCACCGCCCTACGCCCTTTCCGTAGGGCCCGGGCCTTTCCCTCCGCGCATCGCTGCGCACTTTGCGTAACCCCGCTCTTCTCGTCTCGCGGTCACCTCGTTGCCGTCAAAAAGGGGCGGGAAGTGTACTACGTATACGTCTGCGAGAATTACGGCTGTTGGTGCCGGAGGCGTAAGCTGTGGGACTTTGCTCCTGTCCTGCCGCCGCCATGGCTGCCCCGGGGCCGGTACGGCTCCTCAGGGCTGCCGCCGCCGCTTCCTCCCGCCGCTGGCTCTTCACCGCTTCGCCGGCAGCCGGAACGAGGCCAGGCTGCGGCAGCGGCGCCGCTGCCGTGAGGGCAGCCCGGCTCTTCAGCCTCTCTGCCCGGGCGGTGCTCAGGTAAGAGGATCGGAGCAGTGAAGCGCCGGACGGGCTTCTCACAGTGGCCGCTGCTTTCGCGCCGCGATAGCGGCGTACCGGACCGACCCGGCCAGCTTGCCTGGGCCTCGGCGCAGAGGGCACCCGGGGCCAACGGCCGCCAGTAGCACGGTCTGCCCGGTTGGGGGCGGCCAGCCAGGCCACTGCTGCCTACCCTTCCTCTGGTCTGTCGCTGCGCCGCTGCCTGCGGTGCCCCGCAGTCACGGCCCTGCCGCAGCCTGACCCGGCCGGAGCAGGTCCCGGCCTCCTATGACCTTTCACGGCCGCGCTTCGGCCTGGCTCTCAGCAGCTCTCCGGTGGCTGCCGTGGCAGTGAAGTGCTCTGCGGGGACACTTTCCACCTGGCTGGGCCGAGCGGACCACCCCACCCGGAGGTGCCGGCTGAGCGCCCTCGGCTGGTGAGGTGAACTCTGCAGTGCGGGACTCTGCCGGGCGGTGTGGACTGGGGGTGCCCGTGGGCTGGCCCGACCCAGTGACGTGGTTAACCACAGGGCCTATGTGATCAGGAACCCCGCTGTGATCCTATGGAAAGCTACACTAGGGTTCCTAGTGCTCATACTAGTTTTCTGAAAGGCCGTGACCGTATTAGTGTTACTTTTTCATGCAGTGCAGCACTTGCCTTATGTTGTTACGAAGGTCTGGCTAGGCTTGTAGATGCACTACTTATATCCGAGCTCAGTGCTTATCATGACTTCTGCCTTTGGCATAGTTTTTCTTTACAGAAGAGCACTCATGCATCTAAGCATGCAGAACCCCTGTACTCATAGCAATTGGTCTGAGCAGGTGTGTGAAAATGCAGCACATCTGTAGACATTTAATATTCCACAGCCCGCAACTATAGATTTGTAACTTAGTACAGGCAGTGAAAGACTGTGTTTGTGCATGACTTTCGTCTTCTCACTTGTGTATTCAAAGATAGAGCAGAGCCTGCAGTTAACTTTCAATATTTAAAATGCATAGTTTTAGAAGCTTAATTTACTTGGTTGACAGGGAATTTTCTTGGACTTGTAACAGGACCCACAATCAGCTGCCCAACATCAAGGGTGTAGCATAGTCTGTTGTTAGGAGATTGAATAGGGCCCTCACCATCAAAGCTCTTTCAGTAGTTTGCTTTTAACTGTTCTGTAGGTATTATTTTACTTTGTTCCAGCAGATACTTTAAATAGAGACAGACTAACTTTTTAATCTAGGGCTCTCACATGAGGTGAGTAAGTTGCTGATTTAGATCTTGTCTCTGAGTGATCCTGCTGGATTTCTTAAAAATAAAACTCCACTGAGTGCCCTCGCAATCTGTTATTTTGAATTGCCCGAGTTGAAGGGTTTAGTTAACAAAACCAAAACGTCTTTGTCAAGTTTTCTAAGTTATTCAAATTACTGAACAGGGGAAAAATGGGAGGAAGAAAACACCAAAATGGGAAAACATTTCTGTGCCTAGTAGCATTGTAAGACTTGTAATCCGTCATGTGTTTCACAAACAGATTGAATACAGATAGGAATTTATTTACATTCATTGTGCAAGCCAAAAAAACCCAAAAACCTGCAAGCAAGTACTTCACATGTAATGTTTATGTACTTCATGCCATAACCTGGCAGAGAGAGTTGAGAGAAAAAGAAAATCTTTGGGGATTTTGTGTATTAGTATTGTCTCAATTTATGTGCAAGGTATTTTTTTCTACTCTTTTGAGATCCAGTTCCCAAGCTTTATACAGTCAGTCAGTGTAATTCCAGTAAAAAGGTGCATGGAATCATAGAATGGTAGGGGGATGGAAAGGACCCTTGGAGATTATCTACTCCAACCTCCCTACCTACATCAGGCCACATAGGAACCTCTTCAGGTGAGTTTTGAAAGTCTGCAGAGAAAGAGACTCCATAACCTCTCTGGGCAGCTTGATAGAGTCCTCTGTTGCCCTCACAGGGAGGTTTTTCCTGATGTTGAGGTGGAACTTCCCATATTCCAGTTTGTACCTGTTGGCATTTGTATTATCACAGGGCATAGCTGAAAAGAGATTGGCCCCATCTGGGCCCTCACCCTTCATATAGTTATAAACATTGATAAGATCCCCTTTCAAGTCTTCTGCTGCCTAAACAGCTCCAGATCTCACAGCCTTTCCTCATAAGATAGGTGCTCCAGTCTCTTAATCGTCCTCGTAGCCCTCCATTGGACTATCTCTAGTATTTCCCTGTCTCTCTTGAACTGGGGAGCCCAGAACTGAACACAGTACTCCAGATATGGTCTCACTAGGACAGAGTAGAGACGGAGGAGGAGAATCTCCCTTCAACCTGGTGGCCACGCTCTTCTTAATGCACCCCAGGATACTGTTACCCTTTGTGTGGCCACAAGGGCACATGACTGTCCCATAGATAAGTTACTGTCCACCAGGACTCCAAAGTCCTTTTATGTGGAGCTGTTTTCCAGCAGATTGACCCCTAATCTGTACTAGTGCATGGTGTTATTCCTTCCCAGGTGCAGGACACTACACTTACCTTTGTTGAACTTCATTAGGGTTCACTTTGCCCAGTTCTCCAGTCTGTCCACATCACACTGAATAGTAGCAGAGCCTTCTGATGTACCAGCCAATCCTTCCACTTTGTATTATCAGCAAACTTGCTGAGAGTATGTTGAGCAAGACTGGACCCAGTCCTGACTCCAGGGGAACACCACTAGCTACAGTTCTCCAGCTGGACTCTGTGCCACTGATTACAACCTTCTGAGCTCTATTATTTACCCAGTTCTCAATCCATCTCACCATCCACACTTCTAACCTACACTTCCTAAATTTAACTATGAGAATGTTATTGGAGACAGTGTCAAAAACCTTGCTGAATTCAAGGTACACAATATCTGCTCTTCCCACACCTGTCCCTTCAGTCACAATACCACAGAAGGCCATCAGGTTAGTCAAACATGATTTCTCCTCATTGTATCCATGCTGGCTATCCCTTATAACTTTATTTTCTTCTGTGTGCTTAGAGATGACCTCCAGAATGAGCCGTTCCATCACCTTTCTGGGGATGGAGGTGAGGCCAACTGGCCTGTAATTTTTCTGGATCTTCCTTGCCCCTTTTGAAGACTGGATTGACATTCTCTTTCCTCCAGCCTTCAGGCAATATTCCTGTTCTACATGATCTTTCAAAAATAATGAAGAGTGGTAGAGCAACAATATCAGCCAGCTACCTCAGCACTTGTGGGTGCATCCCATTGGGGCCCACAGATTTGGGCATGTTCAGTGCATGGTCTCTAACACAATTCTCATTGACCAGTGGAGAGTCTTCTCTGTTACCTCCAGGGTCTGGGATTCCAGAGAGCTGTTCAGTAAAGATTGAAGCAAAGAAGGCATTCAGTAACTCTGCATTTTTAGCATATCAAATGTCATTGTTTGTGTACGTAAAATTACCTGTATTTATATCTAGAGGATGAAGACCTAGCTATATAAAATTGCCAGCTGAGGTGGTTACTGTGAGCAGAGGTTCCCAAGGATTCCAGGGAAGCATCAAGCATTAAGTTTTCATTTCCATGTAGTTTGTTTTCTTGCCCTGTTTTTATGTGTTATCTTTCCTTTTCATTTAATGGTGAGCACTGGTTTTCTGAAAATTCTTTATAGCGGTTTAGGTAGCTGTATGACATTTTGTTGCGCAACATAATTACTACATGTTTTGAAGGTTAGTTCATATTTGTAACTTTAATATTTTAATTGAGACCTGTATAATAGTTTCATTTGTGAAACTCTTCAAGCAGTTAGGTAGTCCTGTTAGATTTACCATTTAATAAAATATCTGGAAGTAATAGAGTTTAGCTCATCATGTGCCACAGCAGGCTACAGTTGTTGTCATCTTTATGTTTTAGTTGGAGGAATGCAAGAGGTGATTCTTAGGTTGGAAGTAACAGTTGAATATTCTAAAGGATATGTCTTTTAAGGGGGAAGAGTTAGCTGTCAGGATTCTTGTGGTATTGTTTTTTGCATGGGAGGGACAATAAACAGCATTTAGAGTTCTCTAGTGCTCTTCTACATGTTTGTACTATGCTTAATTTAGAGTACCCTAGCAAAGCGAGCTGGAACAAAGCTTATAGTACTGTGGCAACGAACAGCACATACCTGGTGATAGATTCATTGAGTGTCAGTTGAGATATTTATGCTTTATGCAGATTACACAGAATATGTTCTACTCTTTCTGATAAATCTGAGACTATTTATACTTGCATACACTTGGTACATGTTTAGACTGCTGGAGACTGTCCTCAGGAGCCCCAGATCCCTGAGGCTTCAGAGGAAGACAGCACAAAGGAGGTGTTTCCCTTGTTTGATGAGGACTGGGTTAGGGAATAGATAAGTAATCTGGACAGCCGTTAATCCATGGGTACTGATGGGCTGCATTGGAGAGTGATGGGGGAGGTCATTGCCAGACCTCCATCTTTGGTAGGTCATGGTGGACAGGAGAAGTGCCTGGGGCTGGAGAAAGGCAAACATTACTCCAATCTTCAGAAAGGATAAGAAGAAGGACCTGGGTAACTATAGCCTCACCTCCATCCCTGGAAGGGTAATGGAACAACTTGTCCTTAGGCGTATCAAGGACAAGAGGGTCATTAGGAGCAGTCAACATGGTTTTACCAAGAGGAAGTCATGTTTGACCAACCTGATAGACTTTTATGAGAACAAAACCAGGTGGATAGATGATGGTAGAGCAGTGGATGTGGTTTATCTTGATTTCAGTAAAGCATTTGACACTATCTCCCACAGCATCCTTGCAGTGAAACTGGAGAAGTATGATCTGGATGATCAGGTTGTGAGGTGGATTGCGAACTAGTTGAAGAAAAGAAGGCAGAGAGTTTTGGTCAGTGGGACAGAGTCTAGTTGGAGGCCTGTATCTAGTGGAGTCCCTCAGGGGCTGGGACCAGTACTATTCAATGTATTAATCCACAACCTGGATGAGGGCACAGAGTGCACTGTCACTAAGTTTGCTGACAACACAAGACTGGGTGAAGTGGCTGACACACTGGAGGGTTGTGCTGCCATTCAGCAAGACTTAGTCTGGAGGGTTGGAAAGGGAGAAATTGAATGAAATTCAGCAAGGGCAAGTGTAGAGTCTTGCACCTGGGAAAGAACAAGCCCAGGTATCAGAACAGGTTTGGGACTGGCCTGTTGGAGAGCAGTGAAGGGGAAAGGGACATGGGGGTCCTAGTGGATGGAAGGATGACCATGAGCCAGCAATGTGCTTTTGTGGCCAAGGTGGCCAGTGTCATTCTTGGGTGTATTAGAAAGCATGTGGTTACTAGGTTGAGAGAGGTTCTCCTCCCCCTCTGCTCTGCACTGGTGAGGCCACATCTTGAACATTGTGTCCAGTTCTGGGCTGCACAGTTCAAGAAAGACAGGGAACTGCTTGAAAGAGTCCAGTGAAGAGTCACAAAAATGAGTGGAACATCTTCCTTACAAGGAGAGGCTGAGGGACTTGGGTCTGTGATTCTGTGTGATTCTGTTTGCTAGTGACAAGTTAGCTATATGGTAGTGTTTGATTGGGTTTGTTCTCTTCATGCAAGCAATGTCTGAATAGGCAATTTATTGAAATTTATCAAGCCTAAGTACTTTGTGTGTGTGTGTTGATGATAACTCCCAGTAATTAAAAAGTTGTGACAGGTGTTTTGAATGTCTGACTAATCTGATTATTATGTACATACATCTTTGAAAATATTTTCATAACTTGGGCTCATGCACAGTAAAGACTCAATTATTTTTAAAGATTAAACATTTTGGCTATGCAAAGAATGGCAAAAATGACAATAGCAAAAAACAGATTATACTTGAAGATTTAGGAAGGCTATCTCTACCTTTATTAAAAATAAATATGTTTTACTTTCACATATCAACCAGGATGGATTAGGTCCCATATAAAGGATTAATTACTCTAGTACTCTTTAAGAAAAGTCAGTGATTTAGTTGCAGTACTTTAGTTTGTCCCCTTGGTGCATGCACAGGTGCAGTGCAGTTTCACAACTGGCTGAAGCTAATGCAAGATTGTTTCTACTGAAAAGAGGATCCCACTCCTGTTTCCTCATGTCTGTTGTGTACAGTGACGTTTTGCTTGCTGTTTCAGCTGGGACTGCTTCGTTTTTATGATTGATTTTCAGCCAGATTAGCACAACGAGTTGACTTGGCAGTGACACTAATGTAAGAATAATGGCAAGGTGATTTGGAGTGGGAATCACCCAATCCTGCATTTTTATATTAGAAGGAGATTGATTTAAGCTGACCATTAAGCTTATATTATATTATTGGATCATAAAGTTACAGTGACACAATAGTTTTAAACTGATAACAATTTCATATAAAATCTGACTGTATGCTGTTTTGACATGTATACAGCTGTTGCCTGTGAGAGTTGGGTTTCAGCCAGACCAGGTTTCTGCTGACAGTGTGAGTGCTGGGGATGGAAGGAACAAAGAAGGGAGGACAGGACTTTTTTTCTTGTGCCTCTGTGGTGTTAGGGCAAGTAAAGTGTAATCATAGATGAAGACAGTCTCAGGAGGGTTTTGAAAACTGGAAGAGAGATGACTTGTCTTTTACAAAGGTTCCAGTGGTCTAACGAATAGCTAGACACCTTGCTGTTGGGTCCGCGTTACTTGTGATTGCATCGTCCTATAATAGAGGAAAGGGTATGTTTTAGATATTGAACAAATACTTACTACTTGCTATATCTATACCTTGGGCAGAGGATGCCAATAATGGAAGTACATTTTGCATTGAGTCTTCTGTCAGGGCTGTGTTTGTCACGCTGACAGAAATATTTTAGTCATTGGGAATATTTGGGTGAGCTCTGGAAGGGCTTTTTGAAGCAGTTTAAAATGACACTATCAGTGGTTCACTTTGGCTGTCAGAACGGGAATCTATACTTTTACAGATGTAATCTAAACCTGTCATTCTTAAACTACCTGTGGAAATGGTGACTGTTATACTGGTGTATCTAAGAAGTAGGTGCTCCTTTCCTTGATTGTGCTGTGGGAGGTGTTAGTGTAGCAGAGTAGCAAAAAAGGAGCAGAGAGCTAACTTAAACCCTTACAGAAGAGTTTGTTGGAGGTAGTCCTTTGATATCACAGGTGACTGTGCAACATTAAGTGCATTTTGCAAAGAGATATCTTCAAGACTTTTGAATTATGTTATAGTACTTTCTTCAGTTGCATTCTGCACATCAGCAAGGTCAATACCTCATTATTGATTATAGTTTTTAAATTAATTTTATACCAAATAGTAGCTTGTGGCTGCCTTCCAGAGAGTGGACTGAGGGATGATATGACAAGAATTGAACATGATATTATGATATCATAAGGTGCATACCTCTGCCAACCAAGCTTACATTTGTGCCAAGTATATTGTCTAGAGCAATAAACGTTTTTTGTTTATCAAAACAAGCTAGGACACAGGTTGCTAAGAACATGTTTTCTCTTACAGTCAGTTCCAGAAATAATCTCTTCTCTGGCCCCTTTCAAATTTTTGCTTTAATTTTGAGCTCTACAGATTAGAAGAAGGTGACTTGATTGTCAGGCTTGTGTGCCTTCCATATTGTAGATCACTTAAGGTCTACAGTTGCTAAAAAGATTAAAGGTTATAATATTGAGCATGCTGTTCTTAAACATGAATTTCACATTGAAATAGATTCTTGGCATTAGCTTTCAGTTGTTCTATTTGTATCTCTTATCTCTTGGCAGATAATTCTTCAGTATCTGTCCAACAGATTTTTCTTGGTTTGCTCTGTTGTGTAGGAAAGAAGACAGTCTGTTTAAAAACAAACAAGCTGTATTTTATTTGTGTTCCTTTAATTTGCATTAGAAATAACATAATAGGTAACCAAAAAGATCTCTCTTTTTTTCTGTATTAAAAGCTTTAGTCTTATGACATTTTTATGCAGATTGCAAAATAATTTCTTTCTTGAATAAACTTGAATTGTCTGAAAAGTGAAGCAAGAAAATGCAGAATCTTTTTTCTTTGAAGTTGGTGTCAATACTATGACCTTCACTAGAATTAATATTTACAAGGTGAAATCCTAGGAGAATCTGTGCTCAAAAAGCCCAGAATGCTTTTTGTATTTCCATTTTGGGGAGGAGAGGAGAATTAACTTTTGGAACAAATGAAGTCAAATGTCATAAAGTCCAAGCAGAAATGGAAAAAAAAAAAATTGTCCTAAATCATAATGATGGCAAGAGCTAAAATTTCATAAATCCAAACCAAGAGTCCTCAGAAAGGTGTGTAGTAAAGCATTTAAAGTATGCTCTTTTATTAAATAAAAATAAAAATACGTGTCAAAAAGGAAAGAGCTGACTCTTTTAAATGAAAGACAAAACATTGTGATCCTATATAGTTTCTCATAACAAAACAGATGGGAGGGTGATTTTTTTTTTTTTTTTCTTGTATTTCATGGCACAGCAGTAAATGCCTGTACCCGCTGGTGCTTTTAGAAGCCAGTAACTTGGGTTTTTTTTGTTCTCAGAGTTGATTGTGATTATTGGTTTAGTAATAATGTATTTTAAAGATTAAAAAAAATAGTATTCTTTTTTAAATTCCATTATGTGCTTTTCTTTTTTAGCTCAGAAGATAAAATAACTGTTCATTTCATAAATCGTGATGGTGACAAACTAACAGCCAAAGGAAAACTTGGGGATTCACTGCTCGATGTTGTTGTTGATAATAATCTAGACATAGATGGTTTTGGTAAGTAGGTTGGAAAAGACACTTAAGATCATCAAGTCCAATCATAACTGAATATTTATGATTTTATTTATAAAACCTACCTGTACTCTGTCTGGATTTCCTACACACCTCCCCACACTTTATTTTTTCTGTCCCGCAAATGCATAGAATATTTTGTGTCAAGTAGTAAAAGAATATTTGGTGTGAGCCTTGCTTAAATGTTAAAGGAGGGGAATGTGGATGGAGTGCTATCAAAGCGGAATCTGAAAGATGCCACCCACAGACACTTCTGACTTGAAAGGTTCCGGAGGCAACACAGAATGGGTGTATTTCTGAAAATATCTGTTACTTTTGTATTGCTGTACTTTCTCCATTTTATTATCAGGCTTTTTGTAGCACAAATTGGTGTAATATTTTAGTTTTAAGTGAAAGACACCACCAAGTTACGTCAGCTAACAGGAAAGAGCAAAAAGTTTAGTTCCTGTTAAAGGAGAGGTGTAAAGGAGACCAGAGTTATAGTAAAATTCTAGCTGTACAAGTTCTGTTTAAAATGATATAGGAAGAATTACTAACACCTATGTATTTTTGCACTTTCCATCATTGATTCCATTGAAATGGCAGGATTCTAGCCCATGCAAAGCAGTGGTGTTTGGTAAAGACAATACTTCAGGGCAGGTATTTACATCAACACAAGCTTAAGACTTGGTAGTGCAAATGGGAAACAAAATACAGTTTGCATGAGTGAATGCATGGAGTGTTTAGGGAGGAAAAAAATTGGCTAGTGTACCACACTCTGAAATCTGGGGTGTGTTTTATTCAAATAAATTTCACTGCCAATAATTAAGTTTGAGATATAAAATCTTTTCAAAGATTTATATCTGAGACCACTCTTAGGTCCACAGTTGCATACATCAGGGGGCGGAGGATTGTCTCTTAAAAATGTGTAATGTGTTGGGGTGACTGGCTTTATATATCTCTTATTAAATGTGTTTTACAGACTTAGGGTTACTCTGTTTGTCTTGTACAGTAAATATTTTCTGTTTGTGTAAATGTCAGTCATGTTAAGGCATTATGATAAAGTAGGGGGCAGGGGAAGGAAAGAATGCTGTCAGTAAACAGCATTACTCTAACTGCAACATATGCTAGTCCCATTTCAATAATAATTTTCTAATGAAACATTGTACTAGGGCAGAGAAATAATGTGATATAAATAATGTGATGATGAGTGTTCTGTGTTTAGGAAAAAGTAATGAGGGAAAAAATGTAAAATATAAATCTTACTGTTTTACTTCTGTCACTAGGGGGCATCCCATGTGCAGTAATAGTCAGAAATATCTTGATACAAAGACTTACAAAAGAGTTGAATGATTCAGCTGCGCTCACTTTGCTGCTGCTAGCATTACACTCACAGAAAGACCTTCCATTGTTCAGACTGTCAGTGTTCTTTCTTTTTGATTTTTCTGTTTCTGCCCCTTCTCTGCTCACCTCCCCCAGCATTAAAATCTTTAAACTGCTGATACAAAAAAATTTATATTATCATATCACAGATTTAGCACTTTTTTTAAACTCTGCATTTTCACATGCATTTGTATGTACTGGAAGACTTGATATGTTTTAAAAATCAAGTCTTACACTGCAATGTCATACTCACTTCAAATATATGCTGTTGATTCCTTTACTACATGTAACAGCACAGTGCTTACTGTTTTGTGGTTTTTTGTTTTTTTTTGTAGTCTGATGAAAATCCCACTGTTTCTTTATATACCATTGGTTATATATGCAGCTCTACTTCTCTTTGTTTCCACAAGTACAAAGGTGGTGTGTTCACAGTACTCTTAGTTCTTCTTTCCCTGAAAATGAGTAAATAAATTAAATTTGGCTAATGCATTACCTGCTTCTTTGCTCAGTTTAAATCAGAGATGATGATTTGTGTGCCCTAACACCGATCTTCACACAAGTATGAAGTGTTCAGCTTTCTTCTCCACTTGAAGTTGACCGGTTTTTTTTGTTTTTTTTTTTTCAACAAAGAAGAGTACTTGGCACCAATTCTATACAGTGGCTGAGACAAATTTGTTAGTGTTTGAACTCTTACTGTCTTGTGATGACCTAATTGTTCTAGGTGTAGTTGATATTTGTTAGGGTCGAACAGAACAAATCCATTAGATCTTTGGATCAAGCTAACTAACACATGTAGGCATCTTTAACATAGGAAAAACCATCTCTATTTAGCCTGATTGCCTACCTTTGTTGCTCTGAATTAGCATTCTGTTGAGTGAGGAGAAATACGGACTATAAAATTCCTCCTTCCTGTAATTATGAGGAACTCTTTGTATACCAGGTGTCTTTTGTTGAATTTCTTGAAGAAACCTCAAAACTATGGGGAAGAGAGAAATAGAAGGGTTAGCCATGGAAATAAATTATCCAGTGTTGATTGACAGTGTCGTCTCTGTTTGCATGCTTATAGTAGGAAACTTCTGTCTCTTTAAATGCTATAAAGGGAATTGCTGAGTATTCTAATTAACTATAGTATTCAAGTAAATCCGAAGGTTGTAGGAACTGTAGAAGTACTACACACAGTTGAATGCAGAGTAGATAGATGAGTGTGGGAATATATGATACATTTTTTTTTAATAGAAAGACTTCTTGTATGAGACAAACATGATTTCTTCTGAAATTCTGGTGTAATTTGAAACTTAGATTTTGTTTTGTTTGTTTTTAACCTCTTTAGGTGCATGTGAAGGAACGCTAGCCTGTTCAACTTGTCATTTAATCTTTGAAGACCACATATTTGAGAAACTAGATGCAATTACTGATGAAGAGATGGACATGTTGGACCTGGCATATGGCCTCACGGAAACGTAAGGCAGCATAACACTTTAGCACATCAAAGAATGGAAAAAAGGGGATTGTAGATGTGGCACTCCAGTATTCTTAGAATGCTTTAATAGGCTTTTAATGAGTAGCTAGATTCTGTTACAGAAATGGGACTGCCAAGTTTTAATACTGTTTATGTGAATTCATATTAAAAAGAAGTGAGTATTTTTTTTTAACAGAAAAGTGACAGTTGCCAGTACTTGCTCTTAAGAGACATCTGGTACAGAAGCATCAGATAGTGAATAAGTTCCAAAATGTCAGTTCCTTCAACAAAAACTTTGCTGCTGTGTGTGAATTTTGCTATTCTTGTTTCCCTTTCCTTCTCTTCTATGCCTCCCTTAGCCTGTAGCTAGTTGATGGTTTTTATGAATGTGTTCACTATTAGTATTTTAGTTTTGGTCAGATCTTCTTTTCACAAATCAGAGAAGGGTTTGGGTTGGAAGGGATCTTTTGAGATCATCTGACTCATCCGACAGGGCCATCTAGAGCCCAGAACCATCTCTAAAGGGCTTTTGAATATCTTCCAGGATGGAGACTCTGCACCTCTTCTGGTATTTTTGGTACATTGATAAGATCTTCCCCTGAGCCTTCTCTAGCATAAACACTGCTCCATATGGCAGTGTCCTCAGTTGTCATGCTTTAGCTCGAGTCAGAGTGCTCTTGGTGCACACAAGCCAGATTTTCTTCTGTGTGAAACTAATCCCGAAGTGTGATCTAACCACTAATGGGCGTTTCAGTGTGTAGGACTAGACTAGTGATAGTCTAAAGCAACCTTCTGTTCTGCATCTCCCTGCTATCAGAGTAGTTAGGGTGTCACATCCTCATCAGAGACCTGTTCCTAGTGGGCAGCGCTACTTGCTGCTGTACGTGTAGCCTGTATCATAGATCACTCATATGAACACTAGGCATCTGTGCTGTGCAAGGTTTCATAAGCTCTTTCCCTTATGCCTCAGTGGAACTGCTTGTTAAATTTTTGAGAATCTTTCCAGTGTTGTCAGAGGGCTGTATAGGTGGTCTGTATAGCATGGGTTTTTTTTATGTCTTCAAAGAATTACTCTGAATTAATTTGTTTCAAGTACTTCTGCTTTATAATTTTGTTTTCTCTTGACTCCCCAAAAATATTTTTAATATGGAGAAAAATATAAACCTATTAAGTATGAATTTACATCACTCTTACCATCTACCCTAATTCTCCTGAAAGAGTAACTTTTAGGTTCTGGGCCAAACCAATTCCTAAAGCTCTGGAATTCAATAATATATTTTTTTTTTCCTTTCGATTTTAGTTAAAGGTTTAAAGCAAAGAACTTTTGCTGATGAACTGAAAAACTGCAGAAAGCCTGAGCTCTTTGTTTAAATATTTCTATTTTCTCTCAATGGCTTCAGACCAAATAAGCATCTTCAGAGAGTCTGAAACTATTTCTGTCAGGTTTTTCTAACATCATGTGTTGCTCCTATGGCCAGAGATCTTTCATATGTGAAAGGATGACTTCTCCGGAAGAAAGAACTTCAAGTGACTGATACTTGCTACAGGTTACCTAGTCTCCTGTGCTTACACAAACTTGTGTAATGGAGATGCACTACTATGCTCTGTCATAAGTATTAGAATAAAAGCTTTTTCCTGTCAGTGACTCTCTGTATTTGGGGAAGTTTCAGCTAGCAGCTGCCATGAAAGCTCATGCTTTTTAAAAATGAGGGACTAGTTAGAAAGGTTATAATGATAATTTTGATTTAACTGTGGAGCAGTAGAGATTATTAATAGTAACATGGAAAGAAGGAGAAAATACCATTACATGACAAAATGAGGATTCATCATATCGTTATGCTTGTGCAACTCTGACTTCCTATTTTATTGTGGTGGTTGTTTGTTTTGTTTATTTTAAGTAAGGGAATGAGAGGAAATTAAAAGAAGGCCTGCAGGAGTGGTTAAAAGGGGAGTGGTTGTTGTGCAATGGTTGACTAAATCTGCTTTTTTTTGGGTTCAGGCTTCTTCAGCCTTAAGGGGTGGGGGGATCTGGTTAGCTATAAAATTGTAAATGCTGTGGAAGAATTTGTGTAGGAAATTTTAATTTCTTTCTCAGTGTTATTTAGTGCTGCCTAGGATTTTTTTGTACTACTGTGTAGCAAGCTCAAACCAAAGGGCAGTGTTATTTCAGATGAAATGAATCCATTGCCACACTACAGAGTGCATCTACAATTAGCATTAATCTTTAGTGAAAAAGAGACACTTAAGGAAAATTAAACCTTAGTAGCAGTGCTGAATATAAATACTAGAAATCACTTTTTTTCTACTAGATTTCATTTCCAAAGCTATTCTTATGGATGCATATTAATGAAATTACATCTTCTGGTAATATATGCATTTATACATACATTGCAGTAACCTGAAGTCGATGTACAGTTAATCACATAGGAATGTTACTTTTGGGAATAGTGCTGAATTGGGAGCTTTAGCAGCAGTTGATCACTATGTTTGAAAGAGTTCTGTAGAGGTATTTGTGTAGTATTGTTTAGTTACATAGCAATATCTCTACTTACATTCCTATACAAATAAAAATATTCAGCTGGGGCCACAGAACATTGCCCATCCTTGCTGATGTTTTAAGTGTGCTATACTTAAGTACCGAAGTATGGACATTGAATTAAAGATATCCCAGCAATAAAAGTGGTTTGTGATGTTTGCAGAATTTTGTTGTGATATTAAATAAGTTTATTTTAGTTGCTCACATGCAACATTTTTTTTCCTTCATACTGAATGATAGGAGAAAAGTGAAAAATTGAGTCTCTTCAGGTGCCTTGAGTGTTTTATTGCTTTTCTTGTATTTCTTGTCTTTTCACTCTTAACTTTCCGGTTTAATGACCCAATCTTGAGTTGTTGAGTTCGAAAACATTGGACACAGTGGGATGTGTTAGGTTAAGCTTCTTCTGAGGCTTTTGTTCAGTTTCATTGCCTTCATCTCCTTAGAGATGCCAAACGTCCCTTGGGAGATCAAGTGTCATTCCCTGCGCTTAACTGAACTACTAGTGACCCGCTGAAAATGGAAGTTACCATTATTATACATTGTCTCAGCAAGTAGGAAGTACTTGGTTTACAACTTTCAATGTACTGAACTCTGTTAATGTAGATGCTGATGATTGCCACGTGCATCTTAGTGCTGCTGCATCCGGTTCACTACTGGTCTTGATTAAGACCGTGCATGAGAGTGGTTGTTCCTAGATCATAACATTTTGGAATGACTGCATGTTGGGGTCATAAGGGGGTAAATGCTGGGAGATTTATGTTTGGCTAGAACTAATGACAACATATTTCCCTACAGATCACGTCTGGGCTGCCAAATCTGTCTGAAGAAATGGATGGATGATATGACTGTTCGAGTACCAGAAACTGTTGCTGATGTTAGACAATCAGTAGACATGAGTAAAAACTCCTAAAAGAAAACATCTTGGGGGATTTAAAGAAGCTTAATTATTTTTATAACTTATTTTTAAATGTGTAATTAAATATGGGAACTTACATAATTGTGAGTTATTTTATATGACTATCAGTATTAGATTAATGCTATTTTAATTTTCTTTATAGAACCTCCTATATTTTTACGCTTAAAATGCAATAATACTTCTTATAAGTGATCATTGGATTATAAACACTAGCAAGTGTATTATGTATTTCATATAACATTATTCTGCCAAAACCTTTAATGATGTTTGAAACCTGGATCACTTCTACAAGACTTCTAAAAAACCCTGTACATTTCTAGGTGTCAAACCTGGATATGTAAGCGAACAAAACTTGTGCATGGGGTCTTTTTAAGGTGTTGTCATTAAAGATGATAGGTTCAGAGCTAATTCACCTTCTCAGTAAATATAATACTTCCTCAGCAAGTAGTGGATTTTCAGGGTAGATATTTTCCAAACTTTGGAATCTTAATGAGATGTGGCAAATTTTGTTGTGCAAAAATACTGTTAAAATCTAGGGGCCAATACAGAATATTGGCAACTGCAGCTTTACTGCTGCAGTGCATCTCTGTGGCCCAAATCAGAAGTCAGTAAACCTTAACCGTATTTATGTTTGACTACACCACAAATACAAGGATACACTTGGTGTAGAAGAGTAGAGCCTTGGAGCTGCCTAATGGGAGAGCAGAACCCCTGGAGGTAGCTGTAAGTTCTTGCTGTTTGCTGAAGATGGCTGAGTTAGGATTGAGAAGGGCAGTATTTGTCAACAGAAGATTTGTTTTGAAATCTTTATAGCTTTTTCAATTTTGAGCTTGTTCAGGAGTCACACCAGTGTTAGCTAGGGCATTCAGATTAAAGAAAGCCCTAGATTCTGGGCCTTGTCATCAGATTATTTCAAGAATGGTTGATGTGGAATGGTTGAGTATATTTATTCCATAAAGATCAACTAGGTTCCCCAGAAGGGCTTGGGAGATGACCGTGCTGGGATAGCATGGGGACTGATGCTGAAGAGATTTCAGTTGGATCTTGGTTTACTCTTTCTAAAGTAGACAGAAATGTTTCTAAGGTTCTTAATTATCCTCTCCATTTTTGTTGCCTAAATACTTCCAATTAAATGGTTGTCACTAATACAATAGTTGTTACTCTTATAAGGTTATTTCAATATTTTGGCCTTATTTTTATGTATATTTGCATTTGAACTACCTAATGCATTCATTAATGCCTTATTTGAACTGGTGGCAATGACATCTTTTCTTGCAGTATTATGCTTATGGGAGAGGGGAAAAAAAAATGCAGTTTTTCCCAGCGTTGAATATCGTCATTATTTTGAGCTTCATAAAGAGGGGTAAAAAAAAGTCTATTTGTTTTAAAAAGAAATATTTTCTAAGTTTTATTGACACTAGACCTAGTTTAGATTCTTTGTTTTGCTCTCTGAACAGCCAATGCTTTGTTTCCTGGTTTTCCCTTTGGACTTTCCCCTAAACCAAGATACATTTAATGTGATCTGCTCATAATCATTAATCATATAGGGTGTTCAGAATACACTTTCTAGGTGCACAATCTCAGAGTCAAAATTTCCTGGCTCTTTGAAAGAAGAGCAAGAGCAAGGAGAAGGGTAGAAATAATTTGAAGAAATATGTTGATGATACTGCTGTGACTCTATCTGTAATTTGGAGGGAAATCTTACTTTGTATTGCCTTTGTCCTGATTTCATTTATAAACAGTAATTATTATAACCTTGAACTTTTGGGTTTTTTTACATAAGACAGTTCTTTAGCTTCCGAGAGAGGGAACTCAGGTCATAAGCAGATGTACTGTGCATTCTTGCATCAGAAAGAAATCTGACCTTCTCATATAGCTGTGAAGTTTAGGTGTAGATGTTGGTGGTGTTTGGATTTTTGGGTTATCTTGGGGTTGGTTTGGGTTTGTTCCTGTTCTTACATACAGCACCAGTCACTTCTTGTGGAAATCTTGAAGTGCTTAACACTGTGTTAAACAAATGTGAAGCAGCTCTCATGCAACAATTTTCTTTCTAAGCCAAGGTTGTTTCGTTGTGTGTTTCCTATGACAGTTTCTTAGTGCAAAGACTGACTCTCCTATGATGTGCCTGTGGAAGGAATTTATTAAGCACAGCAAGGCAAAAAAAGGATGCTTCAAAGTCCACTTTGAATTCTAGAGCTATCCCATGTTCCATGCAAATGGAAATCTCAGAAGGCAAAGGGATCGATAGGTATTGCCCAAAACGCACAGCTCAGAGATTCCGACTTGTTTCTTTATTGTCAAAATTATTTACAAATAAATCTTATTTTATATCATTTTCTGACACACTTTGTTTGTATTGATTTTTCTTCCCTTTTGCTCCAAGCCATTGAATATGTTTGAGGGTGTAAAATGGAACTTAACAGTTAAGGATGCACATCCAAATGTGAATTATTTGTTCAAGGACACACAATTGAAGTGTCAAAACTGATTAAATATGTATTTACTTCTTTCTCCAAGTAAAGATTGCTGGAAATTCACTTTCTAAAAGTGTTTCCTTTCTCTGTTAAAACAGAGTCGGTGAGTCTCTTCTGTCTCTCTCCTTTCAGAAATGTGGAGAAAGTCAGAATTTACTTTGTTCCCTTTGCTCCTGAACTTTAGTTTACAACACACTTGCAGTCTAGGGGGAAACAGACCTTTAATTCTCAAGGATTTGGGGCAGATGGTGCTGCCTTCTGGTTGCTGTGGGTAAAAAGGTTCTTTGCTTGGATTTGTTAGGAAGCCAGGCCAAAACCACCCCCTGGCAATAGGAAAGGTCTTGTAGTCACTTCTGTCTTTCTGAGGCTGTTGGGGAGCTTATCTATGGCTTTAGGTCATGTCCCTTCCCCTTCACCCTCTTAAGCCTTTGCTGGGTTCAGGGTCCTTCTGGCTTCTGCACTGGTCAGGGAAGCTGGCTATAGGAGTGTTGTAGAGGTTTGGGGTATTAATTGGCCAAGGCAGGAATTACAAAAATAGAATTATTTTTATTTTCCCAAAACCATACCCCCAAACTTTTATGCAGAACTACTTTAGGTTTATTTACAGATTCTTATTCGGTTGGGAAAGTCTTCTAAGGATGCTTATGGACAAATTTAGAGATTTATTAAAGTCAGAAAGTGGAGAGGGCTACAAACATAGCTTTACCCCACTATAAATCAGGCTGAGCAGAGAAACTAAGGGAAGCAGCTTTTACTCACGGAGGTGAGAGAAAAAATTGGAAATGATCCCTTGCTGGATTTCTCTGTGGCTTGTCTGCTTCTGACACTGCAAGCAGTATCCAGGTGTGGATCCAAATGGCAAAAAATCTAAGGTGAGTGGAAAAACCTGCCGAAGTCAAAGGTGACTCAGACACAGCTTCCATGAGTGGGATGATTGTGGAAGCAGTGCTGCCTCAGCAGCACAGGGGAAAGCTAAATTGCTGGCATCTTCCCCAGCTCGGGATAGCAATCAGGAAGTTGTGTTGCACAGTGCAGTCTGAGAGAAACCAGGTTTGGGTACCACTGGCAACTCTCTCTCAAATGGGCCTAAGGACCTGCCAAGCTTGCAGATTTGCACAGAATGATGCAAAAGTAGGGGACTGTCCAAAAGCAGGGACAGTGTAAAAACAGGAGCTGTCCAAAGCAGGGATGGTCCAAAGACAGGAACACCGTAAAGCCAGAACTCCATAAAGCAGAAACACTGTCAAGGTGGGAACCTCACGCCTTTTCCCTTACTCTATTTGTGCCTTTTCTAGACAAAGTGTCCATTTGCCATATATACTGGGTGTGAAGAACCCAGCCAACCACCAGCCCAATTGCAGTACGGGCTTCCACACGAGTCAGTACACATGGGGACAGCAAAAGGCACCTTTGCCACTCTTCAAGCCTGCAGGGGCAGAAAGAAAGCAATTTTTTTTTTTGCGCCTTCTTGCCCCATTCAAACCTAGAGATGGAGGAAGGGGGAAGAAGGAATTTGGAGTGCTCCACAACAAGCAACCAGCAGTCCCCATCCCTCTTTCTATGACATTTTGTGTGTGTGTGTGATGTCTGAAATGCAGTGCAGAGCTGTAAAGATGGAGTAGAACATTTTGCTTATGAGGAAGGGCTGAGGGAGCTGGGCTGCTTTAGGTTGGAGAGCTCTCTGTGAGGAGAGAAGATTGAAGGGTGTCCTCATTAATACTTATAAATATGTGAAGAGTAAGTGTTGGGAGGGTGGAGCCAGGCTCTTCTTGGTGATGTCCAGTCATAGGACAAGGGATAACGGGAGCAAAATGGAGAATAGGAGGTTCCATGTGAACATAAGGAAAAGCCTTTTCACTGTGAGAGTGACAGAACACTGGAACAGGCTGCCCAGCGAGATGGCGGAGTCTTCTCTGGAGACATTCAAAACATGCCTGGGTGTGTTCTTGTGTGACCTTCTCTAAGTGATCCTTCCTCTGTCAAGGACTAGAGGGTCTTTTAAGTCCCCTTTCAACCCCTAACATTCTGTGACTGTGAAGAAGAAGGAAGGAGGTACCTCATGCAATCACATCACTGAGTCTGATTCTGCCAGGGGAAATTTCCATCATCTGAACTGCCAGATGTCACAGGGGAGAGGAAAAAGCAAGTTCTCCAGGCAGCATGTTAGTTCTTGGACAGAAAAACTAAATCTGAACTTCACCATTTCCATTTACAGGGCTCTTAAATCTTCAAGGCAGCTGTATCCAAACTAGTTGGAGGCAAGTTGAAAAGCTCATTACCAAAAGGACTTCAGTGAAAGTGGCAGTGCTACTCCCACTTACAGGTCTGGGCTAGAGCATGGAGAAGATTGCCTGTCTGAATTTGCTTTGCCCTTACAAAGGACAATGTACTGTATGAAGATCATAGAATTGAAGAGTTGGGTAAGACCTCTAAGATCATCAAGTCCAACTGTCAATCTAACACCACCATGGGCATTTAACTGTGTCCCAAAGTGCCATGTTTTTTTTAACACCTCCAAGGACAGTGACTCCACCACTTCCCTGGACAGCCTCTTCCAGTGCCTGATCACTCTTTAACTAAAGAATTTTTTCTTAATACACAATCTAAACCCCCTGGCACAACTTGAGTACATTTGTTCTCATCCTGTCACTTGATACTCGGAAGAAGAGACCAACCCCCACCTCACTGCAACCTCCTTTCAGGTAGTTGAAGAGAGGGATAAGGCCTCCCCCGAGCTTCCTCTTCTCATAAGACATGCTCTCTAAACCCTTCACCAGCCTTGTTGCTCTTTTCCGGATATACTCCAGGACCTCAATGTTTTTCTTGTAGTGAGGGGCGCAAAACTGAACACAGTACTCAGGATGTGGCCTCACCAGTGCCAAGTACACTGACTGTGTCACTGGCCACAGTGTTCCCAATACAGGACAAGATGCTGTTTGCCGGCTTGGCCATCTGAGTACACTGCTGGCTCATGCTTATGTTTGTCAACCAGCAGCCCCAGGTCTTTTTTTGCTAGGCAGCTTTCCAGCCATTCTGCCTCAAGTTTGTGGCCAAGGTGCAGAAGCTGGCACTCGGCTTTGTTAAACTTTGTACAACTGACCTCAGCCCGTTGAATCAGCCTGTCCAGATTCCTCTGTAGAGCCTTCCTACCTTTGAGCAGATGACACTCCCACCCAATTTTGTGTTATCTGCAAACTCAATGAGGGAGCACACAATCCTCTCATCCATATAATGGTTAAAGATACTAAACAAGACTGGCCATAAAACTGAGCCCTGGGGAACACCACTTGTGACCAGCTGCCAACTGGCTGAACGTTGGGAAGAGGCTGCAGCTGCTGTAGGCGATTTCCCCTCAAATGATTTCCAAAGACATGAAAGGGGAGTGGGAATTTCCCATCCAGGTGCTGCTGTGGGCAAGGGTTCCTCTGTGCTCCTTTGCCTGTTGTGCTACTAGTAGAGCCACAAGAAGCATGGTTCATATATTTTGAACAGTAACATTTCTTGTGTGAATTCCGCCAGCAGTGTTATCTCAGTCTTTCCAGTATATCCTCCCTTGTGTATAACCTCTCCCATAGCACCACACCATCTCCCCCAAACAGACTGTAGGGTCCATCTCTTACACCTGGTAGAGATGAGGAGGAAAAAATAGTTTTTAAACACGTTTGGTACAGCCTTCGTTACATCTGCTCAGTGGAGCTTTCACCTTCCCATTTCTGGCTCTCGTGCTAGAAAACAGGATCCAGCCTGAAATTCTCTCCTCTGGTGGTGACTTCAGGTGGTAAATAAAGTCATAGAAGCATAGAACCATAAATTTTTTTCAGTTGGGAAAGACTTCTAAGATCCTCAAGTCCAACTGTTGACCAAATACCAGCACAGCCGTTAAACCACATCTCAAAGTGCCATGTCTGCATGTTTTTTGAACGCCTTCAAGGACAATGACTCCACCTCCTGGACAGCCTCTTCCAATGCCTGATCTCTCTTCCAGTGAAGAAATTCTTCCTAATATCCAATCTAAACCTCCCCTGGCACAACTTGAGGACATATCCTCTTATCCTGTAACTTGATACTAGAAAGAGGAGACCAAGTCCCACCTCACTACAACCTCCTTTCAGGTAGTTGTAGAGAGTGATAAAGTCTCCTCTGCACTTCCTCTTCTTGAGACTAAGCAACCCCAGTTGCCCAGCCTCTCCGCAAGACATGCTCTCTCTTCTTCTCTAGACATGCTCCAGCGCCTCAACAAGGCCCAAAACTGAACACTATACTCGAGGTGTGGCCTCACCAGTGCTGAGTACAGGAGCACAATCACTTCTCCACTCCTGCTGGCCACACTATTCTTACACAGGAGCATCCTGGCCACCTTGGCCACCTGAACACCCTCCTGGCTCATGTTCAACCAGGCTTAAATATGAGTGTGGGAAGAGCACAGCATATTAAAGCAGCTGTACATACTTTTGGATGGAGCTGCTTGCTTTGGAACCAGCTGGGATGTCTATAGATCTGAAAGAAACAGGGTAAGAGTTATCACGGAAAAGAGCTGTTGCTGGATCAGACCAGGCTGCTGTGGCTCCAGGCATGTGCACCTAGCCAGTGGGGAGGCTGAGCATGCAGATGCACAGGCATCTGCATCAGCCATGATGATCAATGCAGACAGAAAATACGGCACTGACCATCTGCCCTGTGAGCCCATCTGCCCGGCCTGTCATGGTGCTTCTACTTTTCTGTGTTCATTGGGATGAGGCATCAGTCACATAATCTAATGCTATTCAATGACAAAGTGGAACATTTGCACTTCTGGTTTCTCCAGTGCTGCAGCAGGCAACAGAGGATGTGCTGCACACACAAAGCGATATCAACATGAGACACTTGTGCTGAGTAAGTAACCACTTCCAGATACTCCAGGTAAGTCTGTGGGTGCCTGTGCCAGCTGTGCCTGGATTGCAGCTGTGACTGTGTTGATTTCCTTCCTGCTGACAGCTGGTGGGCTGATATCTCTAGATTTGGAGAAGTCTGTCACTGAAGGAAATGCCCGGCCATAGACAGCATTTATCTCTCAAGCTGTATTTGATCAAAAATGTCTCTCCCTAAGGATCCAGTTTCGAATCAAGCAAATACCCAGACAAGTTCTTACTTCATCCAAGTGCATCTGTGCAAGTTCAGATACAGGTTAGCAGCTCATTCTCTTTTTACCCTTCCTCAAGTATGTGTCAATAAGCCAGTGCTAGCTTTTAAGCGCTCTCAAACTTTGCTGGTAACAGTTTGGGAGGGGGACATCACCTTTCTGGAAAACTGTGAGTGGAGGGGAGAGACAGAGAGGGGGAGAGCTGATGCAAGATCATAGTGATGCAGCTGCGGCCTCTTGGATCCAAGAGGAAGGCAGATACATACCACCCAGGGAGCCAGCCATGGGTTTTGGCTGGGGATAAAGGTAGAAGGTCTCATCTCAGAGGAATGTTTAACAACAGATGAAAATAGCTGTAAAAGAAAACAAATGGCGTCACAGAGACAAGGCATATGGTAGCTCAGAGTGACAGGGAGGCTTGTTCAGGCTGTGGTTCAATTCTAGGGGGCTGATGACTGTCATGGGGGAGCACAGCAGGGGCTGGCTAGAGCAAGAGAGTCTCTGCTTCAGATTTTTTTTTTTTAAATTTTTTTTTTTCTTTCCAGCCTAATTCGGTTGTTATGATCATCACAGCCATTGGATTTCTGTCAGTAAATTAGGAAAAACACATTCTACTCTGGCATGGAGAAGAAAAAAAACCAATCAATGTCCCTTGCCTTGACGTTTCCTGCCCTTCTGGGTCTGTCCTTCAAGGAGAAGGGCATCACAGGAGTCTCTGAAGCAAAGGTCTGGGGAGAAAGAGTGGAGGTGCCCTAAGGGTCATTGTTGCCACAGCAGAAAAGCTCGGCAGGCTGGGATCTCCTTCCACTGAGTGGTGCATACAGAAAATAGTGTATTTTCAGTTCTGACAGCTGTGTTTGAGCACTGGATGTGAGCTTCACATTTAGAACTATCTTAATTAAAGATCTCATTGCTGGTCTTTATTCTCTACCATTGTTGCATTTTATTCAATATTTGTCTCTGATTTTCCTGCTATAGTACTTCTTTTTTGAGGTAAAAATGCCTAAAGGAGCCACAAGATGTCAGACACCTTTACAGCAGCACACAGAAATAAGGGGTGAAAGCCAATTACCAAGGAGCAGAAGTTAATTCTTAGAATAAAAGTACAGTGTAACCACAGGATATTTGCTGTGGTATTTCACTGCCTTATGCAACTGGCTAATCAGTGCTGCTAACTGCCCAGCACTGGGCTGCTCCCAGTTTACCACAAAGCCCTGCATACACCATAAATAATGCATCTAATCCATTTCTGTTTCCTTCCAGCTGAAGACTCTCTGCAATGGCTCTAGATCCTGGGAATTTTGTAAACACTAACCTTCCTCTCAGGGCTAGATGCCAGGAATTCTTTCTCTGGCAAAATAATTTCTCCAAATCTTTTTGCTAGTGAGTGAGTGAAAAATGAATCCCAGCTCTGAGCCCGAAGTGAGGTTGAGATGAGGTGTAATTGGTGCAAGCACAACTGCCCTGGTGCTTGCCATCCTGCACAAAGCAGACACAGCAGTTTGTGGTTTCTGCAGTGAGATATTATTTACCAGACTGATGGGGCTCTTTTTGCCTGTTTTTTGGTCCTTCAAGTCTGGAGTGCATTTGGAAATATACAGGAAGGTCCCTTTGCTGAAAACTCATGGCCACCTTCAAGCTGGGAAGCAGACTCTCCTTGTTTAAGGAGGCTGTTCCTGGCAGCAAATTTGGGTTGATGCTTTTCTCTACAGCAGGCCTGAATCTGTGAACACTTGACTCAGATCCACTGAGGGAAGAAAAAGGGCCTTGAGCTGATCCTTGCCACTTGCTCCCCACCTCTCCAAAATAAACAGACCAGTATGTTTTGGTTTAGCAAAAATGTTGAAACAAATTACATCTGATACAAGGCACAGTACTATTTCAGAGGTGAAAACAGCGATACTCGTTCCAGAGCACGACCAATATTTAGATATAAAAATAAACCACCTAGCCAGGCCCCACTGGTGCATGGACTGAGCCCTCAACCCTCTCCTCTCTTACTTTGTACACTGCTGGTGCCGAACCCCTGATTTATCAACTGTTCCCTTCCTGCTCTGTTGCCTGCAGCTCCTCATGACTTCCATTCTCTCAGTGGCTACATCTGTTATAGGCTGTTTTTTTTCTGCACAGTTTATGTAGGTTTTGTGGTGTTTCTTTGTCAGAGAGACATGAGGTATTTTGCAAAAAATTTGCTTTTTATCACACAAGTCAATATTTGCATTACAAGAATACTCTGCTCATGAAACTCTTCAGCTTTTTCTTACTTTCCGAGTAACCGTAATACCTGGAATCCCAACAAGTTAAACTGCTGGTAGAAATTAAATCCCCTCCAGCAGTGGAAATGAAGGGTGCAGGAGCAGCCCCTGGGTCCAGTGTCATATCCCTGTGTTTCAGGGGCTGTGGCTCCTCTGCACCTCCCTAGACCTGTATCACAGAATCGCAGAATGCCAGGGGCTGAAAGGGACCTCAAAAGATCATCCAGTCCAACCCCTCTCCCAGAACAGGATCACCTATACCAGATCACACAAGAATGCATCCAGAAGGGTTTTGAATATCTCCAGAGGGAGACTCAACAACCCCCCTGGGCAGCCTTTTCCAGTGTTCTGTCACTCTCACAGTGAAAAAATTCCTCCTCAGGTTTACATGAAATTTCCTATGTCTCAGCTTCCACACATTGCCCTTGTCCTGTCATTAGGCATCACCAAGCAGAGCCTGGCTCCATCCTCCTGGCGTTCACCCTTTACATATTTATAATGAGGTCATTATGAATTTCTCTTCTAAGTGTTACCTTTTGAAGGTGGTTATATCCCTTGAGAACCAGAAGGCAAGGACTGGGAACGGAATGTTGTGAATTCACATTTCTCATGAGTAAGTGAATACTTCTGGGTCTTTATCAGCTGTTCCAGTTTGTCAGTTTTGGTGATGAATTGTCACTTAGTTTTCACCCAAATAATTTCCACAAAAGCATTTTGGCTGAACATGACTATCACCCATGGCTTTTGCTATTTCTATCATGAAGACACATTGTAGAGCTGTGTCGACCTGTCTTGCACCTGCTTTGGCAAGATCTGTCTCCATTTGGTGTTTGTTGGACAAGAAATACCTTGCTTCTGGGGATGAGATTAGGTGGGAGGTGCCTGGAGGGATAGAAAGGTTGTGAGTAAAAAAAGTGGTTCTGAGAAAAGTTATTTCAGCTCAACACTTTTCAAAATATACCCAGAAGGAGGAGAAAACTTATGATCTCGAGTGGGAAGATGGAGATTTTTTTTCCCCTGTCAGTTTGTATGAAGTGCGTAAATACTCAGATGCTATCATTTGTCTTAGGAAATTAAAGAAATTAGAGTGGGAGGATTAGAGAAATTTTTAACCACTCCTGGCTCTGTACCCAAATTTTTTTTTCCGCATGATTCTTCTTCATCATGGACAAAGGACTTCTCTGCTCGCTCCCCGAAAGGGTACAGACCTCATAGATGTGGCCAGATCACCGCAGTTAGGTCCATTTGCTGCTGCTGAAGGTTGAGTCTTAATTTCTCCATTTATAGATCTTGGGCTGTGTGAGTTGTCTGCATGCAGAGTTTGATGAGGATCATCTCTGCTCCTAGGGCTGTGTAACTGCTCCCTCTCTGCACTGCCTGCCCTGCTTGTCATGGGAGCTCAGGGATGATGCAAGGGCATGCTGCCAGTCTTGCAATCATCAAGGCACCTACATAAGATACAGTACACAAGTCTCTCAACACCTTTTGCCTGGCAAAGTCCATAATGGCCATGCAGGATGAAGACTGATCTGAGGAGTCTTTACAGTTAATTTCTTTCCCTGTAATCCCTGGTGGTGTGGGGGGGGTTAGGGAATTTTTATTTGTTTTGTTGGTTGCTTTTTGGTTTTGTTTTTTTGGTTTTTTGGTTTTTTTTTTAGTGGAGAGGACAGTCATGAATGGTGATACTCAACTTAGGTGCAGCCCAGTACCTCATGACAGGTCTTTCTGCTCCCCGGGGGTTTGCTGTGGTTTAGGGTGGTTTTACATCTTATATTTGATGTATCTCTATGCTCAAAATATTTACAAATCCCAGCTTTATCAGGGATATGCAACCAGGTGCCTTAAAACATCCTCTGCTTAATCTTTGTGTTTCGAATGGGATTTGAAGCTCCATCCAAACTGACCTATAATCCCTTGTTTTATACCCAACTGATTTGTGAGGTCAGTGTGTGTGTGCTGCTGTCATATTTTCCAGATCGGGACAGTCCCCTTCACAACAAAGACTCTTTCAGTTTTAGAAAATGATCTTTGGAAGGTGTCCTGGTAGCATATAAACACAGCAGAACTGGAAAGAGGAAATATGGCATTTATTTATTTATTTGGCCAAATATCAAGCAACAAGCAGGGAGTAAAAAAAAAAAAAAAAAGCTTTTGTTACAGGGAGGGATAAAAATAGAATTTATATCTCCTTCAGGCAATTACTTTTAAAAATCACAGCTTGTTCCCTGTCTCAGAAGCTCAGTGGGATGATGGAGCTCTTCTATGAGACCAGAAAGGACAAATGTGATAAACCTGATCCTTGCTCCATGCCAGGTTTCTCCCTATGAAATCCACACTCCTCTCCTCCTGCCCCCTGCCCCTTGCCCTGGCCTTGCTCTTTCCTGGTCTTGCTTCAGTCCAGAAGACTGTGTCTAACCAAAAAAACCTCTCACAAGCAAGTATTTGCTTTAAGGAGTAGGAAGAATGAATCCCAGTGAGGTGTTTTGCTATTTGTTCCCTGCACAGTGAAGGAGGAATAATACCTAACGCAGCTGATTTAATTGTTCTTTGAAGGTGCTTAAGCTCAATGTATGGTGAAACAGAGAACAGCAGAGACTTAAGGTGTCCTGGATTAGACTCTGGGAACTGAGTGTCCATCAACTCCATTGAAGCCTTGGTGTCATGGTACCACTTGGCTGTACTTGGAATTACATTCTGATGTACCACCACCCACCTGGCAGGCAGGTGGTGAGATTGAATTGGTGGTTAAGACTCCTTTTTGGGTGGCTGCAAGAGGCACTCATGAAGAATGGCACTTCATCATGAAGAGCAGCTCAGGGTGGAAGGAGGCACCTCTGAACAATCCTTCAGCTGTAAAGGAAAGCCAGCAGGAATCTCACACTAAATCTTAGGTGCTTGAATTCTCAGCCCAGCCTTAGCAGAGTCAGTCATTTCCTTCTCCTTCAATTAGTAGCCTAAAATTCAGGCACAGATAGGCAGGAGATAGACAATATCTGTGTAAGTGACCTGATTTGGTAGTGAGAAGAAAGCAAGACCTGTGTTTGGAAACTCCCTGCAATGAGCCATTTTCTCTGATGCAGACGCAACTAAAGAAAATGCATTTTTTTCTGCATGTTTAGTTGTTAAACATTAAGACCACAACTATATCTTAATTGAAATGCCCTGTATGATTGTCCAGAACAAAATGAATAATCTTTATGGAGTTGAGAGTAATCACTGAGAACTGGGAGTGACTTGCATCACTAAGGCCTGTCCCTGAGTACTCATGAACGCTCTGCCTCTGTGCTGTGGTTCCTGAGGCTTCTGGTTTGCTACACTTCCTTAGGCAGGGTTTTCAGTAAAGAGGGTGCAGGATGGCTCTGAAGAAAATCAGAGGTGGTTGTCACTGGGTTGTGTGCAGATTGTAGCTGCACATGGTGTCCCACCATTCTTGATAGGTCTCCAGTGAACGGCACCTTCAGCAGCTTGGGCTTGCTTGTGTTGCAATTTGTATCCTCTCAATTACTGCACGCATCACACATCATCGATGTGCTAGTTCGAGGCTAATTGGAATATTTTAATGGAGAAAATTAGATTATAGGCTGTGAAAAGAAAACAATGGTGATGTCTACTTCAGTCATAGGCTTGCTGAGATGTATAAGACTAAGAATATAAAACAAAGATAAGACACTTGGGCTCAGACACTCCTGGGCTGTCTGGCTTCTTGCCTTCTCCTCTCTGCCGAGTAATCTCACTAATCACTTTTCTTCTAACCTCCCTGGCCGATCCTCCAAACTCACCTTGCGTGTAAGCCAAACCCTGAGGTAAGGTATAGGGGTGGGGAGAAGGTGGAAGGGTGGTTGGGAGCCCCTCCTGGGGACTCTGATTTCTGGGAGGGGAGTTGTGTTTCTGTATTACCTTTAACTTGTATATTTCTGTAAATATCCCTGTATATTGTGTATATATCTGCTTGTACATTGTGCTAAGCTGTAAATAGAGCTTCAGTCCTTAACTTCCAGCCGGCTGAGTCTGGAAATCACCGGCTGGGTGATTTTACAAAGTGTGGGGGGACAGGGAACTCCCAAACCATCACAATCAATGAAGTCTTTTCCCTTTTGTAAATGTCTGGTCCTCACGGGTAATAACCTTCAGAAAGATCTCTTTTCTAGGTGGGTGCACATAACCTTTATCCTTCACACAGGGGTGACCAGAGGTTCAGAAAGCCCCATAGCCACCCTCAGATGCTAAAATGTGCTCTTGGCCTAGTGAAGGGGACAGGCTGAACAAATGGCAGCTCAGTTTTTCTTTAGCCTACAGTGGAGAGAAACAGAAAGCCACAGACTCGCTTGGTTAACTCTCCAGCCAGAAGCCAGAACAATTTTTCCACAGGGAAGGATCTGAGAAGTGTAAATCAATTGAATTGATATGGTTGGTTAAGGGCATGTTATAGGAGCACTTTATGCTTTCCTTAGAGTTATTTTCTTTTAGAAAACAAGATTTTTGGTACTTATAAAGATGGAAAGGCAAAGGAATAAGTGGCTGTATCTCTGTCGATGGTTGTTTCCTCTGACCCAACTGTGCCATGTCAGCTATGGCTCTTCCCCTTCCCCTTCCCCTTCCCCTTCCCCTTCCCCCTCCCCTTTCCCTTCTCCTTTCCATTCCACTTCCCCAAACAGTGTATAATTCTGAGCAGGGAGCCACTGCGTACAGCTTGCAATGGAAATTTTCTTTCCTGACACTTTTGAACAACACCTAAGCAAAGTAGCTCTAAAATAGAAAAGAAGGGTAGTGCATCATCTTAAAAAAAGAGCACCAAGAGGCAATGTCCTTATTTCTGCCATGCTAGCATCAGTTTCCTCTTGTCAATGTCTGAGCACAACCTCACAACGTGGTAATTTTTTTTTTCCAGGTTATGCTGGAATCCAAAGCTGTGTAGCAAAATGCTTTAAAGTAAATACAGTGTTAGAGATAAAAGTGGGCTGGATGCAGTCATGCAGCTCCTTCAGCTGCAGGGCACCTTTGCCTTGAGACAGTTCTTGAGTCAGGGCCATGGACATCGTTCCTAAGAGGGATATGGGGTGTGTGGGGTGACTGGGATGGGTGTACTGTGCCCCCAGCCCAGCATGCTGGCTTGAGGCGGCATCTGGCACTTGTCACACTGCTTGCTATGGAGTAGGAACCTGCTAGGAAGAGGGTCCCAGAAACAACAGAGAAACTTGAAGGCCCCCAGGATGTAATGATAAGTGCTAGTGTGCTTAATGTGAGATGAGCTATCCCCCATCCTGGGCTGTGCTGTGGTTATTTGTCCCTCATAGTTGATAAGAATGACTCCAGCAGTTACTCCTAAAGCAAGCTGCTGAATGGAGAGCTCTGATCTTGGTATTTAGAGCACCGTAAGATCATCTTCCGTCACTCTCCTCGTCTGAGCTGATTTCTCCAGTGCAGAGAGATGCTCACTTTCTTGCCTCATTAGATGCTGCTCAGTGCATTGCTGACTGCTGAGAGCGAGACTAATGGTCATTGTTGAAGCATTTCCTCAATGTTTTAATTAAGGAGGAAGAGTTCGTTTGACTGGACAGAAATAATTAATAAAGCCTGAGCCAGTGTTCTGGTGAAAAGTTCCCCATAATGTCCGTGAGAGAGAGAGAGTAATGATGGTTTTGGGAGGAGAGCAGATGTCCCCAGCTGAGTCCAGCTGAACTCTCTTGTGCTGCACACACATGCTGGCTGTGAGTCTTTCCCAATCCTGCACAAACTTTGCTCAATTCAAATAGAAATTTGGGAGAAAAAAATATAAAAAATATTTGATTAAGGAAAATCTATTCTAAAAATTATTCCTGTCTGTCTATTCTGACTTCTCATTCATTTCTGAGCACCACTGGATAAAAGGAAGTAAAAAAGGCAGTAGAGACTCTGTATCTCAATTTCTGACTCCAAGCAGCATGGCTTGAGTACAGGGAACAGGAGAATTATGGCATGGACAAACAGCAGTCACTGTCAAATGAGAGGCTCTGTGGCTGTATGCACTGGAAAGGGCTTCACTGCAGTCTGTCCCTCCACTCTTGCCTCTGCACTTCAAGATCATTTGAAGACAGGAAAGATGCTTTTGCAGGCAATGATAAGTTAAAAGGCATGTCAGACTGGATGTGGCTCTTTGGATGCCCACCAAGATTTAGGGATGTATACACAGGTGTTCACATACAAGCTAAGTCCTGAGCTCCTCTGGTAGCCACTGGGGATTCACTCAATATAGTCAGTGGAGTCCAGAGAATGTCTCCATTCTGCCAAAGCAAGCACCAGGGAAGAATCTGGCTGCCAAAGTGTAGGTATGTAGTGTCACCTGCTTGGTCTTCAGGTGCTGTCCCAGGGGATTAGGGGCCCTGGACATTCTGTCTGCCCAGTGCAGATGCATCCACTACCCTAGAACATTTCACATAACTGGTGTTTGTGCAATGTATCTCACCTGCCAAATCCATCTCCATGCTGTTTACTTCTGTACCAAGAATCAATCAGGTTGAAAAAGACCTTCGAGATCATCAAGTCCAACCTATCACCCAACATTATCTAATCAACTAAATCATGGCACCAAGTGCCACATCCAGTCTCTTTTTAAGCACTTCCAGTGATGGGGACTCCCTGGGGAGCCCATTCCAAAGACAAATCACTCTTTCTACAAAGAACTTCCTAACATCCAGCCTAAACCTCCCCTGGGGCAGCTTGAGACTGTGTCCCCTCATTCTGTCACGGGTTGCCCAGGAGAAGAGACCAACTCCCACATGGCCACAACCTTCTTTTAGGTAGTTGTAGACATCGGTAAGGTGCCCCCTGAGCCTACTCTTCTCCAGGCTAAACAACCCCAGCTTCATTAACCAAACTGCTCCCTGCATTCTACTGACCGTAGCAACTGCAGTGGGAGCCAAAACAACTGGCACATCTGTAGACGTCTGAAATTAGGGGGCTAAATCTTGAAGTGAATCCCAATAGGATAGTCTAAATTCAAAAGGACCTGATAACACTGGAGTTAAGACATCAGGAAGATGATATTCAGCCATGAGAGTTTGTAGGACATCCAGGGTGAGATAGCTGTCTGGATCACAGCACAGGAGAACTGTCTGATTATCTTGGACTCAGGGCAGAGAGCCAAGTCTTCTTGATCTATATCCTAGCTGGATATTTTCTAAATTAAAAATGACACTTTACATCCCTCTATCCTGACCTTTGTCAGAGTTGTGTCTCCAGCTTCAGGCTAGGCTGACCACTGTAGCACTGTGTGATTGCTGACAGCTGTCTTCCTCACTCAACCACCTCACATCCTCTTCCCAGGAGATTGCTCAGGCTGCAAAACCATGAAGGTTTCTTAATTAACAGAAGTTGAAGAAAATCACATGGAATTAAATGGAACATTTAATTCAATCTGAGATACTGAATTTCTGACATTTTCTTGCTTTTCTAAAAATACATAATAAAACAAAGCCAAATCTGACATAGAATTTAATTTTGTTTTTTTTTTTCATGTAAAATATCAGAAGAAAACATGGACTTTCATGGAAAAAGGGAACAGGCATTCATCACTTTTAAAATGGAAACAGTTAAGCAAAATTGATGTATCCTTATGAAATGTTTCAACGTAACTCTTGTCTTCCAAAAGAAAACCATTTTGCACAAAAATCTCTCTTCAGCTTTTTTGGTGATGTACGACGTCACCTGCAACGAGTACAATATAAGTGCTGAAGAGAAGCACTATAACCATCTGGCACAAGCCTCTTATCTCCCTTTTTTGCTTGCAAAGAGCTGCTTTCTAATCACTGCTGCAGCAGTAATAATAATTGCCGATATTGCCAAGAATTTGCATTTCTGGTTATCCTAAAGCTTGGTATTTCAAATGAGAGACTTCAGAGAACTAATTAGCACACAGGCTCATTAAATGCTAAAAAATGTTCTCACTATGCAGATCAAGCATCCAGGCCGTTAACCCATTTCCCAGAGGCAAATGCAGTGCTGCCTCTGCAGGCTTTATTTGGAGCTATCTGAAGCCTTTCAGCTGCACACCCTCAGGGAACGCCAGTTTGCTATCTGCCAGCTTTTTGCAGCAGTGCTGGGAGGTCTCAGTGCTGCCCCATGGCCTTGACCACCCAAGCCTGGTGCTGTAGCAGTGGGACAGGCGCCATTCACAAGGCTGGGATGGATTCAGCGGCGCATCCCTCCTGCCATGAGGAGCAACCTGCCTGTGCTCCAGCACAGGGGTGATGTTGCCAAAAATGCCGTCGCCACTCAAGCTCAGCCTGCAGCCAGTGTGTGTCTGTGGAGAGAGAGAAAACCAAAGGGAAATTATAGCAACTCTGGGCTCACGTTGTCCTCTTATTCCTTCTCAGAACCTAAAGAAATGGCTGTGGCTTTGTGTGGAAGTTAATTAATGATAGTAAACAATAATCCTTTGTGCCATGAGTGAATAGTGTGCTTTATTTGGGGATGTCAGTGTGCTTAATGCTTTGTGTTTAATTCAGCTTCACAGCAAAAGCGAGCTGAATTATTCATTGCAAATAAATTATCTGCTGTTTGCGAGCCCAGCCTGCTTTCTTTAATGCCCTTTTCTGTAGCCAGCAATCTCTCTACAATGATTTGGGCAAACAACCTACAGTGCACAGCTCTTTGTGCTGTTTGCTAATTGTGGCAGCATGCGTGCGCGTGGCGGGGGTGGCGGGGGGAGGTCGACAGCCTCTAGGTCTTTCTAATGGTCTGAGCAAACCTTTGAATGCAAGAGCAAGCAATAAGCCATGCTGAGCATGTTCCTTGTCTGTGCATGTAGATGAGTACACCCAGATGTACATGTACATGGAGTTCACAGTGCCCAGGCTCCAGATAAGACCAGTTGCATATGGTAAGTCTACAAAAAAAGGGATTCAGACAACATCCTTCTGGACTGATTTTGGTAGAAGTCTCAATGTTACCTACAAAACACATCCACTTCTTGATGCTCAGCCAAATAAAAACCTTTCCACCACACCCTTAACCCATCAAATGTTCTGTATTGGAAAGCAGAGAGATTTAATTGCTCAAAATGACCATGAACTCCATTGTCTCAGGAAAACCAGCAGGCTGTGAGTGACCAGGCCACTGCAGAAGGGCAAGGTCCTGCAGTACCATGGTTCAGACATGTCCACATTTGGATCCCAGGGCTTTTTGAATGCCTTGGGCTTCAGGACACTTTGATAACCAGCCCTTCACCATCACTTTGTTGTAAGTGACAGGTCTGAAACAAAGCCCCAGAATGCCTTTCTCATGTGAGCAGAGTTCAACAGTGAACTTGCTGCAACCAGCAGGTTCATGTTGCCAAAAGCTGAGATACACCTAAAAAGCCTCTTACCTAATTTACCTAAATGTAAACGCTCATCTGTCACCTGTGCTAAGAGGCAAACGGCCACCACAGCTGTCTCACTCTCCCACTTCCCCACTGGCTGTCCCTGAGGAGGGAGAAAAGAAAGAGAGCCAGAACCTGTTCCAGTCCTGATGCTGTCAAAAGTTTCATCAGTATTCGATGTGTTCCTGTGTGTTCATGAACAATGAGGTGCTCAGATTTGGTGGCCACTGGGAAGCCCGTAAAGGACATGCCCCTGTGGGGGATGGTACAGCTAGGCTGGACATGAATATTCCCAAGCCAAGAGCTGAAGCCCTGGGCACACGGTAATGTGCCACTAGCTCTCCAGTTTCAGTCTCAAGGTAAATGAACACAATTGAAAATCATTGATTTCCAAATTGAAACTTTTGCTTGCTAATTTTTTTTCCATTTTATTTCATTTAAAGGTCACCTTTATAAGAAGAGTTTGTTTTGCTGTCTAAAAAGACAATTCTATGCAATTTTTTTCCCCTTAGAAATAGCTAAGCTGACAGAAAAAGAACTCTTAGGTGCATGCTTTTGTCAATTCCTTGCAATCGGTAACATCCAAGTGAAAAAAAAAAACCAACTTGAAATCAAGAATCAACAAGGGAAGAGGTTGGATCCACAACGGTTGGGCTGGCCTGTTTTGTAGTCACATTTGCTGAGAGGAAAATAAATCAAAGTAATGCAGCCTCTTGCCTCAAACACAATGCATTATCTTGGGTATGTTGGGTGTTCCCCCAAGCCTGCTTCAAGCGCCAAGTGAGGAAAGCACTCAAACATCTTGGCTGGGGTCCAGCAGGTGATGCTGGACATGATGCTCAGAAGGTTGTCCTGCTGGGGCAAAACAGGCTCAGATTTGTTCGCAATGCTGCAAATTTCTCTCTTGCCAGTGGTCTATTTTGCCTCAAGGAGAGGTTGAAGGGAGTTTTGCTCTGGGAGAGCCTGACTTCACTTGCTTCCGGGCCATGCTCCTCCTCCTCCTGAAGCAGTGTGTTGCAGACTAGCCCCCGGAGGACACGTGGCTCCCTCCCGGGCTTTTGCTTTCGATTTTCAGCAGCGCTCTCGGGTCCCGCTACGCTCTCTGCCTTGTGATTGCCCTGAGAGGACAACTGGGATTATAATTTCTTCAATTATTACCTCACCGCAGCATCTCGGGCTGATCAGTGAGTAAATCCAGCTACTAAATCAATTGGAGTCTCAGGTTTCCCCGCCAATACCTTGTTAGAGGGCAAGGGGAATCCATCTTGTGGCCAGCAGCAGCAGCTTGCTGCTCCTCGTCCCCCAATCTGAGTTATGTGTACGATATGGGTATTTATGTTTCTTTGTTCCTTCCCTAAATTGCTCCATAAGATTTGTGTAAGTAATTCTCAAATGGGTATTTGAACCTTTGGTAAATTGTAAATAGTTCACTGTTTTGGGGTGTGTGTTTGTTTGGTGTGGGAATTGAGATAATAAAAATTGGATCATTTTTCCACCTCCACATATTAAAATTTGAATATTCATAACAAAAGTGGCTGGACAGGATGCTCAGAGGATGGTTTCTCCATCTTGAGAATGAGCCCCTAAATGTGCTCCATTCCTGAAGTCTCTTTTCATCCTGTGGAATGTGAAGCATTCATTTTTATCTTGACTTGCTGTGCTGGTTTGAGGTTAGTAGGAATATTTTAATGAAAAGAATTACATTATAGGCTGTGAAAAGAAAACAATGGTGATGTCTGCTTCACTCATAGGCTTGCTGAGATGTGTAAGAACAAGAACACAAACATAGATAACACAGATGGAAAGAGAGTCTCAGTCTCTCTAGCTGTTCTAGTCTTCTCCTCTCTGCTGAATAACCTAACCCCCCTTGATGATCCTCCAAACTCACTTTGCATGTAAGCTAGACCCTGGGGTAAGGTAGAGGGGTGGAAAGAAGGTGGAAGTGTGGTTGGGAGCCCCTCCTGGGGACTCTGATTTCTGGGAGGGGTATTGTGTTTCTGTATTACCTTTAACTTGTCTGTTTCTGTAAATATTCCTGTATATTGTGTATATATCTGCTTGTATGTTGTGCTAAGCTGTAAATACAGCTTCAGTCCTTAACTTCCAGCCAGCTGAGTCTAGTCTGGGTGATTTTACAAAGTGTGTGTGGGGAGGTAGCTCCCAAACCATCACGCTTGCAGATGTACAGAAATCAGTGATAAAACGTCTATGGGCTTCTCCCCATGGACTTGCCTGCTGGAATGAAATTCCAACCTGCTGGATCTGGCAGATGCAGCCATGTTGCAGAGTTGAGTTATTTGTCACCTGAGTGGATGAGAGGCTGGCAGAAATGAAAAAGAAGGGTGCTTGCAGCAAGAAAAAGTCACTGAGTTCTTCCACTGAAGGAGACCAGAGTGGTTCTGGAGCCACTTTGTCACAGGAAATACAAGAAGCATCAGGGGCTGGTGTTTTACATCATTACTGAATCCAGCTGCAATGGACACATTCTCCTGTGGAGATAGATAATCCACATGGGGATACAGATTAGGTATACTTTTTACTTTTTATTTTGGGAGATCAGTGAATCATTGTCCAGACTCTTTGGCCTGCAGAAGACTGAGAGAGGATCTTATCAATGTTTATAAGCACCTTAAGGGTTGTTGTGGAAGGCTAACAGGCCTAAAACATGCCCTGGTTTGTCCCACCCTTCTGCTGATTGGGGNGTGAGTAGAACAGACTTTCCCTAGGGCTCCAGGCTGCCTATTTATAAGTGGGGCAAAGCCATTTTGTGGCTAAACCTTTCCAATTTTCTGATTCTCCTAAATTAATGAATTGTCCATAAGCATCCTTGTGAAGATTTTCCTGACTGAATTAGAACCTGAATGTAACTAGTTCGTATACAGTTTGTGGGTGGGGCTTTTCAGAAATAAAATAACTACATATTTTATAATTCCTGCCTTGTTAATTGCCCCAAGCAACTCAGGGTAGGGGTCAAAAGGTCTTTTCAGTTGGGCATAAATTAGAACATAGGAGGTTTCACATATGGAAAAAGTTCTTTATTTTGAGGGTGACAGAGCACTGGAACAGGCTGCCTAGAGAGGTTGTGCAGTCTCCTCCTCTGGAGAATTTTAAAATCTTCCTGGATCCAACCTGATGCTGTGCATCTTTATCTAGACAAACCTGGTTTAGCAGAGGGGTTGGACTAGATGATCCTTAAGGTCTCTTCTAACCCAAACTACTCTATGATTCTACAACTGCATGATTCACAGAATCGCAGAATGGTAGGGTTTGGAAGGGACTTCTGTGAATCATCTAGTCCAATGAACAGGAACATCTTCAACTAGATCAGGTTGCTCAGAGCCCTGTCCTTGATTATTTCCAGGGGTGGGACTTCTACTATTCCATTCCAGTCTTCAGTCACCTTCATTGTGAAAAAAGCCTTCCTTATATCTAGTGTAAATCTACCCTCTTTCAGTTTAACATCATTACCCCTTGTCTGTCGCAACAGGTCCTACTAAAATGTTTGTCTCCATTCTTTCTTACAGGGCCCCTTTAAGTATTGAAAGGCCACAATAAGATCCTCAGGGCTCTCTCTTCTCCAGAATGAACAACTCCAGCTCTATTAGCTTTTCTGCATAGAGGAGATACTCCATCTGTACGATCGTTTTTGTGGCCCTCCTCTGGACCTGCTTGAACAAGTCCATGTCTTTCCTGTGCAGGGAGCTCCAAAGCTGGATGCTGTAGTCTAGGTGGGGTCTCAACATGGCAGAGTAGAGGGACAGAATGACCTCCCTTGATTTGCTGGCCATGCTTAATTTGGTGCAGCTGAAGATACGGTTGACTTTCTGGACTTCAAGCACACATTGCTGGGTCAAGTTCAGCTTTTCATCTACTAGTACCTCCAAGTCCTCCTCCTCAGGACTACTCTCAATCCCTTCATCCCTTAGCCTATACTGATACCAGAGGTTGCCAAGCGAGGTTTAGCCTTGTTAAACCTCATGAGGTTCACACGGGTCCATTCCTCAAACTTGTCCAGGTCTCTCTGGATGGCATCCCATCCCTCAGGTGTGTCAACAGCACCACTCAGCTTGTTATCGTCTAAAACTTGCTGAGGCCACACTTAATTCTGCTATGTCATCGATTAAGATATTAAACTGCATGAGTCCCAGTACGAAGCCCTGAGAGAATCCAGTTATCTGTCTCCATTTGGACATCAAGCAGTTGACCACTATGCTCTGGATGTGACCATTCAAGCGATACCTTATTCACTGAACAGACCATCCATCAAACCTGTTTCTTCAGTTTAGAGAAGCATGTTGCAGGAAACCATGTCCAATGTCTTAAGAAGTCTAGATGGATGACATCCATAGCTCTTGCTTTGTCCACTGATGTAGTCACTCCATCATAGAAGGCACTGGGTTGGTCAGGCAGGACTTGCCCTTGGTTAAACAACAGTGGGAATCTCAAATCTCCTTTCTGACCTCTATGTGCCTTAGTACTGCTTCTAGGAGGATCTGTCCCATGATCTTCCCAGGCACAAAGGTGAGGCTGGCAGGCAGGTAGTTCCAAGATTCCTAACGTCTGCCCTTTTTTAAATTGAGTGCAATGTTTCCCTTCTTCCAGCCATCAGGGACTTAACCCTGTCTGCCAGGGCTTTTCAAATATCATGGATGCTGGCTTGGCAATTCAATCAGCCAATTCCCTTGGGACTCTGGACTGCACTCATCAGACCCCATAAACTTACCTATGTTCAGGTGGTAATAAAACCTGATCTTCTCTTCAAGTGGGAAGGACTTGAGCTCTGTGGTAATGGGTTGGACTTGATGATCTCTGAGGTCTCTTCCAACCTTGCTTATACTGTGATACTGTGATACTGTGACTTTGCAGCAACATTCCCATCTTGCAGTCCACAGACTCTGGAGGTATGGGAAGATAGATTGCCAGTGAAGACGGACACAAGAAAGTTGCTGAGTGTCTCGCCTTCTTGTTGTCCATCATTACCAATTTGCCAATCTGAGGCAGAATAGCAGAGTTCCCCCTCATGTCCAGCAAGGACCATGTATCTAAAGCATGGTTGAGAAACAGCCTCAGGGAAGGAGACTGAGCACCCAAGGTTTGCAGCACTGTCACACAGAGTCATCAATGCAGCTCATCCATATGCCTGCTCCTGGCCTGATGCTCTGGCCCAAAGGAATTACTGTCTATGGTCAATCCTAAACCACATCCCTAAGTGCCAGGTTCATATGTTGCTTTAACACCTCCCACTAGCCTGGATCCTCAGCGGTGTTTGCTCAGGAACCGTGAACTGACTGCTTTTCTCCAATGGTCCAATGGAGAAAGTTTGAGCTTGCCTGGTACAGGTAGGGTGACTGGGACCCCACACTTGGCCTAAACTTCTGATTCCTGAGGGGTGTCTACTTGAGTCCAGGCTTAACCACCAGCAAGTGCCCTCCACATGTCATTCTTACCTCCTAGTGGTCCCTTCCAACCCCTATCATTCTGTAATTTCATGTGATTCTGTTAGGGCTCATTGTCTGAACCCTCTGCTGGGATTCTGTCTCAGCTGTGCACATTGGTGGCATGGTCCTATCCCTTTCCTCCCCAGGTGGCAGACCATCCGCTACCACTGCCCATCCTAGCCCTCAGGGCAGCAGGAAACCCTGCAGAAGCTCTCCATACCCAGGAGGAGGAGAAGGGACAACCTTACCTTCAATGGTCACATCAGATTCACAGCTGTGTCTGAGAGTAGATTTGTAGCAGGTTGACAGAAATAGTTTGTGACAAGAGAATCAAGTGCAGAGAAATAATTTCTGCATCGGAAACACCTCTCCCATGTAGGGTCATGGAGCGGCTAAATCCTGAATTATCCAACTTAATGCAACTGGCAGCAGCTACTGGAGCACTTGTCCTCAAGGAACTGCTGACATTTGCAGTGAAGCCGCTATGAGATTCAGACAAAATAAGGCCTGGAGCAAATGTAGTATTGAGGGAAAGTCATTATAGAGTGCACCGTACGTTATTTACAAGACACAAGTGATGCCCAAAACCTTTAGGCCCTGTGTGGCAACTGTGTCCTAACAAATTATTCAACACCTTTAACCACCGAGTCTTCCCCTTTGGGCACGAGTGGGTCGGTCAGCTCAGCCTGATGGCAGCAGCAGTACAGAGATGTTGGTAAGCAGTCTTGAGAGTGGCTGAAACCACAGGAGTGCTTCTGTGAAGGAGAGCGCCGGCTTGCCTGCCCCCATGCTTTTGCAAGGCTCTGTGAGCCAGCAGGCACCGTGCCCCACCGCCCCAAGCGCTTGGTAGGTGTGCTTCCCAGGGCACCTGGCCTTACACAGACGCTTCACTCTGCTTCTGCCCATGTTGGTCCTGTGAGGGAAAATTCCTGTGTCTGGCCGGTGCCTTGAGTCTTCCTCTAGATGACTTCTTGAAATGTTGTGAGTGCATGAGGTTGTCCAGTTGTGATGGTTTGGGAGTTCCCCACCCCCCACACTTTGTAAAATCACCCAGACTAGGCTCAGCTGGCTGGAAGCTAAGGACTGAAGCTCTATTTACAGCTTAGCACAATATACAAGCAAATATATACAAAATATACAGGAATATTTACAGAAATATACAAGTTAAAGGTAATACAGAAACACAACACCCCTCCCAGAAATCAGAGACCCCAGGAGGGGCTTCCAACCACCCTTCCACCTTCTCCCCACCCCTATACCTTACCCTCAGGGTTTGGCTTACACGCAAGATGAGTTTGGAGGATCGGCCAGGGGGGTTAGAAGCAGAGTGGTTAGTGAGGTTACTCGGCAGAGAGGAGGCCAGAAGCTAGACAGCCCGGGAGNGGTTGGATGTTAGGAAGCGCTTCCTCATGGAAAGGGTGATTAGGCACTGGAATGGACTGCCCAGGGAGGTGGTGGAGTCGCCATCCCTGGAGGTCTTTAAGAAAAGATTGGATGTGGCACTCGGTGGCATGGTTTAGCTGATGTGTTGGTGTTAGGTTATAGGCTGGACTTGATGCTCTGGAGGTCTTTTCCAGCCTCAATGATTCTCTGATCCCTCCTCCAGACATGAGCTACATGGATGTGCAAGTCCATTTCGGGAGGTTGTATCACAAATCTTCTGAGGCCCCTTCCAGCCTGAATTATGCCATGCCCCTGTGGGCAGAGGAAAATAAAAGGAGACATGGAGGCATGACTCATTGAGGTTGTCTTGGACATGCTGTAAAAGCACAGAACAGCCTGCAAGACATGTGAAGCAAGTCTCTTTGCATGGGTCACAGCGACCTCACCTTGTGCACACACATGTGAGTACACGTGTGTGTGTGGTCCACAAGAGCTGTGGTCATCTCCTGATCTCCCATGTCTGGTTATGCACGGCTGAATAGTTACGTTTGCGATGGGAGGAAATACACTCAAGCTTCTTCTTCAGCTGCCTCCTTATTCCAGGTATGGGCATGGAAGAGGTGGTGCAAAGTTAAATAACTGCTCTGTGCTAGGAGGCAACCTGTTAAAAAGTTCCTCATCTAACACAGAGGTCACTGCAGTCATAATAAACTAAGAGTTTGATCCTGCTGCAGGAGTACCATGGCACCCACAGAATCACAGAATAGTAGGGTTTGGAAGGGACCTCTGGGGATTGTCTAGTCCAATCTCCCTGCTAGAGCAGGTTCACCAATATCCTGTTGTACATGATCACATCCAGGCAGGTTTTCAAAGCCACCAACGAAGGAGATTCCACAACCAGTCTGAGTGGTCTGTTCCAAAGCTCCATAACCTTCAAAGGAAAGAAGTTTTTCCATATGTTTAGGTGGAACTTCCTGTGTTCTAGTTTGTTTTTGTTGCCTCTTGTCTTATTACTGGGCACCACCACAAAGAGCTTGGCCCCATCCTCATGACCTCTGCCTTTTAAATACTGATAAACATTGATAAGATCCCCTCTCAGTCCTCTCCTCTTCCATCTAAACAGGGTCAAGTCTCTCAGCCCCATTTTGAAAGAGAGGTGCTCCAGGCCACTAATCATCATCGTGGCACTCCATCAGACTCTCTCCAGTAGTCTTCTTTCCTTGAACTGGGGAGCTCAGAATGGGATACAATACTCCAGATGTGGCCTCACTAAGGCAGAGAAGAGGGGAGGAGAATCTCAAACTTCTGGTCACATTCTTCTTGATGCACTCTCAGCAAGCTTGTAGATGATACCAAGCTGAGTGGTGTGGTTGATAAGACTGAAGGATGAGATGTTATCCAGAGGGACCTGGACAGGCTGGAGTGGTGGGCTGGGATGAATCTCATGAGGTTCAATAAGGCACAGTGTGAAATCTTACACCTAGATCGGTACAATCCTCCATATCAGCATATGCTGGGGGATGATGAAATTGAAAGCAGTCCTGCAGAAAAGGACTTGGGGGTACTGGTGAGTGAGAAGCTGGACATGAGCCAACAATGCATATTTGCAGTCCAGAAGGCCAATCGTATCCTGGGCTCCTCAAAAGCATCATGGTCAGCAGGTCAAGAGAGGTGATTCTGCCACTCTGCTCTGGTGTACTAAGCCCTCAACACGAGACAGACACAGACTTATTGCAGCAGGTCTAGAGGAGGACCACAAAGATGATCAGAGAGCTCAAGCACCTCTCCTGTGAAGATGGGCTGAAAGAATTGCAGCTGTTCAGCATGGAGAAGAGAAGGCTCAGGGGAAAACTTGTAACTACATTTCAGTATTTGAAGGGGACCTACAGGAAGGCTGAGGAAGGACTGTTTAGAAGGGCTTGTAGTGATAGGATGAGTGACAATAGTTTTAAACTAGAGCAGGGTAGATTTAGGTTGGACATAAAGCTGAAGTTCTTTACAATGAGAGTGGTAAAATATTGGAATGTGTTGCCTAGGGATGTGGTTGAGGTCCTATCCCTGAAGACATTCAAGATCAGACTTAATGTGGACCTGGGCAGCCTGTTGGAGGTGTCCCTGCTGACTTGCAGGGAAGTTGGACAAGATGACCTTTGAGGGTCCCTTCCAACACAAAGCAATCTCTGAATTGCTGAATGCACCCAGCACTGGTGCTGTGCTGGTTGCTGTGCAACCAGCAGCCTGCCCCAGCAAACTTGGGATATTTAGAGAAAGGCTAGTGATGCGAAACAAGGAGCAGAGGAAGTAAACAGCAGATCAGGAGCAGAGCTGGAAATGAAACACCAAAACGCAGATTCTGGAGCTATATATGACCCTCGAACAAGAAAGGAGGTAGACCAGCAGGTATTAACAAAAGTCTGATTATTTGGAGGCATGGATAGAAGGACACCTTCAGTTTAAAGGTTGTATTTCAGCCTCAGGACATATAATTTATTTTACTTGAACTCTACAAACTAGTTTAAGCAGAGGATAGATTGGATGTGTCTTCCTGCTTTCCGATTTGGGCTAGACTGCAGAGGTAAAGCTTGCAGAGATGAATCAAAAGTATTTATGAGAAAAATGGAGAAAAAAAAGAGTGAGAGATTTCAGGCAAAAACTTTCAATGCAGGTTGAGAACAAATTGCTTTAAGTGTACATTATCTTACTCTCTGAAATTACCTGAAAGGAATGATGGTTAGTACTTGTAAAACAGAGGTAAAAAGCTCATTAATGATGAGATCATGAATGCATGTGGGACAGAAAGCCCAAGACAGAGATAATTTATTAGTTTGCTTCATTTTGTGTGCTTGAAAGCAGTGAATAAGGAGTTACTGCCACTGTTTCTTCCTTAAGTCAGTCATCTTTTAATTCTATTATTTTTCTGTAAGGCTTCAGTACTCCAGAGAGAACATTCTGCAATCATCTCACATACCATTTGTCATTAAAACTTGAGCACATTCTCTAAAGCTGCCACACTCTACTGCCAGTAATGGCTGATGCCCTGTAGTGACTGGCACCTGGGTAGGACCTTGCCAGAGATCCCAGTGTTTGGAACATGCAGCTGGAGCCAGGGCATATGAGGAAGCTCAGCCCTCAAGGGTCACCCTTACCCTAACACCTTCTCACAGGTCATCAGCAGAGCCATGAAAAAAAAAAAAAAAAAAAAGGACTGTTTAATATTCCTTTGGCCTGCGATCCAGTCTCAGCTGAGGGGAAGAGAGCAGCAGGCACTCCTATATGTTAAATGTTAGCTTCCCAACAATAACATACCTAAGAGCTGCTGCCTACTGCAGTCTTCAAGGTCACATCTGACACTTTGAAAAAGTTCAGCATAATCCATTTTGCATCTTAATGGCATTTAATTCCTTCTGTGAGGAGTTGCAGACAGTGATCTTCTCCATTAGTGCTCTTTTTTGTGATTGCCACAGAACAGGCCTCGTGCAGCAGCAGGGTGTACGTCTTGTAGGGCAGAAGAACATTTTAAATTGTACTGGGTCTACATCCAGCTTGCTCACCACATGTTTAAAGCTGAAAGCACTCTAGCATTACTTACAGCTCAAAAGCAGACACATAATTTGTTTCACATTGAAGCACTCTTGGATATACTTTTGCTTCAGACTAGCAAAGATAAATGACTTGCTGGAAGACATCATTTGTAGGACAGAACATTTATATTGCAGAGACCAGAGATTTTTCTAAAACCTTTATTATTGTTGCAATGAATCAGCATTTGCTACTTGATGTAATCTTGGCAGCGTGGCAATGTGCTTTTTACTGGTTCAAAATGAAATGCAGAGTAGCTGTTTTACTTTGAAATAGCATCTATGGTTTTTTGTTTTAGAGGAGGTGCACAAGCAGGGCTGTTAGGTGCCAGGTCTCAAAACACATACAAAGGACTTTGCCTTTGGAAGGCGACTATTACAGATCAGACTCTGCATATTACCATTTTTATTAAAATAGCTGAATGTGAACGAGATGACAAAGAAGGAATTGCAGTGAAGTCTTTGAGCCTGCACACAGTTAGACATGCTGGCCTAGCTCTGAGTGCGTGATGGTTTATTGCATTACATGAGTCTCCACAACTGCACCTCCACTTACAACACTGGCAGGATTACAGCCCAAAATAATAATCCTCCGATTCTGTATTTTCAAGTAAGGATATTTATAACTTTTTTATCACACATCTCCTCCCTACCCCACCCTTCCAAATCTGCTGGAGGATATCCATCCTGCCTGCCAGAGAGCTAAAAACCTTTTATGCTGATAACACCTGGAAAGGGCTTAGTGCACTAGATAGTGTTGACAGTTTTTTTCAGAACTGTGCAATGATTTAGGAGCATAAGCACCTTTAGGAGAGCAAAGTTGAGCAGAATAGGACCTGAAATTTCAGTATTAGCCAATATTAACTGCAGTGGAAAAAGACTTTCGAAAAGGGAAACCGAATGAATGAATGAATGCAATTTCAGAAGCACTGTATGCATGCACACATTCCCAGATGTGTTTAGTTTAGCCCTATCCCTGTCATTCTGGCTGATACTAAAGAACAAAAATTGCTTCCATCCAGTGCCTTTCTCCCCTCCTTTCCTTGCTTTCAACCTTATATCTGTTACCTGAAAGTGAAAAACTTTCTCACTGTGAGAGTGACAGAGCACTGGAGTGGGCTACCCATGGAGGTTGTGGAGTCTCTTTCTCTGAAGACATTCAAAGCCCACCTGGACAGATTCCCGTGTGACTTACTCTAGGTGATCCTGCTCTGGCAGGAAGGTTGGACTAGATGATCTTCTGAGGTCCCTTCCAAGTCCTAACATTCTGTAATTCTGTGCTCTCTCTGCACCTCCATATTGTTAACTGTATCTCATTAGCTGAAAACACCCTCATCTCTCTAGATAAAGAGCAAAAAGGTAGTAATTTTTGTTTGAATATTACTAAAATTTACAAAAGTCAACAGGATTATGACATGCACTATGAATGATGCCACACAAAGTGGAAGAAAACTGCTGCAGTCCTTCCTCATGCAAGACTTGCAGTGGCATCACTGGGACTCTTGCTTCAGCAATAGCTTGCAGAACTGACACCTAAAAATAAAACTAGACAGAATATAAATTGAATTTATGACATAACAAATAATATTTAATATATATAGCATTGAATGCATACACATCAATACCAGTGCTGTAACAACAAAACAGAACTCGTAAAATTAGCAGCAGTTTCTTGCAAGTACAAAAATACACATTTTTTCCCCCCCAGAACATATATAATAGCAAAATTTATCAGGATATATTATACAAACTCAAAGCATTTAGATAATGCATCACTTTTAATATATTATATGATGTTTTAGATGCTGCATAATAAAATTACATGTGTTCTGCTTGCAGTAATACAGAATGCCATTTACAGCGACATTAAGAAACTATTCACAACTGAAAACACGAACAGAACAGCCAAGGGAGCACAGTGAATGGAACACACAGGGTTGCAAGGTGTTAGTCACAAGCTTCAGCGTTTCTCTTTACATATTTTTGAGCTTTTTTCTTTTTTCTTTCTTTTGCAGTGTGAAAGAAATAACTACAGCTATTGAACATACCTCATAAACATACAGAAAACAACACACTCCTTGGAGGACAATGAAGGTAATACCCATCAGTTTCAGAACAGTAGTATCATACCACAGTTATGGAATCTATGCTGACTTTGCACGCTACATCAGAACCACAGAGGACTGGGACTCACATCCGCAAGGCTCAACACATGAGTGGTCAAGCATAGAGGCCCAGCAGGCACCCTGCTGCCCTGACAGGCTCAGAGAACAGGGTGCTGCTTTCAGGTACCTCCCAGGACTTGTCCAGATTTTCTGGAGATTTCTATTTGCTTGCTTTTGAGCAATTTTTTTTTTTTTTTTTTTACAGTGTTCTTGCAAAGCTTTATGTGGGAACATTATTCAGTTTCCTAAAAAAAGAAAACCTGTGAATCTGAGGACTGCTCAATTAAATTTGAACAACTCAGATATTAAACTTACAATGAACACACATCAACACCAAAGGCATTTCCTTCTTGGTGTTTTTTTGGAGTGTTAAGATTCCTCTGCCAAAAAGCTCTGGTCAGTCTCTTCAAACTTTGGATAGCTGTAATGCTCTTCTGGACCTCCTCTTTGATCTTGGATCATGAAGTCTGTCTCTTTCTGTGACTTTCAGAGGTAATGACTGAATGTCAGGCTTAAACAAATAGCAGTTGACTCCATCAGTAGCTTTCAGGGGCGCTGCCCTGTGGCTGGGCTCCACCAAGCCCCCTTCAGCCAAAGAATGGGTAGGTTGTGAAGATGGTGGCAGCTTACTGGGTGTAACCAAACAGTCATCGGCCGCTTCAGGAGCAGTGTCACCACGCTTCTTTAGCGACTGAAAAGTGCTATCAAAAGGGGAGGAGGTTTCAGTTGGGGTAAACACAGAGTGGTCTGAAAACTGAGAGAAAGCACTGTCCAAGGAGCTCATTGATGACACAGATGGAGATGTCCCAGGAGAAGACAGGCTAGAAGAACTAAATCCTGAGCAAATATTTAATCCCTCTAGAGCTGGAGGCAGGAGGCAATGGGACAAGTCTTTCTTTTCAATGTTTTGGTTTGTGTTGTCACTTTTACCAATATTAATCCCTATAATCAAGCTCTGATTGATAAGCTTTTGCCCTTCCATCTGCAATGACCGAAGCTGATGAAGATAGTCTTCATCTTCATGAGACAGGACAACATCACAGCTGGCTTTCCTCGTTGCCTTCTCATGGCCACCAGCGGTGCGGCCAAAGCTGGGTGCAAGGAGGCCAATTGTGGGCTCTGAGGAGCGCCTGTGTCTCCTCGAGGTTTTGAGAGTGCTTGAGGTAGCTGCTGAAGAGAAGCCCCGTGAGCTGGAGCAGAGAGACTCCTTCTCTGAGTTTTCTTGCGATGAAAACTTCTGGTGTACGTCAACAGAAATTGTCAACTGCTTCGATTTGGTTTTACTTTGGATTTCATCCACCTCTGTCTGCTCCGAATCGCCGTCGCTCAGAGTGAAGACAGACTCCCTGCTTCTGTTATCCTGATCTCGGTTCTTAATCCAGTCGCTAGAAGAAGAGTCAGCTTCATCGTTTGCCTCATTTTCCAGGCTGTCATAGGAAGAGTCATTCAGATGGAGAGAAGCAGCATCTGCAAGGACAAACCAAGTGTTAACACATCACTGACTGAACCACCCTGCTGATAAGCAGCTGCTTGTGTTTTTTTTTTTTCAGCAAGTCTCCTTTACTTTGAGGAGTGTTTGCCCTTTAAAGATTCTTCAAGCAGAAATGGCAACCATTTCAGAAAAGGACACTGCCTGATTTTGTACTGGAAAACATTAAATGTGTGCTAAGTTTCAGCTCAGTCCAGAAACAGGATAATGGCACAAACAAGTAAGGGTTACATTTGTTATTGCTGTTGTTTGGGTTTTTTTTTCTTAAATATGAAAGTTTAGTAGCAGGTATTACACCCATAAGCAATGATTTATAAACAGGATATTGGATCAGTAATTTATTTCCTTTTACTTATTTATTTTTATCCTTTTATTTATTCCTTTTTGTTAGTGAATGTTGAAAGCAACATTTAACCTTTCTTTCCTTCTTTTAGACAAAATAAGAAAACAGGGCATACTTCACGCTTTTATGATCTTCCAGAAAATATAATGTTTTTAAGAGCAACATTATCAAGAGAGTTCTAGTCTCAGTTTACAGTTAGCTCATTTCCACTGGGCAGTGCACACCTGGGCCCTACTCTATATATGTAGCAACTGGAGTGACATTAAATCTCTCTTGCTCTGGGCTACCCTAAGCTGACTTAGCTCACGTTTGCAGCAGACAGAGTTCACGCATGGGCGGCCACCATGCCTAAATGCGTGCCTCAAAACCTGTTCAGCTGCCATAACCTATCATGGGTCTGAGCTCTCAAGAGTCCCAGCACAGCACATACCATATGCTTCCACTACTGGGGAAGGGGCAGGCCAAATTTCACTAGATTTCCCCAAATTTCTCTGAAGGCATAGTGTGAGGAGCTTGGGATGGCCATGTTCTGTCAGTCTGGCATGTCAGAGCAAATGCCATTACAGCTTTTAGCACGTGTCAGCTGTGCCAAAATTTATTTTACAGAAACACTGCTTTAGAAATATTTAAAGGAGAGGCCCAAAGCTCCAGTCAAAATTGATAATATCACAAAGCTGGAGAGAAAAAGAGCATTAATGATATTCTGGAATGCTATGCCAACTAGTCTGTCAGGCATTTTCAGTCACCAGTTCCATGATTTTTCTGTGCTAGTAGCAAAATCTGGATGCTCCATTGAAACTCTGCAGATGTGTTTGTTCTGACAATGAAAAATAGATACTTTCAACCCTGATATAATGGTGTGACAGTTGTTTTACAACCACTGTTGATCACTGCCTTTTTTTTTTTTTTCCTGGGGCAAAAATTTTGGACTTGAGAAGAAACCTTCTCCAGACTTTTTTTCCCCCTCTTTGTTTTTTTTGTTTTTTTTTGGTTTTTTGGTTTTTTTTTTTTGTAATAGTGGCTCAGATGCCTGAAATAGGAGCAAGAGAGAGCATTTCATGATATGGTCCAGATTTCTTAACTTGAAGCATTGATTATCACCAATACTTTGGGCAAAGGAAAGAGACGACCAGTATCTGGGAACACCGGATGAAGAGGGAACAACATTCCTCCATGGAATATACTGATCTTTTTCCTGACTAAGTTTAGCTGTCTAACAGGATCAAAACATCTGTATTACCTGAGCTATTCTCTCTCTTGCATGTCATCAGTATTTCTCCAAAGAGGGAGTTGATTTCCTCTCCAAAAATCCTGCAGCAATTCTCGGTAAGGAACTGTACCAGGCTAGAAATCTGCAACAAAGCAAAGGGGAGAGATGTCTTGTTAGATATTTCATCATTCAACTCAGGGCAAGCTCACCATACAGATAAGGAGCAGGAATAAACTGCATCCATGATGTGTCCCTTGACAGTCAGAAACTTCTCTCCTCATCTCCTGAGTCTCAGGAAAATAGCCAGGCTCACCAAAAATGTCCCTGTATACAGCCTTTTCCATTTCTGCTCTGCCCTGCTCCAAGGTCAACACAACCGGAGATCTTTCATGTGAGAGAAACACTTTGCTAATACACTGGGTCTTGCTTTTTGACTCCCTTTCCTTCTTCCAGGCAGATTATGAGAATGGGTTGGTGAATGCTTCTTGAGTCATGATAAGAGGATGGGTGCTGATCTGAAGAGGTACTGACTGTTTTCACATCTGTACTCAACATCCCTGTTGACCAGGACAAAGCGTGGGGTGATTTTTCACTACATTGCTGTCTCTTACCTTTTTTGTAAATTCACTTTCTACGTCAGGAGTGGAGGAAACAGGAGGCCAGAGCAGGCTAGGTGCAATGCAGATAGCCAGGTTAAATGCATTCATCTGGTTCTCTTCAGATCGCATTTCTATTCCATGCAGTACTCCAAAGAGGTAACGCAAGAGAACAACATTAGCTCTTGGGAGCTGCTCTATTAACCTGAAAACATAAACACATGTAATGCTTCAGATTAGGCACTGGGCAAAACAAACCATTTTCCACTGATACACACAAGTCAAGATAATGAAAATACAGAAACAGTGTAACATAGGCCACTAACTAAACCAGGGAGTGGGTCAAGCAGGTGACCCTGCTCAGCTGCTTTCCCTAACTGTGGTACATCCATGAACAGTTTTCTGGGAGGAGAAAAAACACTCTAATATATAATTAAAATTACACTCGTCCATGACTCGTACATGAACCATGTTCAGTGGATGACATGAAGCTCTATTTCACCTCATTTCCTGGTAATTCACTATTAGCTTAACCAAACTCCACGCCAGCAAATTTCCATGAGTATATATGTATGTAAGTGTGTGTGAGGTCAGCAAGTGACCAAAGCTCTCATAACATAAACCTTGCTCACTTCCTGTTTTATATCACCTGCAAGGGTGGATGCTTCCCTTGTCACTGTGCTCCAGTATTTGATTCACGATTCCATCCTGGCTTAAAAGCAGTCACTAATATTTGAGATGGATGAAGGGGGATATATGAGGAAATTATTTCAGCTACATTTTCACCCAGGGCCTTGGAGTTCCTCTGCTTTGGTATCAAGCAGAAATCCATGTCTTGAATGTCTTGAACAGCATAAATCTCTTTCTCTCTCTATATATATAGATAGATAGATATATACATATACACACATATATATCACAGAATCACAGGAACATTCAGGTTGGAAAAGACTTTCAGGATCACCAACTCCAACTGATAACCCTACTCTGCAACGTGCACCCTAAACCATATCCCCAAGCACCACATCCAAATAACTTTCAAACACATCCAGGGTCAGTCACTCAACCACCTTCCTGGGCAGCCCATTCCAATGCCTGATCACTCTTCCTATGAAAAAAAATTAACTAATATCTAGTCTAAACCTGCACAGTTGCAGCCTGAGGCCATTCCCTATTCTATCACTGTTTACCTGTGAGATGAGGTATGTTTTATGAAAGGATATTTCATTTATATACTAGTATCCACAAAAGGCAGGAAAGTGGGACAAAAGAAAATCAGAAAACTGTCCCTCTGAGGCAAACACATAAGTATATGTTTGACTGCTCTGTTGCATACTTTTAGCATCTATTTTAGAATATATGTAATTGTAAGTTGTACATTGAATAGTTTGGATTCTGCATCATGGGATATAAATTTATAGGAGAAGAATACTGAGAATATAAGTAACTCTACCGTTGGATGCTTTTTATCTTCTCTTCATTATTTCCTTGATCCATCACAGAGACCCACTTGTCACAGAGCTGAGATGACAAAATGCTGCCTGGGATGTTGCGAAGAAAATCCTTACAAAGAGAAAAGACAAAACATGTGAACAGCTGTTCTGGAGCCCAGGAGGGAGTAGGAATGAGATATGCAAATACAAAAGGATGTATCAGTGGGACAGCGCTAGCTGACAAGCATCTCATCCCATACAGCAACCAAAACCAGCATTAAATCATCTAAGATAAACCACTTTGGACTGTACTAAAGGGAAAATTTCCTGCCCTTTCCTCACCCTTTCCTGTCAGATTAGAGGTATTTGGGTGCTTCATCTGCTATTGCTGAGCTAAAAATTCTGCAGTGGGAGCAGTTATTTTGATGCTGCATAATATCTGTCTCTACACGTCACTTAACTTTATCTATATACCCCACTTCTCCTTAGCTGACAAGATCAAATACCTGCAGACCATAAGCATTCCAAGCCACCCCTAATCAATCCCTTTTCCCCTAATCAATCCCTTTTGCTAATGGAGTACTTACACCAGTCATGGATAGTCTTGCTGCTCCTATTTCCTAATATCTCAACCATTGGCAGGCAAACTACTGCAACTTGGGGAGAAGCCCAAACTCTGGCTTCCCAAACAAGCTGGAGTAACGGAACCTATGATGTCCCTAACACATTTGCTCTTTTGTGGTAACTCTTTGCTGTCATAAATGCTAAGCAATTGCCTCTCCCTGAAACTCTTACCATGAGATGAGTACTGCACATCAGCACTTTGCATGGTGTAGCTATCCTGCCCTAAAGGCACGTTCTAAACCCACCAGAAGGAAAGTAACAGTGTCTCTCCTATAAAAACCTATCACAGACATGGTAGCAAGAGGAATGCCTTTCTGCAATAAAAATATCCCACCAAAGCACTGCTTGTTTGAGAATGGAGACTGCTGCTTCTTCTAAGCAAAAATATACTGCACTAAAATGTGAAAAGAAATATGATGATCCTCCTTGTAGCTGAAGTTTTACTGGAGGCTTGCAATGCTTTTTTTCCACAAGGAACATTGTTTTTAATTTACAAGTTTGCAAGAAAAGATAATGCAAAGTAAAGTTAATCCAAATGTTTTGGGTAACAGTATACACTCGCTAGGATCTGTAGTGTAGGGTATTACTGACAAGTGAGGAAACAGGTCTGCAAACCTGCCTTTCTAGTATCTAATTGACTTTAAACAGAAATTAAGAGAGTAACAGGACCAGGTTATAGCTGAGACTTCAGGAAAGCTGGCAGCAATGCACGCTGGCAAGTCCTCCTCCCCATCCTAGTTCAGCGGTAGCCTCCTTTGGAGATCTTCACAATGTTAATGTGCCAGCTTCTTAATTTAGTCTACAAAGTTGTCCTTGGACCTGTCCCTGGAGAAAAGTCCTACTTGCTTGTGCCTAAGAACTGCAGTGCTATCACCTGAAAAGGAATAAAGGAACATTCTTCACAAACCTTAAACAAAGATGCTGTCACAAATATGGATTCGCAGGCTAGGTCCACCTCAGCACCTGAATCAAGCTTCTCTTTGAGCTCTTTGCAGGTTTTTGCACTTCCAGAGCGTCTGAAAATACCTTCTGTGGAAGGGCCCTCTTGATAAAGGAGGGAAAGCATGTCCTAAACAAAATGAAAAGAGAGAGGGGATTTCTCAGTAGTATTTTCTATTGTCTAGTGCCATTAAAATGCAGCTTTGCCACTTTTGCCACAGGTGGAAACCTCCGAGTTCTGAAAAAGCTCACAAATCAAACACAAGTTAAGGCTCACCCTTCAAGCCATGCCAAACTGCACAGCAAAGCTGTCATCTGGGGCACCGAATTTGGAGACCATCCACAGGCATGCTGTGTTGCCACTACTGAGCACTAACCTTCTGCTTGATGTTGCAGTATCTGTGCAAGTTTTAGCCAAGTCATTTAAACACAAACATCATGGTATGGACACAGGTCTACCTAATCCAAAGATCTTATCTATCAGCAGCCTCAACCAGACATCACTTTGCAAGAAGGCGTAAGACACTTATTCCTCATTACTGTTAAATATCATCACCGACCAGAGACAAAGACTTCTGTTCCACACCCAGTGGCTGTAAAAAATGAAGTTTTATCTAATTTGGGAAGTTCTTTGTTAATATCTACACTTCTACAACTGATCTGAGTCAGATTTTTGCCCCCTTTGTTTCTTGTGAGCGTTACCATACTCTGCAAGCAGCTCAGGGCTGTCAGCAGGACCTCCTCTGGGGCAAGGTAATCCCACTTGGGAGATTACCCAGAAGGGGCTAAAGCTTGTCTTTCAGCTCCTATGAAACCAATGAGGCTGCAAAGTAGCAAACAGGTAGGCAGCTCACTACATGAGATATTTAAAAGGAAAGGGAAAGCAAGCAAATTCCTGACTAGCTTTTAAAACTCCAGGAGGGCCTGCTTTTTTCTGCTAAATGGGAGAGGAAAGCAAGCAGAAAAGGAAATACTGAAATCAGAGACCTCTCTTGAGATAATATGAACATGGTATTTTCCAGTTGCTTAATTGTCTGCTGTATCCTGTGGGTCATCTCTCAGACCTGAGAGATGCAGGATGCAGATGGTCTTTGGCATTACGCACATAGACACAGTGGTCTGAGGGCCACATCATCAGAAGAGACGGCAAGAACACTGGGGAAGAGTCTATCAACATTACTCTAATAGTAATGTCTAAGCAGTGGGATTTGGTGATTTTGCTATTCTGGGCTGTAAGGCAGGTCTCTCTGACACAAAGCAGTACAAATAGGTCTGCTGGAAAATATTATTTTTACTATTGTTCTTTAATGTTTCTTCCTTGCTCTTGCAGCAACTGAAAGTCAAGCACTCATCTAAGCGCAGTCACTTTGAAAGAGCACCTTTGTGGCAGCAGGACCCGTGGCAGCATTTCCCTTTGCAGAGACTGAGTTCTACATGCAAAAGGGGCTGAGTCTCACAGCACAGGATCTTAGCACAATAACGGATACTTTGTAAATATACTTTTGATAAAATACCCACAAGACAAAACTGAGAAGCCCCTCTCAGAGTGGTAAACCCAGGTAAAATTACACAATGAAGCTAATGGCGTAAGACAGTTCAGTGTGGCAATGGCTTAAAAGAGAAGCCTTCAGCTGTGAAAGCAACCTTGAAACTCTGAAGCATAGATGTGCCTGCAGCATTCATCTCTCATATTTCCCCTCTCTTGCAGGTAAATCCCACACAGTCCCTCAGATAAAGTATTCCATTCTCCAGAGATGCTGCATGAAATCAGAAGTAAGTTATATTTTATGGCATAATCAGAGTGCTTAAGATTCAAAGCATAAAGCCTACAAAGCTGTGATTCTATGCTTAGTACTTTGGTTTTGTTTTTTTTTTTTTTCAGGCTGAAATTTACTAATATTTATGCTTTGGAGTAATTTCTGAAATGTAGTATTGGTTTATCTCTCAGAAAGAAGGTTCTTACAGATTTCATCTCCAGAGGACTTATTTAAATAACAAAAATGTTAAAAATGCACACTTCTCCCTCAGGAGAAAATAACAAACCCACAGTATTAAAAGACCTGAAAAGTCCTGGTATGATTCACTATTCAGGCAGTGATAAAGCAGCACATCAAGCACAAGCTTAGGAGACAAGTCATTTCTTCCTATAAACTGGTGTAACCCTGCTGCTTTCAGTGGGGTTCTGGCAAGTTGTTACAGCTGAAAGCTGGGCTGTCAGGATAAGGGGCCCAACCCTGAGTGGCTCACTCCCACTCTGTAAACATTCCAATTACTGCATTGACAACAGGGCAGCCCTCTGTTCTGACCAAAAATGCTGCACATCTGCCTTAATTATGCCTAGCGATGGGCTCTCGGAAAAACCTTTTTTTTATGTTCCTGGACTGGTTTTGAGGGCACCCACAGTACTAGAGCTCCCTCAGGACAGGACGAAGAGATGCTCCTGCAGCCTCTGCTTTCCTACCTAATTTTGCAGTGGTGCTGTCAGATCCGAAAGGAGGACTCAGAGGGCTTGCCTACCCTGAGATGCCTTCAGAAACTGTTTACTGAAGCACAGGTAGTATTTGTATGCATGTGTGGACTGTCTATGAAGGACAATAGATGCTACATTTATGGAACTGGGGGTTTTTACAGAGATCTTGGGAGTGGCTTAAAAACTATGTGTGAATGTGGCATTTATTCACACTGCCTAAGTGAGAATTAAGGAACCAGCCTTGTAGCATGGACTATACAGAAGAAATAGCCCAGGGCTGCTGAAATAGCCCAGAGCTGCTGACTGATCACCTACTTTTCTCAAGCTATTTGTTATTGATCACACCTGACCACAGCAGATGTTAAAGAACAACATGGTTTTCTTGCTGAGAACCACAAATGAGGTTTCTTTCTGGTTTCTTTGCTTGGGCAATTTCAGTGTCCTATCTACGAAGTGTCCCCATGTTTTCACATTCATAACACAAAGAAATTTCAACACTGTAAATAGATATCCCTGAGCCTGGGACTCACCAAGAGGGGTTTGGGCAGGTTGTCATCCTCACAGATGGCTGTTAGCAAGAGGCCAAAGAGCTTCCCAGGAGCAGCAGATGTTGAAGAGAGGGGTGCATTGTCCAAGTGAGTGCCTGGGCCACGCCAAAAAGCCCAATTTATGATAGATCTTTTCCTTTTAAATGACTTTTGGCTTAGGTCTGGGAAAAGAGAAAGGTGTTTATTAGAAGAAATGCATTTCCATTCTAATTCCAGTATTTGTTTTATGGTGGTAGCTATGGTTTCAAAGGAAAAAAATGTCATGAACTCAACCAGCTCTTGGCATCCTGCTCAGCCTAGTCCACCAAGGACATACCTGTGTGTGTGTGCAGAGTGGGCTGCCTTACCCATGCTCTTAAGAGGATCCCCAGACTCTGCACTGCACTGCTGAATCACAGCATCAGCACTTATTGCGAAGTGTGGGATGGCAAACCTCAGCCTGCTGACTTTATACAGAGCTGAACTGTGCTAAATAACTTGTTAGCACATTAGCACCACTAATTGAAGCTCTTAGTTGTAGTGTATAGAGAAGGAAAGACTCAAACTGGGATAGAAGAAGTTTTCTTTCATGTGGCCTTTCTCAACATTAGCCAGTGTAAAGTTTTCTTAACAGCACAGGCTACTGCTAAGGGATGGGTTGAGGGTGTTTATGATGAAAGTGCTATCTGGGAAAAACCTATTCTGTTACATTTGTCCTTTTCTAGATGTTTTCAAAACCAATCGGCTTTGAGTTAGCTGCTTGCCTACCTTCTGCATCTTTCTATTAGATGGTTCTTCCACATCAACAAACATTTTGCTTTCTGGTGTTATGGAGGGTGGAAGCAAGGATTATGGTATAATACCAGATTTTTCTCTGCTATGCTTTACTACACTTGTTTTTTAGCCCAAACACTGATTTTCCTTATATGTAATTCCATTCTTGGGAATCATGCTCCCTTTGGGAATGGGTGGAAGTAATTTCATTAGAAGCTTATAGGATGAAATGTTACAGTTTAATTGAAAATGTGAACATATGAACGTGAAAGCCTGATGAAAAATTCTTTTCATAAAAATGAATATGGAGGATATACATTTTAAGCAGTCCAAAGCTTTAAGAAATATAAACTTGGCAGCATCTAAGGTGTTACTTGATACATCACGTTTTGGGAGAACATAACTAACCTATAACTTTCAAAATGGCATTTTTTTCTTTCAGCTGAGCTGGATATTAGCATACAAATATGGTTTGCTTTACCTGGAGTTCTATTCACATAACAGCAAATATATATTGGTGCTTTTTTTCTGGCAACCATCAGTGGAAGTGAAAACTAAGAAAAGATGCTATTTTGGATGAAAATGAATAGCAGAAGTGTGTATGTGTGTGGGGGAAAGAGTCTTAAAATTAGGAACTTTTCTTAGTCTCTCACTGTTTGCTACACTCTTAAAGATGTGCCTTAAACAAACAACATGGAAAAGGGGTAAGTGTGATTAACTGCAGCTCTCTCCTGGAACAGGAGGATATGAGGATGCAGATTTTCTTTTCTTGAAGCTGTGCAGAGTTTAACACTAGGAGAAGCCCAGCCTTCTTTCAGCCATGCCAGATGCCAATTATTGCTTCGTAGAAGTACTTCCATAAAAAATATTAGGGTCTTGTTCTGGTTGGTTATTCTAGGCCAGACTCAGAAAAAGGCAGTATTTCTTTGGTGGCAGTTCTCACTCAGAGATCACAGCAGCTGCCTATGCTGCTCACAGGGAATTTCTATTCATAGGTAGTGTGCCAGCCATGAAAGTGGCATTTCCTCTTCTTGCAAACTAATCAGAAACTTCTAAATAAAACTTCAGATCCATTTAACAACACAGGATCCTTTCTGATCAACCCCTTAACTGTCAAACAATTTTCAAAGATCTCCTGTCTGTATTGAGGCTAATGTGTTGAAATTTTGCTTTCTGTTTTAACAGATGATTAAACAATCACTTGGATTAAAGACTAGCCACTGACAGCAGTCAGTTATTGCAAGATAAACTTCAAGCAAATTGCTAATTACAATACTTTTTAGACATATGCTCATGAGCACTGCTTAATGGCTACGTTTAACTCGTAGGTGACCATTCCTGTTACATATCGAAAGGCTGCAGGAGAAGCAACAGGAACAGTTCAGCTCCTCCACACAGTAAATTCTTCTGTTCTTTTTAAAACCACACTGCCAGGACAGGCAATGCAACTACACCACTACAGTTGGTGTCCATACAGCTACCTATTCAATGTGATGGTTGGTTGTCAGTTATGTCTGCCTGTCTACACCTACAACACGGCCTAAGCACAGTTGGTGCATGCTGGTTACAACTAGGCAACTACTCCTTGCTGCCTCTAGAAGAGACATCATGTCCAGCACAGCAGTATCCATGCAGGGAAGCAACAGCACAGCATGTGTGGGCAGTGAAATGTGGGGTTATAGACTTTACTTCCTGTGAATTTGCCCTGTATGTGGTGGTAAGCCTAGTGGCTACCTAATAACAACAGATTCTTGCTTGATGATCTGAATTATAGAATCACAGAATGTTTGGAAGGGACCTCCAGAGATTATTGAGTCCAACCCCCTGCAAAGCAGGACCACTTAGGGCAGGTCACACAGGAATGCATCCAAGTGGGTTTTGAAGATCTCTACAGAAGAAGACTCCACAATGTCTCTGGTTACCCTGTCCCAGTGCTCCATCACCCTCACACTAAGAAAGTTTTTCTCAGATCGAGATGGAATTTCCTGTGACTGAGTTTATGTCCATTGCCCCTCATCCTATCACTGGATATCACTGAAAAGGGACTGGTTTTATCCTTCTGACAGGCACCCTTCAGATGTTTGTAGACATTGATAAGGTCCCCCCTCCGTCTTAATATGAGCTTGACTTGCACACAAGGTATCCTTTGATCCCACTTGGAATACTGTGTCCAGTTCTGGAGCCCCTACTACAGGAAAGATATGGACATGCTGGAGCATGTCCAGAAAAGGGCTATGAGGATGATCAGAGGGATGGAGCACCTCTCCTATGGGGACAGACTGAGGGAATTAGGGCTGTTCAGCCTGGAGAAGAGAAGGCTCTGAGGAGACCTTATTGTGATCTTCCAGCATCTTAAGGGGGCCTACAAGAAAGCTGGTGAGGGACTTTTTAGGATGTAAGGTAGCGATAGGACCAGGGGGAATGGAGCAGAACTAGAAGTGGGTAGATTCAGATTGGATGTTAGGAAAAAGTTCTTCACCACGAGGGTGGTAAGCCACTGGAACAGGTTGCCCAGGGAGGTGGTGGAAGCCCCATCCCTGGAAGATTTTAAAGCCAGGCTGGATGGGGCTCTGAGCAACCTGATCTACTGTGAGGTGTTCCTGCCCATGGCAGAGGGGTTGGAACTGGATGATCTTTGAGGTCCCTTCCAACCCTGACAATTCTGTGATTTTTCAGAACCAAAATAGAGGAGGAGTTAAGAAGAGCTCAGTGACCAATACTGTAGCAAGATAATCTGGTCTGCAAATAGTCAGACCTATGCATCACTTTGAGAGGTTTTGTCTGATGAAAGCACAAAAGCTGAAAGGACTGAAAGCCCCTTTCCCCCACCTACTGCAGTCCCTGTGCATGACTTGCAGGATGCCCCAGGCTTCTGCTGCCCCAAAGGCAGCCTTGCTTTCCCTCCTGCAGCTTGCACAGCACTGCTGACAACACATCTGCATTAGAACTTTACAGGCCTGATTTGCATTTCTATTTTCTCTTGCCAGTCAACGTCAGCTGCCAAGTGGGGCCTGTAAACCTAATTACACCCCTTTGCTAGATTGCCTCATTCTTAAATTATGCCATGAAGTAATATATGATACAAATTATTGGGAAGGGGGGTCAGGGAGGAGGGTGGGTGAAGGCATGTGGAAAGGAAATTAATTTATATAAAATGGAATCCATTTCCAGAATAATTTGTAATAAGCACAGGTATAGCCTCACTGTATTTAATTTCTAAAATTATTACAAATGGATTCTATCCATATGTTGTATATCTTAGCTATTGAGGAGTGCACAGGATAACAGCATGCATGCTATTTTTATTATTATGAGGTCATTAATGGTGACGTAGAGATGAGTTCCTAATTGAGATGAGCATGCCAGTATGTTAAATACAACAAAAACACATGGGATACATCCTTGCCCTGCAAAGTTTTCAGTTTAACACCCCAATTTTGTAAAGACTTCCTCATTTGTTTCACTCATGAGCAGTAAGCAGTCATTGTGTCACTGACAACAGTGCAAAGCAGAACAGGTGCTCATTTTTTTAGCATCAAAGGCAGAAGAAAATGTTACTGTCTTCATTCTACTCAGAGAACTGAAATAAAGGTGTATTTGCTCACTTCATCTAGGTACTCGAGCACATGCCTAGGCTGCTTTGCCATGTGAGGGTCCCAGTGAGGAGGGGTGTAGCTCTAAGTACCTTCCTTGTTGAGGTAAGGAACGCTGCCAAATGCTGTATGGGAATCCTGTGCTGAATTCAAGCCTTGACGCCTGAACTGTAATACCACTCTGCCTTGGTACAGAGCACAGCAAGGGCTGCAGAGAAAAGCTCATCTAACAGACTTACCAAAAAAGTTGCAGGGCAGAGATCTTGTACTTCTGCTGCATTTAGAACGATCACTTGACAGGCAGCTTGTCAAAATGTAACTTACAAAGATGACACATACACAACAGCACACTCAAATCAGGGAGCGCTACGTTGCAGCTGGAAGGTACATCTGCACGCTTCTCTCTGCATTCCACAGCCCCCACCTCCAAACGCAGCATGTCTGCTCTCTATAGCACAGCCAGGGAGGTAGACTGGCTGTGGGTGAAGGATGCTGGGGTGAGAGGGGTGACGTACCGTTCAGTTGATGGCACACAGCCAGGCGGCTTGGCTTCAGCACAAACTGGCACTGCAGCTCCTGGGGCAGCTGCTCCGTCAAGAACGACCCCTGAAGCTGCCTAGGGCAGGCACAGTGCTTTGATCCATGGGGCATAGCATCGCGGATGTGGCTCATTTTAATTCCAAAGGGAAATTCGTGCCCTGTTCAAAGAGAAATCAGAATAATCTGTGTTGGGTTGACTGGAGACTTGCAAAACTCCATCTGCCTTGGAGGAAAAGCAGATTTTGCATGCTGGCCTGCACTGCTTTCTCTTTCACTGATCTCAGAATTGATGCATTTCTGCATATTTACACTGGCATTAAATCTTTAACTAGCAGATATAGAGTTACTGTGTTCAGAGTAGTTAAAGTGACGTAAAGGTAAAATCAGACCTATTACAGACATATGACATAAAATCTCATTGGAGAAAAAAAAGCAGAATTAACTACTTCGCTGTTTATTCTTTCTACAGCTTTATTTGTGACACTGAAATTTTAGGTACTGGTTGCTTATGTGGTTCTGGCAAGAAACAAGATTTTTGCTAAGCAAGCAAAACCAAAAAGCCCATTGTGAAAGTGATCTTCCCTCCCTCTTCATGCAACCACCATCGGCTCACTCAAATGAGACACAATTATGATTCCTGTCTAAGGCTGAAACAGGAAGGAAATGTTAATCACAGGGCTAACGTAAATGAGCTACGCTTGGCACTAACAAGCATTTTTGGGGACTACACAGAGGCATTTTATTTCTGGAAGAGCTTTCAAAAATGCCACCAGCAAGATATTTTTTGGTCTTGTTTAAAGACCTGGCAGTTGATATTACATTAAATATGAGTCAGTCTTAAGAGATCTTAGTTAACTTGCACTTAGTCTTGAACACTGATAGGGGAAGAGATGCTATTTGAGGTTATAGGTAGTGTGAAGCTGAAGCACAGTCAGATTCTGTGGAGCACAGTCAGACTGCCTCTGATGTCTACTGATGATAAAAGATGGTTTTATCTGATAAACCTCTGCATAAATATGAAGAGCAGCACCAGTTTTGTATCAGATTCCTCTTTTTGAAAGATTGTAACCCGAATTTACAGTGAGAGTCAATCAATTAGAAAGGCCTTTCCCACTTCTGAATTCTCTGGTTCTATATTTGGAACCATGGCTCTGGTTTTACCTGAAGAAGCTACACATCATAGTTGGAAAGTCAGAGTCTGGCATGTTTCAAAGACAAAACTGTTTGAACAGGGTTTAAGGTGTAGAAGTTGGACATGTTATAAATATTCATGTTGTCTGACTCCAGCAATGCATTCGTAGCTAAGGCTGCTTTAAGAAGGAATGTTAAAATTTACTGGGGATAGATTTGCAGGAGAAAAACAGAAAATCCACTCATTTTTCTTGTTCTAGTCATCTGTGAGCTCTTACATAGCACAAGTAATGCTGGGCTTCTACAGGGAAAGGTTCTTAATAACAAGAAGGGATTTTTTTCTCAGTGAAGCGTGGGCCAAAATCAAATCACTTCATCCAATCACTTCTGAGCTTTGGGTTGATTCCTGGAGAGGAAATGTTTTAAAAAGCATTTTAGATAGTGAGTAAGTGATAATTTGCTCCTAATCAGAGGGGTGCTGTCAAGCCAGTTAGAGAAATACAGGACTGGAAAAGAACTCTGGAATCAGTTAACTAAAGTTGTGGAAGAACAGAACATTTCTCAAAACTCTGCTGAGTTTTGCTGAGGAGGGGAATAAATAATGCTATGGAAGTGTAGGAAGAAATATGGTAAAGCTGGACTGGCTCCAGGAGAGGAGGTGAGTGAGTGCAGAGGCTGACTGTAGAAAGACTGAGCTCATGCAGCAAAACTTGGGTAGAAATAAATGAACTTTTGCAACCTCTTAGTGACACAAGCAGACAATTGCTCTTCAAAACAAAGGATCAGCATCTGACTAGCTCCCCAAATAGACAAACTTGTGTGACAGGGAAGTAAGAGAGAAAATGGGAAAAACAAAACAAAGAAAAGAGGAAACTGTCAATCTTCTCTGTATTTCTTGCTTCCTTCAGCACTAAAAAAATGAGGGAATGTTTAAAAATTAAACCATGACAGGAACTTACCAATGAGAGGGTAAGGAGCATCTTCTCTTCCTGAAATCACCCACAGCTTGTAGTCTTTTTCAGAGCCCTATAAAACAATACTAAGAATAAGTTTGCCAACCGTTAAGGGGAGGTTTGTAATAGGTTTCTCGCAATATAAGGATAATCTGTGCCTTGTCAGCAAAGCCAAAGGAACTCCTTTTACTTTTGCACTACCTAAATTTGCCACCAGCAAAGCTTCTGAACTGTGTCTGTCATGTGCAATGTAGTCTATGTGACCAGGGTCCATCTCTGAGCAGTGAGAGGGGCTGGAGCCTGTCATTTCTGAAGGAAAAAAGAGGAAATTTGGCCCAGTTCTTTCACTGCTCCTGGAAGCAGAGGGACAGAGGTCACAGCCTTCTAGGACTTAGGATTGCTGCTGAGGACAGATCAAGACGATAGCCATGCCAGCCCTCCATGCCACGTGGCTGAATCAGTCCCCAGCTTGTGTGCCTCCCCACTCCTGGAGGCTGGAAATGAGACAGCACACAGCATGGAGAGGACCTCTGACCTGAAGTGCTGCTCCTGGCCCCCAGCAAGTCTGTGTCCCAGTTCTCCCCACCTCAATGAGCATCATCCAGGAGAGACAGGTCTGATCCCCCAGAGCAATTACAGATAAGCAGCACAAAGCAGGGGCCTGCTGCAGAGCCTGTGGCAGACAGCAGACAGCTCAGGTGAGCTAAGCTGACCCTTCAGCTCTGTCCTGAGTATCAGGGCAATTGCGGCTTCTGGGATGTGCTCTGGCACACAGGCACCCTCGCTCTCACACCTGAGACCTCTGCTCCGTCATCTCCCCAGCTCCTCTACAACCCCTGTAAGCAGAAGCTCAGGCTCATCAACTAACAGCATCCTGTACCCTGTGCTGGACAGCAGGGCAGGTGCACCTTTGCCTGAGACCTGAGACCATGTTGATGATGCCAAGGCAAGGATGACACTCAATGGGCTCCTGCCACTAAACGCTGCCCCAAAATCTCCTCATAGGCCTGCCATCAGCCCTTTTGTGTGGAAGGGCTTGGGAGCACTGGATGGTGCTTTAAGACTTCTGAGTCCTCTTTTAAAATTTACAGTGGAAAAGAAAAATCTATATCAAAGGAGACAATTTCCAGAGGACTGGAAAATCTGAACATATTTGGGAAAAGCTGCTGATTTGAAAGCAAGTTCTAAACATTGCTTTTAGTGTAAATGTACAAGTCCATAATGCATTTTAACTGAAGAAGTAGAAGAGTACACTACTGCAGATATGAGGGTGAGACAACAGAAATAGGAAGAATGACCTTTGATATAAATCGCTCTATGGACAAAAGGATACATGCAAATGGATACATACATTGCATGAAAATTGATCTATTACACCTTAAATCCCTTTTCAGTGACACAATTAACTCAGAATAACTGAAAAACAGAGGCTTTCTGGCTATAAAAAATTACTAATATAACAGTACTTATTTAGCTCTAAAATTCAATTTTACCTACTTTTAAGTAGGTTTATCTTTGAATTGTCTGGACCTTCATCCAGTGTCCCTAAAGCTCTTGAGACTCTTTCTTGAGACTCTCAGACTAGATGATCTCCAGAGGTTCCTTCCAATCCCTAACCATCTGTGATTCTGTGATTTTTTCTACTTGCTGTACACACCCGGTGTAATGCTGATACACCCAAAAAAGCCTTTGCAGTTTGCTCTCTGACTGGCAGAGCTTTCTGGCCCATATTAGCACTGCTGTCAAGTTAGCTAGCAGGGGGCAGAAGGAAAATAAATAGGCTTTGGAGACATCTCTGATGCCTCAGGGCAAGCAGCCAGGCACAAATAAATACAGCTGAGGAGCACAAGAAGGAGTATTTACTTTTCCTTTTAAACATACATATGAAAGGGTTTGTTGCTGGGAAGGAGAATCGGAGGAAGAGTTAGTAAGTGCAGTTTCAGGAGGCAGACTGCTCATCTCTTGATTGCAAACGTTGTACTTTACTGGCTTTATGAGGCCATTTGTCAGTATAAATGTGACTGTCTCAGAAAAATCAGCAAGTGTACTTACAAAGCTGGGAAACCCAAGGCCCTTCTTTCTGCCTTTCTGATAATTTGGAACAGATGATTGTTGCCATTTTGTATGAACTAGTTGTCATTTTACCAGAGAAACCACAGAGGGGAAAATCCTGATGTCTTAAACCAGAGTGAACTCAGCCAAAGTAACAGCCCCATTAATCACACAACGTGTGAAATGTAGTTTCTATAATTGCCATTGAAAAGCCATAGAGCTCCTTTCAAGTGGTTCTCTCTGGACATAAATTAAAAAACCTCAAGATGGCACATAAGGAAAAGCTTCCTCACAGTCAGAGCAATCCTTTGCGGGGGTTGGGTGTTTGATACCCAAGCTACAGCTTAATTTATTTAGCTTGCTTGATTTTAATGCTAATCTTACAATATTCCTCTGTTGAAAAAAGGTTTTATGCTATGAGGAGGCAGTGAAAAAATGTAATATATTACTTGGGCAAATAATTCTGCAGGCAAGATTTTAAATCTTTCAGATAGCTTTCATTCTTTTTCCACTTGAAATTAAAATGTAAAGAGGGGGAAAGGGTTGATTGTGATACATACAAGAGAACACAAAGATGAAACCTAACCAGCTCCTCCTCCTGCTCATCTCAAAAAAAATGCTCTCCTGCAATACTACCATTTTCCTGTTTTTTCTTTTCTTTCTGTACACAAAATGAAGAAATGCAAATGACAGCCATAAAATGGGTAAAAAATGAAGCACATCATAATAAAGACTTGCAGTTATAATACAGCATAATAAAGACTTGCAGTTATAATACAATAGAGTCCCGATATTTGGCACAAACTAGGGAAGACAATGTGCAATTAAAATCCTGTTTTAACTTGCATCTTATCCCTTTCATTTTGCAATCCCTCCAACAACTCCAAGAGCTACTTTAGTTGGACAGACTGCTGGATCTTGAGCTCAGGCCACAGCCCCAGCCCTAGTGTAAATGGCATGTCTAAGCCACAAAAAAATGGCTAAACAGAAATTTCTGTGCCTGAGAAATGCCAAGCTAGGAGAACAGGCCCCTGGATGCATTAAAAGCTTGTGAAAATTAAGGATAACGAGTGCTAGGGAAGGCAAATTCTGAGATAAATCCAACTTTTGCTGGGGCTCTCCAGAAGCCCCAGGAAGCACAAGAGTGGCATTTTGGCTGTACTTGACCCTTCACACTGAATGCTATGGTAAGGAAAGAGTTGTCAGATTCCATGCCTCGAGATCAACATATGCATCAAGAGTAAGACCTTTTTAAAAATCTTGTTACTCAAACATCAGTCTGACAGTCCGGTTAAAAAGCTGTCATCCAGAAGCTTCTATGACCACTGGTGAGAAGTGGAACCATATTGTGAAATAGTGAAAGAAACAGAATAAGGGAGCCAGAATTCTTGTGCCTAACACTGATCCATTACTGCACCTGAGGCATACTGGACATACCTTGTCTGGTTTAGAGCAAAGGGAGCCAGCTAAGGCAGTACTTGGTCTACTAGCAGTTGCTACATCTCCTTGGTACACTGCCCTGCACTATTGCATCTGTGCAGTGGGTGGGGAACCGGCTGACAGGCCACACCCAGAGGGTGGTGGTAAATAAGGTTTTTTCAAACTTTTTTTAAGTTTTAAATCTTTTTTAAACTTTCAAATCTCTTTACCATCACTGCTGGGCCCCAGGCCTTGGGAACAAAAATACAGGTTGATGCAGACACAGACCCACTGTCAGTGAAGAAGGAGTGGGTATGTGAACTGTTATAGGAGCTTGATCCCTACAAATGGATGGACATAGATATTACCCACCCAACAGTGTTAAGAGTGCTGGCTGACGTCGTTGTGAGACTGCTCTCAATAACCTTAGAGAAGTCATGGAGACCTGGGAACTCCACAGACCAGAAGAAAACTAATGTCACCCTTAATACAAGAGGGGCTTAAAGGAGGATCCAAGAAATTATAGGTCCATCAGTCTTACTTCAGTTCCCAAGACAGTTATGGAATGAATCCTCCTGTGAGCTATCACAGGTGAGGTGAAGTCAAATGATTGGGAAAAGCCAGCACAGGTTCATCATCGGCAAACAGTGCTTGACAAATCTGATCACCTTCTATGACAAAGTAACATAGCAACCTAGGACAAACAGTGGACATCCCCCACAGCCACTTCCTAGAGAAACTGATGTGTTACAGTCTAGATAAGTGGTCTGTGTGTTGGGTGGGGAACTGGCTGACAGGTTGCTCTCAGAAAGTGGATGTAAACAGATCATTTTCAAACTGTCAACCTGTCAAAAGCAGGTTCCCCAGGGATCAATACTGGGCCCAGTACTGTTTAATATCTTTACATGTGATCTTGTTGAGGGGATCAAGTTTACCCATGTTTGCTGATGATACCAAACTGAGTGGAGAAGTGGATGTTCAGAGGATGATCAGAGGGCTGGAGTACCTCTCCTATGAGGAGAGACTGAGGGAGTCGGGGCTGTTCAGTCTGGACAGGAGAAGGCTTCAAGGTGACCTTATTGTGGCCTTTCAGTATCTTAAGGGGGCCTCCAAGAAAGCTGTGGAGGGACCTTTTAGGATGTCAGGTAGTGATAAGACCAGGGGGAATGGAACAAAGCTAGAAATGGGTAGATTCAGATTGGATGTTAGCAAGAAGTTCTTCACCATGAGGGTGGTGAGACCCTGGAATGGGTTGCCCAGGGAGGTGGTGGAAGCCCCATCCCTGGAGGTGTTTAACGCCAGGCTGGATGAGGCTCTAGACAGCCTGATCTAGCATGAGGTGCCCCTGCCCATGGCAAGGGGGTTGGAACTAGATGATTCTTGTGATCCCTTCCAACTCTGACTGATTCTATGATTCTGTGTTTTGGAAGGAGAGTCACCCGCAGGAAGACCTGTATAGGCTGGAAGTGTGGACTAACAAGAACCCANGATCACCTTCTATGACAAAGTAACATAGCAACCTAGGACAAACAGTGGACATCCCCCACAGCCACTTCCTAGAGAAACTGATGTGTTACAGTCTAGATAAGTGGTCTGTGTGTTGGGTGGGGAACTGGCTGACAGGTTGCTCTCAGAAAGTGGATGTAAACAGATCATTTTCAAACTGTCAACCTGTCAAAAGCAGGTTCCCCAGGGATCAATACTGGGCCCAGTACTGTTTAATATCTTTACATGTGATCTTGTTGAGGGGATCAAGTTTACCCATGTTTGCTGATGATACCAAACTGAGTGGAGAAGTGGATGTTCAGAGGATGATCAGAGGGCTGGAGTACCTCTCCTATGAGGAGAGACTGAGGGAGTCGGGGCTGTTCAGTCTGGACAGGAGAAGGCTTCAAGGTGACCTTATTGTGGCCTTTCAGTATCTTAAGGGGGCCTCCAAGAAAGCTGTGGAGGGACCTTTTAGGATGTCAGGTAGTGATAAGACCAGGGGGAATGGAACAAAGCTAGAAATGGGTAGATTCAGATTGGATGTTAGCAAGAAGTTCTTCACCATGAGGGTGGTGAGACCCTGGAATGGGTTGCCCAGGGAGGTGGTGGAAGCCCCATCCCTGGAGGTGTTTAACGCCAGGCTGGATGAGGCTCTAGACAGCCTGACCTAGCGTGAGGTGCCCCTGCCCATGGCAAGGGGGTTGGAACTAGATGATTCTTGTGATCCCTTCCAACTCTGACTGATTCTATGATTCTGTGTTTTGGAAGGAGAGTCACCCGCAGGAAGACCTGTATAGGCTGGAAGTGTGGACTAACAAGAACCCAGTGAAATTCAACAAGGAAAAGTGTAAGATGACCTGGGAAAACATAATCCAGAAGTGCATCACAGATTGAGATCTGCCTGGCTGGAGAGCAGCTTCGTGTGGACTTGGGGTCCTGGTGGACAACAAGCTCAACATGAGCAAACAGTGTGCTACTGCAGCAAAGAAAGCCAACACGATTCTGGGTTGCACTGATAATGTGCATCACCAGCAGAATTAAAGAAATCATTATCCCACTCTACTCAGCATTTGTCAGCCCACACCTGGAATACTGTGCTCAGATTTGGTCCCTGCTATACAAAAAACATATGGATGGGATGAAGAGCATCTGGAGAGGGGCCACAAAGATGTCAAAGGACTGGAAAGCCTGTTCTGTGAGAAGAGGCTGAGAGAATTCTGGTTTTTCAGCCCTGAGAAAAGAAGGCTTAGGGGAGACCTTATCATCGTGTTCCAGTACTTAAAGGGTAGTTAAGAAGAAGATGGAGACTCCCTTTTTACAAGGAGGTACATGGTGCAAGTCATTCCTGGGCAGATTTCTAATGGAAGAGGTAACATTTTCATAATGAGATCAATCAACCACTGGAATAATCACTCCAGAGAAGTGGGATTCCCCAGCACTGGACACTTTTCAAGATTCAGCTGGACAGGGTGCTGGGCCATCTTGCCTAGAAAATGCTTTTGCAAAGGAAGGTTGGACCAGATGATTGCTGAGACTCACTCCAACCTGGTATTCAATGATGCTATTAAGTCTTGTAAAAGCCTTTGTCCAAAACGGTTGCTTAAATTGCTTAAATAGAGTGCATTTAAATTCTGTGCAATCAGTCAGTTACATTGAGTGCATTTAGATTCTGTGCAATCAGTCAGTTACATTCATATCTCACATCACACTAAGGGTCCATGAATATTTAGAGTGTCTGATTTGGACACTTGAGAGCAGTGCTTGTACTTGTAATCTAGGGACACAGCTGATCATGCAGGTTTGCATGTTTTGAAACCAACTAACAAGCAGGTCAGTAGGTTTCCTCTTCACAGTTAAGCATGCAAAAGGCACTGAATCCAACTCTCATTTCTTGTGTCAATATATCTCCTCTTAGGCATCAGCAAAACAGATTTAAAAGCAGCTTCAAATGTGATAGATCCCTTACGAGAATAAGAGTTACTCAAAATCTTTAAGGCACTTGATGATCTCTGGAGGTCTATATATTAACAAGGTACTTTTTCTTCATTTCAGCAACACTGAACTGCTATGATAGAGAATTTAATTAATGTTTTTATCCTAAAAATTGGGAAAAATGCAAGAAACAATTTGCTTATTAAAAATGACTACAAGAAGATTCATTAAAATTGGTGCAAAGACTTACATTAATTCCCAGCTGCTGCAGGGCCATCAGAATCACATCATTTGCTGTATCGACATTGGTTACACTTAGAGTTTTTGACTGTGAACAGGGAAAAAAAAAAAAGAGAAGGGGAAATGGGCATTAAAATTGTATGTTTGCAAAGAATATCTTAAGTTCAATTCAGCATAATTAATTGCTAGAAAATTTGAGAATATCCTGTTAAAATTTAACTTCATAAATAAGTTGTATCATATAGATAGACTCAGCTGTCTGAGGCCAAGGGTTTGATCCCTCTGCTTTGTCACACACTTTCTGTATTTGCTTCCTGCTTCCCCAACAGCTCCATCAGAAGAGAGGGTCTAATGATTTTTGGATTTCTGGAGACAAGACTTCCACGTTAAAATACGCAATAAAAGACACAGTCACTAATTGCAGTTTATACACCAGAGAAGGGAAATGCAATAGTTTAATTTAAAAGTATGCAAGATTCCTTTGGGAAAAAAAAGATAAAAGAAACATTCCAGTGATTTTTTTAAGTGGATTAATTGGTTTTCATGTCAATCGCTAATAATTTCATTTTTCTACTGAAAATATCCCTGGCCAGAAAATATTACATGCAGGCTGTTCATCTCTATATCCTTTGCCACATTCTATATAGGTTTTGCAAAGCTAGATTTAGTTTAGTGCCAGAAGCACTTCCTCTTGGTAATCTTTCATCCAGTTAAAGCACTATCTCTTCAGCATCTTCCAGAATCTACTGATCAGCAGTATGGAAAAGCATGCATCAGCAGAAACACCACTTATAAGTAGCTACAGCAACCACCATGAAATTCCAAGCTTTGTGTTGGAAGAAGTCTTTCCAGAGTGAGATTTCAGCATCTGCCACCTGGCACCTGTATTACTCCTGTACATCTGGACAATGGTCTGTATTTCAGCACCACAGGTTGCTCTTCTGCAGGGCAACACATTTCAAACACACCAGGATGAATGACTCCATCCCCAGCCCTGCCAGAATGTGGCAGCACCTGCCGCCATCACCTTGCAGACGCAAAATCAGTTGGGGACATTTTGACCAGAGTGGTTTTTGCTTGAATCATCACAGCCATGCTGGCCTAACTTCCAACCTGACAGGCAGCTCCCACATAGTTAGTAAGCCATCTTTAGAGACATGCTAGTTCGGCTCAGCTAACAAGACCACATATCTCTTGGTCTGCAGCCTAAAGCCCTGGCAGAACAATTGCACACATGCTGCAGTGAACTGTCTAGGCCCAGAGGAGGGAAGGTCCAATAATCCAAAGAAGGGAAGGTGGCAGAGCCAGGATGTAAATGTTCACTGCCAGTCCCAAGACAGTTTACTATACCCTGCTACCCTGTAGCATACCAGTTTTGCACTGGCTGTAGGACATTCTGGTGAAACATCTTCCTGATATTCTGCATTTAGAAGAGATCTGAGCTGTACATTTGTGTAAGTCCCGGATGGTAATAAGCTGCCATGACAATCAAAGGAAAGTAGTGAGAATACTGTATAACTTGCTTCAGGACAATCATACCATAAAAAATTTAACATTAGCCTGAAGCAATGACATCTGGCTCTCAGGAGTAGGTCAGCACATTTGCATAAGTTTTGCTCTTGGCTAGAATATAATAAAATTGCTCGTGCCTTGTATTCAGCCTTCCCTACCCTCCAAAAATGAAATAATTCTTGGGCATCTCCAGCTGCCGCAGCACAGGGACCACACTGTCATAAGAACTATTTGCATCACAAAGTTTCCAACTGGTCCTTCTCTGTTTTATAGCTGATAACAGTAGACTACAGTATGTAGTTTCTAGGACTATCAGTAATAGGAAATCATATTTGGCACATGACCTATCTATTATCTATGGAGAAAAAAACATTGTAAAAAGTAAAATTTTTTTTAAAATGGTAAAAGAGTGCAACACCTGAATGCATGTATCATTTTTGGACACTTGAACATGCCTTGATCTGTAGTTCTGCATTTGAACTATCATAGTTATTGTTATCACTTATTAACATTTGCCTTAGGAGCCTAGCAATTCTAACTATTATACTTTACCTTAATAATGATTTTCTGGGGAAAAAAGGGAGACTCCTTTATGCTTAAGTCTACACAAATACATAATTCCAAGTGGAGATTCTCTGCTGGGCAAAGACTTCCAGGAAAGTCTAAATTCAGTGAAAATTTCTTCTGTCCTTGCAAATGCTCTTTAGGCTTCTGGCCATGAAATACAGATCTCAAAAGCACAGTTAGAAAGAAAATGCAGATGTGTAAGGAGCAAAGGAAGAATGCATGGTTTGTCACTGAATGTTAGGCTATTCCTAGGGAACCAGTCACATTCAAGAATTTAATGTAAATTATTTAAAAATAACTTAGTAAAAGAGGTGCAAATCACTCTGCGGATGAACTTTCTTTACCAATTTACCTTATGCCTATAAATTTACCAGCATCGGTTAGTTGATGAAAAACACGCTTAAGGCAATTTCAGGGTGCTCATATACACAGCTTTGCTACTTGCAATCATTGCAAACAATAAAACACATTGTGACTTTGCAGAATTGATTGAGGGCAGCTGTGGGTTTAGATCAGTTTTACAAGCCGAAAAAGGGTACATTGTACTGGCATTTCTGAAGATGCTTATGTATAAGTTCCGCTAGAGGTGTTCCTGGAGATTTCACACTGTACAGTCTTTAGTTTGTGTGCCAGAACCAGTATTCCTTACCAAGCATGCTGTCTTAAAAAGCGGAACTCATGTATTAAACACAGGAAATAAACACTTCAGAGCTGCCTATGCCAAGTCTTAAAGGGGCTGGATCCTTAAGGCGGTTACAAACCAAAGGAATCCTCCCAATATCCAAGGGGTTTAGAGACAAACGGCACTCGCAGCTGATGTGGCTTTAGACACCCGTGCAGCCCAAGAGCACTTACATATGCACAAGTTCCCACGTCCTTTGCAATTATCTTCAGAGGAATGCTTTTGGGGTAGTCTTTTTCTTTCTCTTCTCTTATTCGACTAACATAAAGAGTACAAAAAAAGCAATTTTTTAGTATTGTAAACATAAATAGCAAGACAGAGATTTAAATAGCAACCATGCAGTAACTACATAAGAAGCCGTGTGCAGATGTACTGCAGTAGAAAGATCTCTGATGACAGGAAAGAATTCAGCGGTATCGGGAACGGATGCAGACTGTGTCCCCCAGTAATGCCCTGTTGTGTGAAAAGTCATTGTAGAAATCAGAGCAAGCAGCAGAGATGCTGCATTTTTTAAAAAATCTAGCTAAAACTACCCATTATTGTGATGCCTCAGCCTATAGTACATGCAGACTGGTGTAACTGGGGATGTAACTTGATGTTACTGGATGGGATGTAACTAGAAGGAGTTAAATCCCATTGTACAGACCAGTTCAAAGGACCGGACAAGAGAAGAGTGAGTTAGAAATCATACCCAGCAAGAAAGTTTGAAACAACCCCAGGAACTCTGAAGAATTGGATAAATACACAAACCTCAACCAGCAGAATTAGGTGAGCAGAAAACAAACCCACTACTAGCAGTTTTCTGTCCATAGACTGAAATAAAACAGCTCTATTTGTACAACTCTCCCACCATACTCTCCACCTTGTGGTACATTTTGTAAGACAAAAATACAGCCAAACACGTGGAGCAGACAGGTTAGAACAGAGGTTTATGAGCTGGGCTTGCTTAGGTGCCATCACCATGTAAAGAGCTCCACACTCAACAAGAGTTATGGTGACACAGGCTCCTACAACTGGATAGGGAAGGGACCATGTCTGACAGGAATCATTCCAGTTTTGTGCTGAGCCAAGTTCAGGCACAGGGAAGTGTTTCCCTTCTTGACTAGTGATCATTGCAGGAAAGGCACATACAGTGCCATATGTTCTGCAGGGAGGAGATATGAGATGGATTTTTTTCTTAATACCACTTTAAAAGAGCTTATCTATCACGATGGCATAAGCACCACAGCTTGGGAATTACTGGTCTAGATGACTGGGACTCTTCTCAAGGTCTTCAAAGACTGTATAGTAAAGTACCTTTGTAAAAAAGACAGCCATGTTTCCTTTTGTTCTGCAGATCTGCAAGAATTACAGAAAAAACAGTGACAAATCAGCCATCATTCTAATTCCAAATTAGCTCTTGTACAAACCATGGTAGAATGAATTGCTTCTTAGTTGCAATTTGCATAAATACTTACCAAAAAAAACTAATTTTTTTTTCTAGATTTGAATAAAAAAACCTATTTCCCTCCCAAATCAACTGAAAAGCCTGCCACTAAGATCAAAAGTCCCAGTTACTAATTTTTGTCACAGAATTTTAAGCTTTACCACTGAATGAACTTCACCAGTGAGCTTTGCAGTAGGAAATGGGTTCAATTCTTGAAGTAATGTTCAGAGAGAAGAGGAGGTCACTTTAAGATACAAGCTTAGTTCAAAAGTTTAAAGGTATTTCCTCTGGTATGTAGACTTCTTTCCACTTCCACTCTTGTTATTCACTACTTGGTTTTTAACCACATCACAACATACACATAAGACACAATGCAAACTGGTTTCATTGTACTTGGTAGAGTTTAACTTTGAACATTTTAAGGCTTATCTTGTTTATCTTTATCCCATTTATAGGCTTTCCAGGATACAAAACTGTCCAGTTAAATGTAGCTAGTAACAGGATAGTGCAAGGAATTTTGCTTCAGCTTTCTTCTGACTTAAATCCTACCACAGGTGGAGTAACTGCTATTCCCACTGCTGCTTCTGGAAATTGAGTTCTTCACATTTTAAGAGAACGACAAATCTACTGAATGATACTGTGTAGAGAATGCACTTTACAAACATTTAAAATGTGATTCTACTTTGGCTGCTTCAGTTCTGCCAGCTTGCACCTATGGACTTACTCACGGTGTTCTTTCTGTGCAGCTTCAGATACAATTTAACTTCAACAAAATCTCTGACTTTGTTCTGATTGACAGCTACCTCCTTTCTGACAGCTATAAAGGGTCACATACTGTCTCTAGATCAAAGATTGTTGTTTCTTTGCAACAGTTCAATTGAATATCAATAGAAAATTTCAGCTTATTTTCAGAGCTATTAAGTGAAAAAGACATAAACAGTGCAACCAGCTCAATAGAGTAGTTTGTGCACAGCATTCTCTTTGGATACAGCCAATGTGACATACAAATTATGCATCAGTTTTTGCTCCCTGTTGGTAGAGGAAAATGCATTTTCCAAGACTCAGACAATTTACTGTGGCTAAGCAGCTGGCATTTCAGGGTGACTGGGCCCTCCCTTATCCAAAGTGACGACAGAGCCCTCCTGCTGAGAGTAAAATTAGCCTAATCACTGAAATTACCTCTACAGCCCTTGTGTCCTACAGTTAATGCTGCAAAGACAGAGCAAAAATCTTTCTCTTTATTAAAATTCAGAGGTTCTGGTTTAAGAGGAAGTTTGAACATTTTCTCTGGCGTAATTAAATTAAAAAGAGAAATAGGACAAGGTCAGTATTTCGCTGTATGTTTCCTGCTACTTCCAATACAATCTCTTTTGTCTAAAAGTGTTCTATGAGAATCTCTTTCATCCTTTCATTAGCTTAACTGTTTACTAATAATTAGCCAAGTTGTTTGTCAATTTATATTAAAAAAAAAAAAAGAAAGAAAAATAAAAAGAGTTTAAACTGAGTAAGGTTGCAGCACTGACAGTGCTTTGCCAAATCACATATTTCCTCTAATTTTTAAGTGATAAGCAAGTATCACTGCCACATTTGCAGAGACAGAAGATGGGGCATGGAGGGTAAGTGACCTGCTCACAACAGTAGAAGAAACTGGTTTAAGAAACAGTACATTCCTGCTTCCCATGTTCACTGGTGCTGAATTGAACCCTTAATGGCCTCATTACCTGTCAGCCTGAAAGCATATAACTTGATAAGTAAAGCACATCTCAGTTCTTACCTGAAGTTTGCCACACAGTTTGTGGTAGGCCAGCCCAAAACGAAGGACCTCTCTGGGTCTGTGCTGCCTTCACAGACTTCTTCTGTGCAAAATGCTGTCCACATCTCACAGAGACGTGCTTGGCACTTAAGTTTGAAATGAGAGTGCGACCTGCTGGCAGAAATTCAGAGGTATGTCACACACATGAAAACACAGCAAGGCAAGTTAAACAACTCAGTTTCTTCCTCCTTCAGCCACTTGCATTGAAGCTGATGGAGAAGCACTTCTGCTTTGACTAAAGAAAACAATGTTTCATTTGGGTTGCATATAAAAATATATCCATTTCTCATCTAAATGGGGTCAACATGGGTTGTTTTTAGCAGCCCTGGATGTCACCCTTCCTAGGGGAAAACTGCCCATGTCTAGAGCTCCCCTCAAATTTCATCATGAGACAAAGATTGCCAGTTGTGTTGGACTCTCAGTGACTTTAATGGTATTGGTGAGTATACAGTGTATTTGGATTGCTTAGCTCTAGGGTCAACAGTTATAGGGAGTTTAAGTAGTGACAACTAGCACTGCCAAAGTTAGTCCAGCTCTATAGTAATGCAACAGCCACTCGCTTCAAGGCATCTTTGCACTTAGAAGCCTTTCAAAGCGAATTACCTGAATTATAGTTCTCCCAGGCCAGCAGAGAAAGGCTGGAGGAATGGTGCCCCTTCCCTGAAAATGTTTTGCCCTTCTGATCCAAGGAGTGCAAACAAGAGCATGTCAGCTCATCACTGTTTTGCACATACGGATAGGGACACTGCCTGGCACCATGGTGATTAGTGCTCCATAAATAAATACACCAGGTAAGCAGTTTCTTAGAGCCTTGATACACATGGGCTACCTTCTCTGAGATTAGTCTCATTTACACTGTATTCGATTTAGGATAGGCTGATCTAAAAGAGCCTGAAACATGAAAGTACCTGAATCTAATAGCTTTCAAGAGGACAGAGATGAACTTGCAGTACCCTGACTAGTATGAGGTTTCCAGCTAACACTGTGATAACAGGTGTAGTGAGGTAGTGCTCTACTAATAACCCAGCAGCATTTACCAGCATGGTGGCCCTCAGTCCATGACGCACCTGGCAGAAAGGTGCACTTCAATCAGATTGACATAAAATACTGTAAAGTGGCATCTCAAGTTCATGTATTTTTCAAACTAAAAGCTAAACACCATGGCCAGCTAAACTAAGCTGACCGTGGTGTTTCCTGGTCAGCTGTACAATTCACCTCTTTGGTCTATGATGTTTTCCTAACTCATCGAAGAGAAAATTGAAGTACAAGAGAATGTTTAAGTATGCTCATCAACAAATGAGTTCATGATGCCACAAGTAAGATCTGTCAACAATACATAAATAACTGTAACAAACTGGCCACAGAACGAGCTGTGAAAATGTGGCTTTACCAAAAAAATAAAGCTGTGAATTCTAATGTTGATGCTAATAAATGTATGCCTGGTCTGACTCCACCAAATCAACCTGTTGCCCTTCCCTTTTCTTTTTCCCTATTAGCCAGTACAGCAAACTCTCTACATGCCGTTTCGCTTTTCTAACATTCACAGTTCATAAAGCCAGACATGTACAGCACCAGTAGCAGGTGTCAGCAGGGTGTTGGCAGAAGCACAAAGATGTTCTCCAGTTATGCTCGATGTATATTCTTACCCCATTTCCCATGCCTAGTCACAGCTCTCAGCTATTATCAGTATTCAAGTGGCCTGGTTTCCAGAGGCACTGAAACAGTAGCCTCCATTAACATCCAAAGAGCCTGAAGTATAATTTTGTCTCTGTCTGCCATGTATGGGTTCTCAGCATTTGTGAATTATAGGTCTTCTGTTTAAGTGCCAGAGCATTACCTCTAGAAATTAATATATTGTTGCTGACTAAGGAAGCAGCATGACTGAACATTCAAAAAATGGGAAGAATAACAAAATAATGAAGAGTTATTTATTTTTAAGGAAGCAATCCTCCTTGCAAGTGTTACATTGTAAATATCAAACAAATCCAGATTCCACTGAAATCATGTGAAGAATCAGGGATATCAATGGTGTGGGTATTGATGCACCTTGGATTGTGCCACCTCTGCGAATAAACTCAGTTCCTTCTGCTTTTTCTAAGTGGCAATTGGATAGCTTGCAGCTGTTAACAGATGGAAGATTAACTTCTCACTAGTTTTGCTAATCTCCTTAACAGGACCCTCTGACAAAAGCATTAATGGATCCATTGTGAGATTGCTACCATAATTCCACGTAAGCACTCAACCATTAATTTCTATGTCCAGCCAGGCTGGGAAAATAACCTTAAAACTCATGTGTATAGATGCATGTACATGTTACAAAGGAGAAAGAGGAACCTATTTCTGTGTGCTTCCCACACAAAAACTTATGTGAAAAACCTTGACCTTTGAAATACTTATTGTGTCAAATAACAGCACATACTTTCTGTTAGAAATCTAATCAATATGGAGAAAACAGTATAACATTTTAAATATTTAGTATTGGTTGAGAAACTCTTTCAATTAATTAATTTATGACTTAGTCCTCACATGAAGGCAGTAATGGACAGAGGAGCAGAGAGAGAAGCACAGCATGTGACTATTATTTTTTGTAAGCTGATCTAATGCACAACCTGAAATGCTAAGTCTACATTTCAAAAATTATTAGAAAGTACCAGAAAACAAACCTACAGGCACCTTGTCCAAAGGCATGTATAAAGCAGTTGCAGAGAGAACTTATCCCTCACAAATTTCCATGTGAGCAATGCTAATGGACAGAATCACAGAATTAACC
>WBNM01038898.1:0-42873 GCA_013399055.1 Ramphastos sulfuratus | reverse complement strand
CATACAATATATTGATGACATCAGTGTATTGTGTGGGGCCAAACCCCTAAGGAAGTCTTTGAGAAAGCTAACAAAATAATTGACATTTTGTTACAAGCAGGTTTTGTAAGAGAGACAAGGTCAAAGGACCTGCCAGACAAATTCCATTTCTGGGAGTGCGGTGGCAGGATGGTCGCCGTCACATTCCACAGGATGTGATAAACAAAGTCTCCACCATGGCAGTTCCCACAAATAAGAAGGACACTTTTTCTTTCTTGGGTGCAGTGGGATTTTGGAGACTACGCATTCCTGGATTAGGTCAAATTGTCAAACCTCTGTATGATGTGACTCGTAAGAGAAACAATTTTGAGTGGGGACCTGAACAACAAGCAGCCTTTGATCAGATAAAGCAAGAAGTAGTCCATGCAGTGGGCTTTCATCAATTTTCCAGTATTTCACCTCTGCTTTACTGTTATTTATGGCAGGACAGATTAACTCAGGTTTCTTTCCTGCTGTAAGAAAGTACTGGACACCAAAACTTTCCATCGCTAAGCAAAGCAACTTGCTCTTTACGCCACAAGCAGAGGTCTGTGAACAAAAATGAACTGTATCAATCACCAGACTAAAACCTGAGTAATTTTTCTTCCAATTTTCCTCTGTGTCAAACATTTACTGTTCAGTCTATTGTTCATGAAAATTCTTCTGTTAAATGTCAATTTCCCCCCAATAATTAACAATACCATACATCAAATAATTTCCAGCACTTTCCTGAACTTCAAAGAATAGATATGTTTGCTCCAACCGAATAGAAAGTCAGATAATCTAATCGCAGATGATCCAGTTACTCTAGTGTAATCTATTATCTGGTAAATAAAAGTTTATGCCACTTCTCAAAATGAAGTGAAGTTTGTGAGGTCTGCTTCCACTCATTGTCCTAATTCACTTGCACATCAGGCCTGCTCCTTCACTTTTTTTTTTCTTTCTATTTAGATAGTAAAATAAGGTTTTAATGATTTTCATTTCACTGTAAGACTTAATTCACTCTGAATGTTTTAAATAAAATTTCATGTTATATATTGGTCTGCTCATTTCCAAAATACAGCTCTCTTCACTGTGACTTTTTCTGCATTCTTTGAAAGTTACCTTCATTTCTCAAAAAACACAGTGAAAGCATTCTTTCCTTCTTCACAGACTCCTGTGCTCATTGCTAGCACATTAATCAGTAGAAGAAAGCAAGTACAAGTTTTGGGAAGGATAGTGGGAAGGGATGAGAAGTGTAACTGTGCAATTTCTGGCTTGTTTCACATTGTCACCTCAAGCGTAGCCCTTTGTTTCAAGTTATGCGATGTGCTGAGAACCTGCCATCTACCCACTCCACAGTAGTATCTCTTCTACTTTATGTCCACCAAGTCCTTGGATTACTAAAGTGGTGGTAAACGTTCATTGTAAATGTCCCTCATTCATTTTATCTTACTAAAGTGAAATACTATGCATGCAGAATAGTTTTGTTGTTTGGTGGGATTTTTTTATTTGATATATGTGTGTATATACACACACACACACACACACACACACACACACATATTTACCTTGACCTGCAAGCAACACATTAAAGAAAAGGCAAATCAGACAATACGTTTAGTATAGTTAAAGGTCAGACATCCATCTTCAGGAAAGACAGGAACAAACCCCAGCTTCCTTTCTTGCATTTTTATTACTAAGGCATATTTAAAGTATTGCATTAAAAAAGTTACAGGAAGACAACTATATGAAATCAGTACAATGCAATATAGGAAAGGTCTGAGAACACAATCTGAAAACTATGGCATGTGCAATTAAAGGAGAGGATTATATCCTGAATAAAGTACAATTCAAGGACATAAAAAGTAGCATTACTCCCCCATTTTCAAAGCTGACTCAGATAAATTAATAAATTACTAATGTTGAGAATGTACTAGCAATAGTTATGATTGAAGAAGAACATGTTACTGAAGAATTTTCCCAAGGTATTAATAGACCACCCACAACCTCTCCATCTGTTTTTTCTGGAACAAACATATTCAGTGTGACTAATACAGGGAAAATCCACCATGTTTTCTGGTTGGAATTCTCTAATATCTTATAACCTATTCAAATATTCCAGCATCAATTTCCTACTTATTTTATCAGGTGACAAAAGATACATTAAATGAGTCAATGGGAAACAAATAAATTAATTTCAAGTGTATCAAGAACCAGATGTTATTTATCTAAAAAGAATTTGACAAAAACATGGTAGGTGAGTTAACTTGAATAAATACATACACTTTGGAATCCCACAGGGCTTTATTACTCCTGATGACACAGCTTTCCCTCTGGCATTTTATTCAACTTTGTTCAGGAAAAAAATGCATTAGTAATAAAAATTATTAGAGGCACGTGTGGGAGACCAACTGTGCATATGTTAATTAGGAGTAGGCATGTTGACTACACCACACAGCTTGATACCATTAGCAAACTTCCTGAGAGTGCCTCAAACCCACTGTCCATGTCACCAACAAAGATGTTAAACAGCACTGATCGCGATACCAACTTGTGACTAACACCATTCATCACTGGCCTTCACTTAGACATCTAGCCACTGACTATAATTCAGAGTGCAACCATCCAACCAATTCCCTATCCACTGAGTGGTCCCTCTATCAAATCCATGTCTTTCCAATTTAGGGACAAGAATGTTGTGCAGGACAGTGTCAAATGCTGCACACAAGTCCCAGCAGATGAGGGCAGTTTCTCTTCCATAAGCCCCCAAAAATTCTTATATTGGGTCTGGCCTTATGGCAACATTAACTAGGATTTTAGAGAAGTTTGGCAAGAAAGATGGCCAATCAAAACATCCACAGTGAGGTCCTTGGAATCCTCTTTCTTCAAGGTTCCCTTCATCCACCAAAAGCTATCGCAACTATTTCCTTAAGTACTTTCAAAGTTAATTCAAAGGTAATCCATTCAGAGAGTACCAGACAAATGACTTTGTTATATTTGTTCAACAAATATTCAGTTAGGAAATCATAAATTTTAAAAGAAAAGGGGGTATACAGTATTTTCGGGTGAATTCAGAAATTAGACTTAGTCTGATCATATTTGCCAGCCTGAAAATGCTACCTTGCTACCATTTTGCCACTGCTTGTTTCCTTATTACAAGTAGTGAGTGATAGCATTAGAATCATTTGTTCATAATGACAGCATTTTGCAAACTTACAGTATCACCTGGTGACCCTTTTGCTCCCGGATGACCTGGTGGCCCAGCTTCACCCTATATTTTTTCATAAAAAGAAAAATTCTGTGATTAACATATAATTACTAACAAATCTATAGTTATTAACAATTTTTAAAAATACTCTTTAATTTAAATTAAATTTTAAAATACTCTTTAAATACTGACCTATTAAATCAGGATTATTTTAAAAATTATTATAAAAGTAGTTTTTTTAATTTTAAATTATATGTTCTTTCTAGAATAGTTGAAATTAAATCTAATTAAAGATTTTCAAACATGACAGAAAGAATTTGGAGCATACCTCTATCCATTTGCAGCATAATCTGATATCCTATATCATCCTCACTGTAAAAACTCTCCTCTAGCACAGGCTGAACATTTATTTGGGAATAGGTATAGATATGCACAGTGTTTTGAACTATTTACAGTACCTTTTGTCCTTTTGCTCCTTGATTTCCAGGGATTCCAGGAATTCCCTGAGAGGAAGAGAGAAACGTTTTCAATATATGAAATAGTTTCTCCAGAAAATAATACATAAACCCCTGCTTCATGTACTCATAAATCTACCATTTGTCATTTGATTGGGGTTCAAAATATGGACAGGAAATAGAAAAAATTTATATGTATAAGAGAAAAGAGCTTCATCTGGAAACACGCAAACAATTTCATGTGGGGATACAGTGAAACACTAACATTCAGTCACCCCACAGTGCTTTCCTGCCAGGAGTCCATGCCTGCTGCTGAGCAGGCTCACATGCTCCTCGTTACCCACCAAGGGCTGCAACCCTTTACTTGAAAACTCTGACAATGGGAAAGAAATCACTTTTCATTATCTATAAGATTTCTCACATAAGACAGAGCAAAATTCCTGGTCAATAGCACCACAACCATGACAAATTATACTTTTCCATCTCAAATACAGTGACTGTAACAGAACAAAAGAGATAGCTATAATTACATAACTTCCATCTCCATAAACACTTGAAGATCTATATAATTTCCTTAGCATCACTGCTCATTGAGTTCTGCAGCATATCTCAGTTTTCTTTCAGTGATCATTCAACTGAACATACTTGCATTTTAAAACAAGAAGTCCACATATACCCAAAATTATAACTTAGATTCAGTTAATCTCTTTCTTTCTTTCAAATAAAGCTACTCAAATTTATCAGATAGATACTGTTCTTAATGTGTACCAGCATTAATCTTCACCTGTACATCGTTAATCTGTACTTGTATCATCTGCAGTAAGAATTTGTCTTACAGACTTTAAATTTTAAATACAATATTGAAATTAATTATGTTGCAGTGAAAACAAGAGGACCGTTCTAGACACCACCAAAACAAATGCGTTCTGTGGAGAAAACAAGTAACATGACTGTAACAACCAGGAATAACCTTATAGTTTCCATATAAATGACATCTCTGCAACTGGGTTGGAAAAGACACTTCCATCGTTTTTTTTGTTTATACCCAGCTTCTAGATAATGACCACAACAAGCAGAAACAGTTCAAGGGACATGAGGATTGAGCATTTTACAGGTCACCAGCATTCCAACATACTTATCATTATCAGAGGAGATCAAATAATATAATAAAAAGAACTGGAAAGCAATACTTTGTTCTGAGACTTCTGCATAGATCATGAAACATAACCTTTCTTGCTAACTTTCATGTCAAACACCATCTTAGTCTTTTGCACAAATGAGGAGATGAGAGACTTAGAAATTTCCAAACCTGTCCGTGAGTTCTCACTGTAATTATTTAACATTTAATTCTTCTAGCTGTGAAATACAAAACTCAATTTTCAGTATCTGTAATACAAAACAGTATTTCATATATGCTAAAGAAACCTTCCACAATCTTCTCTTACTGAAAGGGTGTACAAAGATTTTCCTGGTTACATCTCTACTCTATTTACAGGGCCGAGAGAAGATGGTTCCACATACTTGTCCAACACAGTGAACAATTTACCTTTTGCTGAGCATGCCTAAAAGAACAAACACAATGTCCCACTGAGGCGTGTTCAATTTTCTTGGCTAAAGGAAATTGCTGATACAAGACATTTAACTTTACCTTTATACCAGTTGCAATGAAGGGTAAAACTCAAAGAACAATTGTAAAACTAAGTACTATGTCCTTTTCTTCTTTGTTTTACATTTCCTTCTCACTGACTGCACTACTGAAGTACATGGAACTTAGGCTCTTATTTCAGAGGGAGCTTGTCCAGACATTTAAAATCCTGTTATGACTCACTGACATTCACTCAGCTATGAATTAATCTATCACTTATGCTAATATGACTGATTTCCAGAATATATGAGATATAGAATTTCAATTGTTCTCTGTGTGCCAATTGGCACAAAAGAAGAAGAATGAAGCGGCTAATTTGGCCACAAAGAATGAGATTTTCACATGAGTGTTATTTTTCCATATAGCTTCCACGGATAAGTACAAAGATTGAATTCTGTAGGATCAACTCCAGTATGCCTAAATTATTTTTTTTTTCCTCATTATCTGTTCCAAATCAATTGCTTCCTTTTACAAGGATAATCTGTGGTTATACTTCTTAAACTGGCACTGTCCCAGCAGATCAGGTTAAAAACTAGTTTAGATATTCTGTGTTTCTTCTCTAACTTTTAGGTCAGAAGCCAAACCAAGGTTTGAAAATGTGTCTTGCCCCTAAACAGAGATTTCATATGCAGTACAAATCTTCAAAATACAAGTTTTTTTTATTTTTTTTTAACACTATGAGGCACTTTTAATTGGAAGTTATGTTTAATAGGGTGACATAAGACTAACTAAACTATCAAAGAAAACTTCCTCTAATTATAACAGATTGTATTCTTACAATAGTGAAGCAACTACTTGTACTCTATTTGTAAGATAAATTTTAACTTTTGTGAAGAGTATATTGTAACTAAATTTATCACAAATGTCTGGTTTTAATCAAAATTTAATATGAAACAATTTCATCATGCACTTTTTCTGCCACAAAGGGAAACACAATGTTTGGAACTACTGCAGATGGGAAAACTGCCACCCACCAGAAATAACAGAATCAATGCTATGGAATAATTCATGATTCACTGGTCTTAAAAAAAAAAAAAAATTGCCTTTGGGGACATCCATTGCAAACCTATCAAGGAAGTTCATTTTGTTCATATGAAGTAAGATAAAGAGGTTGTAATTCTTTTGTCTTTCCATAAAACTTCTTTTCTATAGTTTGCATTTAACATATATGCAATCATAATATCTATAAAGCATAGCATAAGATTTCCATTAATTTCTGTCCTTACAAGAGTTGGACCACTTAACCTTCTGAATTAATTAATTTACTCCCCTTCTTCTTTCACATCAAATTTCTTGTAAGACTTATTCAGTGCTTCTTCATATGTCAAAATGAAGTTTGAGTTACTGTCTCAGTTCTTCCAGCATCATCAGTCTGACTTTCACAATTGTCTTCATTTCATTCAAATGCCTTCCTTCTTTATCTGAAACGTTCCTTTAAATAGGAACTCTTCCCTTACTCTTTAAAACCCTGTAATATTATTTGAGGCTTAACCAGCAAGTGCTATAATCACATGAAATTTAAAGCAAGATAGCCTAGTAAACCTAATTCCTAAATATGTCTATTCTAAAGATTCTCAACTGTAATTTTATCATGCACTGATGAGACTGTGCCTGAAAACTAAAGTAATCATGTGTCAGTCTGGCAGCTAACCAAGATTTTGTATTTATTGAGACACTGCTGTCTTTACCCTTTATTGCTTTGTCTGTTTAATAATTTCTATCCTGTGTTACCTACATGCACCTAGACGCCTGTCAACTTTATAAGCTCACGTTACAGACCAAGGGAGGCTTTGCAGGCTACCTTACAGGACCTAAAGTGACATCTGAATGCCATGTAGGTAACTGAAATCCTCTCTGGTATCACTGACGGTGCTATGGGATAGCTGATCTGCCGTTTGAAAAAGATGTCACTTTGCTCTGAGAAATGTGTTGTACATACCAGGTGTTGCAGTCACCCTCATACATCTTGAATGGTTCTCAGTGCCAATGCCCAGGCAATCAAATGCCCCACACCTTGGCATCTTGTTCTCTGGAGCAACAGTTTTTTGGTTTTTTTTTTTTCATTGCTTGTTTGTATACACTTGATGTGATAGGTCTCTATAAGCTCAGATAGTAAAAGCTTCTGACAGTCTTCACACTGCATATGAATCACGGGAGACATGTAAGAGTAAACTAGGATATCCAAAGGTAAAAAGGAGTTACAGGTATGCTTTACTTTCAAGAAATATCAATGCTTAGCTGCAAGTCTCACATCTTCATCACAGAATAATGCTTGCCTGGGTATGTAATTAAACAGCCTGATACAGTCTTCCTCAGATGAAGCCCCCACACCATGGGCTTCAGAACCCCCAAAACCATGGATGTGTTTCTGTTGTGATGATCAGCTTTGACAATGAAACTTGCACAATTCTGTACTAACATTCTATTTTATCCCAGTTAGTAATTTAAATCAATCTTCCATTCTCTGATAATGCCTGGCAGATACAATGGATTTAACTGTAAAAGGAACATGGTTTCACAATCCATGGAAAATCTTTCTTGTAGCTTTCATTAATCAGGAAGTGTCTATTTCTGGTTTGGATTATATTAAATGGATGGATTTTCTTCCATGCTGTCCCATGCTGCCTGAGACATTATATACAGATCAATTACATGTAAATATTTTTACTTAAGCCACAAGCTACACTTGTTAAAATATTTCCCCCATTTTTTCTAGCTAGTATTATAAATAATTTGAATATCCCTCATGCTTAACTTCATGCTTGCAAACAACAGAACAAATTATGCATAAAAGCTTTCCAGAACAAACCAAAAACTACTTTACTCCTAAAATGAATATTTACTGGCCTATTCTGTTTTTATTTTCTGATACTGTCTTTAATATTCCCCATCTCTCCAGTGCCTGGAAAGACTTCAGTCTTCACTACTAGCTGATATAGCCCTAATATGGAAAATAAGAGTTTCCAGACTACAGGTAGTATATTCCATTATCATAAAATTGTATCTCTGGAGTATTTCCAAAAGCTACTCTGTTATGAGCAAACTGTTTTGCAGTCACTTTCCCAAGAAGATGAAGAGAACTTCAATTCTTATTTTCTTAGGTTAGACATACAAAACTCCAGTCTTTCAACACACTGCATTAAACAGGCTCCTTCCTGAATACAGTACATCTGGATTTATTCTGTACCATGTCAAACAGTTGCTAAATGCTATCTAGGACAAAGAACTACGGGTCAGTTTTTCAAACTGTTGATTCTTGTTTTAGCAGCAAGACAAAAATATATGAAATAAATTTCCCCTATTAAAAATCATTGTCATTTTTTTAAAGTTTTGGAAAAAGAGCACTTCTTTTTTAAACAGTGAGATCTTCTGGAAAAAAAAAAAGGTAGTAAATTGTAAGGTAAGAAGGTAAGCAAAGACCTTTTATTTCAGAGGTTGTTATTTGGGAGCAGGGGGAAATATACCACCTTCTCTCCTACTATTGTTGAATATTAGTAAATATTATTATTTATTTTATGGCTTCATATAACATCTGCTTGCTTTTTTTTTTTCTTTAATGACAGTGATCAGTGAGATTATTTTGCTATGACTCTACCTTGTATAAATTATATATTTAATTAATCAACAGAATAATGGTTAGAAACTTTTGTCAGAAGTGGTTACAGTGTAGCCTGTTGACTATTTACACAATCAAAATTTAAATTGCAACCATAACCGTCAACTGATAACTCAGGTAGTGACAAAAGCCTCACAAAAGGCTGTAAAGCAAGGCACTGAGAAATTGCAGAGTTTCAGCTAAAAGGTCCACAGGTTTTTTAAGAAGGTGCTAATTTTGACTCCACTCTTTCTTCAACAGGGCAACTGCTAATCAGAGTCAGCTGAAGGACCAGGTTTAAAACAGATAAAAGTCATGACTACTGATAAAAAGATGGGTTTTTTTTCCTAGTGTGTATGAGTTCTCTGGAATATGTTTCAACCAAATAGCTCCTTCCACTTTGAAAAATCTTCAGTACTGATTCTGGAAAGACAATAAAGGATGTTAAATAAATCATAGCAATAGGACAAGATTCCCAAAATTTTATCTATCTACCCAGATGTTCCTATGATCTCTTTAAACATCTGAAAAATAGAACTATTTATGTATTACTGATCCTTACTTGAAAAGGCATACTTGATGACACATGAGAGAATTACTGCAGGTACAAGGAAAAGTGCAAGTCAAGCCATAATTTTGATAAAATACAATAGCCAAGATACTTTTAAAAAGACTACAGCTTGATAATCCTAATAGAATGGAAGACACAAACCCACTTTGGATAACAGGTAAAACTTTCTGAGAGAAAGTAGCATAATCTATTCAAAAGAAATTTACTGAAGCTGCATCTGCTATTACTAAGTAATTTGAGCTGATGACAAAAGAAAATGGGATAAATACAAAGAAATATTCTCACAGACATAATAAGCATGCACCAGACCAGCACAGCAGCTTTAAATTAAATGCAGGAAAGGAAAAGGCATTACCAAGATCTTTGCAGTTACAAGACCAGAGTTTGCAAACATATTGGTTTTTTGGCAGATCACTTTTAAAAAATGAAATACATGTATGTTAAACACGGAACACAGTGACCCCTGTTGCATTGCCAACAACACAGACCTTGGAAAACAGTAATTTGAGAGCTGAAAATATTAATGGAAAATTATAACTATGTGCATCCTGCCAAAGGCTGAGGTGTCACTATTTCTTGTAAATACCCTGCAAAATAATATGAGTATCAAACCTTTGTGGATCCAAAGGTAGCCAGACAAACCCAAGCACTCAGCCCTGCAGATAACACAGTGATGCTCCCTCACTGCCTGCCATGCCAGACACCAGCCCTACACCCTGTGCAAACCAAAATCCAATCTACGAAGTTTACACTGACTTCTAACAGCTGGCAAACTGACCCATTTACACATCCACACACTGATATTCAATCAGTCACATGCCTTCAAAATACTTTAAAATTTCTCCATTACTTAAATCATGGAGAAAATTTTACAATGCATCGCACAATTTGAGCACCTTGCACAGATAACAGGGGGCATGCTGAGGGTGGCAGAGGCTCCTCCAAGGGTGCTGACCGGTGCTCTGCTCTTTGCACCCCAAACATCTGGCTACTTGACACTATAAGTATTGCAGTTCTGTTCACACAGGTCACATTAATGCAGAAGACGACAGTTTTCAGCCATATCCCTTTCCTGTAGTAAGGAAGGAGCCACTTGGTTAAATTAGCATTCAGCAGGTTTAACAACAATATGCATTTTTTTTCCATAGGGTACATACCGTGAAATTTGTCACAGGATGTAGCAAATGAAAATAGCACAATTGTGTTCCAAAAAGGACTGTAAAATTACTAGAAAATTGGTCCATTGCTGGCTATTAAGTAGGATGGATCAGCATGCATTTCTGGCTAAGGAAGTCCCAAAAGCTCTGATGGACAGGATACAGCAGTAAGCAACAGGCAAAAAAAAAAAAAAAATAGTTTCTATGTGCTCCTATCCATTGTCAAAGAAAAAGTCCTCTAATCCAAATCTGTTTGGCAGTTCTTGTCTGTTTAAGAAATAGTTAAGAAAAGTTGGTGTAGAGACTAGAATCAAATCTTTCCAGAGCACAAAGAAGGATAAACCACATCTTGACTCACACAGATATCACTAAGCCTAAATTTAATTACTGAAACTAATTACTACAGCAAAAATTAATTTGCACAGTAAGAGACAAAGGTTATTTCTTTAATACCTTAATATTTCCATAGTACACTTCTTTATTCTGGGTTCTAGTGGATACAATAATCTTGATTTTGCCGATCTTGTAATTAATTCCATATTGGTCCATATTGACTGAAGACCAGGATTTCATAAACACTATGTTCCTACACTTTGATGTATGATATGTAATCTTAGAACAATGGCTAAGCACACATATATAATATTTTAAAATTACCTATCTGAAAATAAACCCAAATACTTGCCATAACATACATAGTAACAAAAACTTCCAATACAACATGTGGTTCAGGTGAAAATAACGTTCTGGGGTTTTTTATCATAGGTGTTATTTTTCAGTTTGAGATGGAGAAGTCTTATGATATTTTAACCTTAGCAGAAACAGTAATTAAACTTTACGGATGGATTTAAACTCATTCTGATAATGACTTAGTTTATTGTTTTAGTTTATTGTTTTATTATGGGTGGGAAGCCACCATGTACTCAAGGAAGACTTTCTACAGGTCTAATTCACTGTAATTCTAATATGTAAAGATTACCGACATAAAACAACAGGCACAAATTTTCCCAAATTGCTAGCACTCCATCTACTTCAGCACCCAAAATTTGAGCACCAACTTCCCAAGTGCAGGCTTAACATTCTTTAACTGGACAGGAACCATCTTCACTGCTTCCTGAATAGAGGTGAACCAACTACAAAACTACCTTTATCATCTTTAGAGCAAAAATACTGAGCATAAGAAATAATAACATGGTTCAACTGGACAAAATCCTTTAAAAAGGATTTTTAAGGCTCACAAGTACTACAGATCTCTCCTATTTAACTTCACCGTATCTGGAGTACTGTGTGCAGTTCTGGAGCCCCCAGCACAGGAAGGATATTGAGGTGTTGGAGTGGGTCCAGAGGAGGGCCATGAAGATGATCAGAGGGCTGGAGCAGCTCTCCTATGAGGACAGGCTACAAGAGTTGGGGCTCTTCAGCCTGGAGTAGAGAATGCTTCAAGGAGACCTTATAGTAGCCTTCCAGTATCTGAGGGAGGCCTGTAGGAAGGCTGGGGAGGGACTATTTACAAGGTCTTCCAATGACAGGACAAGGGGCAATGGGTTTAAACTGTCGGAGGGGAGATTTAGACTGGATGTTAGGAGGAAGTTCTTTACAGTGAGGGTGACGAAACACTGGAACGGGTTGTCCAGGGAGGTTGTGGATGCTCCCTCCCTGGAAGTGTTCAAGGACAGGTTGGACGAGGCCTTGAGTGGCCTGTACTAGTGGGAGGTGTCCCTGCCTATGGCAGGGGGTTGGAACTAGATGATCTTTGAGGTCCCTTCCAACCTTACCATTCTATGATTCTATGATTTTCTATTTCTGCACTACAAAGTATGTGATGATCTATCTTGAACAATTTGCATTGCTGTACAAACATAATCCAATGTTATTGCTCACAGAGGACACATGGAAAAAAGCACAATAAGAAACCAGATAGTCTGATAGCCTACCTAACACTTGAACACAAAAATTTAAAAAAAGATCCAAGCTTTAAATTTGCTTATTTTTCTCTTTCACATTTTCCAAAAGGGATTAATCCAACTAACTTTAACTAATCTAAAAATCTAAAGTATCTAATCCAATTAAAAAGGAAGCAACTTCAGAAGAAAACTACTCTTCCTACTTGAGACAAGTATTTCATGATATGCAACATGTTAGTTTCCCATCAGAGCAGAGCCACAAGACAGAGAAAGACTAAATATGTCTACTTGACTATGTAAAGTGAAATAAAAACCATTCTAGATTATTATCAGAGTAGACTGTAGACTAGATGTTCAGATGCAGCACTTACAGCCTTTTTGAAAAATCTGGTCAATGTGGTGATAGGAAGCAATCTAGATGTAACTCCTTCAGGGCTCTAACTCAGACCTTCTGTGGACATAAACACAAATCTGGCTTGTTTTATGTGTTGAAGAATGAAGATCAGCAGGAAAACTACCTACTCTGTTACTACACCGTTGAAGTTGAATCAGCAGGAAAGTCAAATACCATTTTGATAATCCTCTTTCTGCTTGTGGTTAAGGAACTCACCATAAACACGTTATAATAAATATGTAAAGGGTGAGTGCCAAGAGGATAGAGTCAGGCTCTTCTCACTGGCCCAATGACAGAACAAGGGGCAATGAGTGGGAGTTGAGGCATAAAAAGTTCCATGTAAACATCAGATTTTTTTTTTTCACCGTGAGGGTGATGGAACACTGGAACAAGCTGCCTGGGGTGGGGTTGTGGAGTTTCCTCTGGACATACTCAAAATCCACCTGGATGCATTCCTCTGTTATCTACTCTATGGGATCCTGCTCTGGCAGGAGGGTTGGAATAGAGGTTCTGTCGAGGTCCCTTCCAACCTCTAACATTCTGTGATTTTATGAAGAAGCACAGAACAGAAATGCAATGTGTAAATGAAACTACCTGGAATAATAAATAGTTACAGCTGCTGCTTTCTGAGTGTTTTCTTCTTTCACAGCCTACAGCCATTGTTTGGTTTATATAGTATAGCAATCAGCTGAGGAAAATTTCTGTTTGGTCTCCAGAGTCATTGGAAGATCCAGCAGGTATTTCCCTAAGCCATAAATTCAAATACTAATTCCTAGTCTTTATAGCGTATTAGGAAAAGAAGATAGAAGTATTCGGGGGATGTCTTAAAGGATTCAGAGATGTCTCTTCTTTTGAATATGCTCTACCATGAACATTAACAGAGACACAATTCATACCAAGAAACATCCTTTCCCTCTATGGAGCAACATTTGAATAGATACAGAAATTTGTCCTTAAGCCATATTACTAAGATTCAAATCACATTTCATATTACTGTTGCACTAAAATGTGATGATACAAACCAGTAACAATCAATAATGTGTCTGCTTAAATATGAAATACAAAACTGCACACACAAACAGAAATCGTATTGTGCAACATTAGCTCCTATTGCATTGCCTATGACTACATGGGATTACCGATGTACAGTTTTAAAAGATATATTTTGCATTTAGACACCATAAGTGGAGGTGGGGAATCTACACACGCCTTGCTTTTATTCATCACAAATCATAATTTCAGAGCTGAAACTTTACTGTCTGACAAATATTTAAATATTTAAAACATTTCATATTTGCAGCATGTGCTTAGAAATGCCCCAAAATCCAGACCCATCTTGATTTTTCATAGTTTGCTTCTGAGATCTGACAAAACAAAAGATAATAGTAAACACAGCATTTAGTGACTTAGCACTTAGGATGTGCACACAAGTCACATACTCATTCATGCTTTTTGCAGTCTAATACAGTCTAATATACACCACACTTTCTGTCTGACTGAAACACAGCTGCTGAGCAATAGCAGGAATTCAATTCCTGTTAATTACAGATGAAAACAATGTAAATATTACATTCTTATTTATAATCTGGTGAACTAAATTAATGTGTTCTGTGCCTTGTATTTTTGTGTGAAATCTACTGTCTAAATGAGCAATTGTTGATAAAAATATTTTCATTTCTATCAGCATAGATGCTAGAAACAGAGGTATTTTATGTCCTATCTCTGAAATATGTGAGTGTAGACAAATACACAAATGATCAAGTTGACATTGCTGCAAACTGTTTAAACACGTGGGGGAAACATATCTTGCATATCAATTACTTGTAACGCCTCTGCCACTATCCACAAAGAGGATGTTTGTTCCAAATGGTTGTCAAATATTTTCTCCTTTGCAAAATACCTTTTTAAAATTTTTTTGCTCTTTCTTCCCAATAAACAGCAGAAATGTTGCTTTGATGCATATCATATCATATTTTGCTTAAAAGGTGATGCATATATGACTAAATCAGGCCAAAATAATGTAATGATACTACCCAATAGGGATTGTTGAGTACTTAATGTGTCAATTCATTCAACTTTGTAAGCATTTTACTTTCCATATTTTTTTTTTTTGGTGATCCTAGGCATAACATTTTTGAGCAATATACAAAATTAATTTTGTTAAAGATGTAATTTCCAATGTGTTACCCAAAATAACATGAGTCCTTATTTAAATACCACATGTCCAAGAAAAGTGACTTAATCACTTACAGAATATCTGTTTTACACCAAAGTTTCAAGATCTTAAGTGGTTATTCTCTTCAGAGGCTGAATCAACCCATTATGTCTGGAAAGTATTAGATCAGGTCAAATTAGTTAAATGCTTAAGCATAATGCGTAATTTAGTAAACTTACGGGGAAAGCAAAGAATTATTAAAGAACTGAGATTTTAGACTCAGATCAGCTACCCAGACATAGACAAACTGGATTCACACATAGACTATATAGTTTTAATTTTTGAAGTCAATTACATTTTTAACGGAGATTTGAAAATGAACTTTCTGGTAAAGAATACAAGATCAATTTAGAGTTGTGTGGATTTTTCGCTTCAACTCCTCAAAAATTTCCTCTTGATCAAATTCAGTAACATTTTAGAATGTCTTTTTTCAATCCAAGCAGCAGCATGTTAGCTAATATACTTTAAATGCATATATACGTCATTTGCTCAAAATAAGATAACAAAACAATCAGAAATGCTCCTGACAGTTAGACTAACTTTTGCCCACTTACACACTTTAAAAGTCAAACTGTATAGCTAATACTGAGAAACCATTTCAACAGAAAGGCTCACTGCAACAGTGATACTAAGAAAATCTAGCTCCTGATACTCAGAAAAGAGCTAGTGACATTTGTAAGCATGTGCATACTGTGTTTGCAACTGATATGAAGGTCTCCAAACTCATTGTACAAGCATGTAAATCGCAAAACATTTCTATGTGGTTTTGAGTAGTATTACCACTAGAGGGGATATGTGATGTGTACTACACACATTCATATTGCCAAGCTAATTCAGTCTCAGTTCCATACCAGATCTCTAGATGCCATCTTAGCCGAGCGGAGAACTTCACAGCTGAGGGTTGAAACTGCAATATGAAGTGAATGATCATTTCCACAGTGGGAAGAACCACAGGTGAAACAATGTGTGTCACAGTTCTTACTCTACAGACAGTATAAGCTTGTGCCAAAGCACTTCATCTGGGAATTAAAGCTCATTTTCTTGTACAGATAGCTAATAAGGACAACATCAAGTTTAAAGTCTCTATATGAAAATTTTCAATAAATGGCGAAAATTAAATTAATGCACAGGCAAAATTACACTCTCCAGAACAGTTTGTGGGTTTGTGTATAAACAGGATCAGTTCATTAGAATCGCTCATGGAGTACAAAGAAATAAGCACTACCACTAATTTTGTGCTTAGAAATCAGTTACTGCACTCTTTAATGAAACTGCGTTTTCAAGTGTTTGCTGCAGGACAACTCTTTCAGAATCACAGTTTTAACAGATTTTAAAATTTANAACTCCCAAACCATCACAAAGATTCTCAAATTATTAAGAGACATTTTACAAATGACAAGCATCTGTTTACTATAACAGAGCTCAGCAAGTCAGCAGGGAGATTTTAAACTCATACAACATATTGGTCAGAGGTTACTTCCATCATTACGTTACAAACCAGCTGCAGTGATGGAGGAACGCTCATGTGTAACTTCCATCAGGACATGAATTAGAAAGAGAAATGCCAGTGTAGCCACAGACCGTCGCTACAGCATACAAAAATAGAACTACTCTGAGTACTGTTTATAACTATTAATAACATACACAACTCATGTCCATAATAGGCTTTGACCTACAGCTCCTTTAGTGTTTCTCACATCTTTTAAGGAATGAGATTTATGTTACCTTTGTTAACGCCGCACCTATAATACAGTTTTCAAGAAATGGCAGCAAGACATGACACTTTTTTTTCCACCCGAATTTCCAAAGTTATCAAACTAACTGAAAAAACAAGCAAACAAAAACCAAACAAAACCCTCCAAAACCCAGATAAAATACCCATTTACAAAAACAAAAAAACAAAAAAAAACCCTTTCCTGTCTCTGTAGACAAAATAGAAATATTTACAATATAATTATAGGAAATCAACATAATTCATGTAATTGCATAGACTCTGAAGACTAAATTTAAAAATCAGAAATCATGAGGAACAGACAGAAAGTGAGAATTAGATGGGAGAGAGATGTTAGTTTTACAGCTTAGAAAAGCAGCCATTATTTTCAAAGCTGCATTAGGTCAGTGGGTCCAAGTTTATTGCAGCATTTATTGTGGCCCCACTCCAGACTGAATTCAATGGGAATCTTTCCAATGACTTCAATAGACTTGGATCAGAAACCATGCTGTCATGTCTTATGTATTTTTTGTCAACTAGAAATAATAGAATAGTTCAGACTAGTTTGCCTGAAATTCCAGAAGTCTTTAGTTATCTGGGTTTTTTACAGCACCATTCTTATCTTTTTAATAGTAATTAAGTCTGCTGAAAATGTAGTAGGTAATGAATCTAATTTGAAAACTTGTCAGCTAGAATGAAGAAGATAATCCAGGTTGCAAATCAAGTCTGTGAAAAATATATACACCTAAAATGGACCAAAAATTTTAACTGACAGGTAAAACTGCATTCAGTATAAAAAACGTGGTCGAGCTTACAGCAAGCAATATAAAACTTGAATGAGTGTTTGGCACTCTATGAAACACTGTCACAAATATTAAATACACACAACATATGATCTTTTGAGCACTGGAAATACAATAGGATGTTTATGCCTCAGCCTAGTGAGAGATTAAAACTATAAACGCAACAATAAGACCAGGTCCATTAAAACATAAAATAAGTAGCACTTTCAGAAAAAAGGAGATTCTTCACAAAGCCTATTGCATAGATAGAGTATAGAGCTTTTGGGTTTACTTCTAAGCAAATTTCATAATTTAGTATACAAATTCTAAGAATTTCATAATTTAGTATACAAGTGTAGATAAAAAATTGAAATGTAAATGGCATCTTATTAACTAAAACTGGTACAAACCAGCATCACATCGGCAAAATGTGCATTAAGCAAAACATATAATTGTGATCACTGAAATACACCTTTATGCATATATGTGGTATAAGTATTCCACTTCCATTTAGCCAGTGGTCATCATGTTAACACACTGTGGTCAACACTAACGCACTGTGATGCTCCTTCTATTTGTGAAGGAGGAAGATAAGACTGACAAAGTGTTCATACAGAATCCTGCATTTTCCAATATATTTGTTACCAGAAAAACAAAAAAAAACCCCACAAATACGGCTGATAAATATGACCACTAACAGCACAAAATGTGAACTATTTTATTAAAGACTTTTATTAAAGTGTATTGCAAAGGTTTTGATTGTGAATTTTGCATTTACTTTGATGATTCATTGAAAATAATCATCAAGGTTTTCATTATTCACAGCCTCATCCTATTCCACAGATAACTGGCTACTTTCCCTCTCATATGGTCTGCCTAACTTAACCAAGTTAAATGTAGAGAAATCATATTAAAATAACATTCTAATTCTGTTGTAGACTTGAAGGAGGCTTGCACCACAGTAATATTTTCACATTTCACCTAACCATATTAGGTAATCTTATAAAAGATGCTCTTTACGCAACATTCATTCATTTAACATTTTTCACGCAAATGTGGTGTGGTATTGATACTTCCCTCCTCAGTGATTCACATGGACAGCAGGTAAATATAGGCAAAATGTAATTTTTCAGAATTTCTGTCATTCTCAAAACATTTGCTCTTTTATATATGTGAGTTTATGAAACAGTAGTCAGCGATCATATGTAATATGTGTAAAGCTGTACTGAACAAGAAAGTTAATTAAAATCAGCTACATTTACATTTTAATAAGTAAATATAATTTTTTCATATATTTATTTTTATGATGATAGTAGGCTGCCGAGCATTTGTTCCAAGAACATGACCTCTAAGGAACACTGTCAGTCTACAGACAACACAGTTACTACAGTTCTGTGTTTTGTGCCTAGTTTTTTTTCAGAGTTTTTTTCCTATGCAAAGAAAGTCAAGAGAAACAACACCAAACACAAGACTCTGTAACAAGCCACCTTGCCTTAAGGTCTCACACTCTAAGGGTACCACTTTAGTGTTTTAGCAAATCTGTTTGTAGGGAAGAGACATGGAAAACTCTGTCAGGTAGAGGGAAGAATATTGTATGGCACACAAAAGGGAAAAAAAAACAACCACCAACCAATCACCAAAATAAATACTTTAATACTTTGTTCTGCATACTGGCCTATAAGTCAGGAATTTTCTCTCATTTGCTCCTATTTCTATTAATCTCAGCCTGGCTATAGATGAAGTAAAATTGCACTAACTTTGATTTTGCTTTCCAAATATACAGACTTGGCTATACCAGTCTCTATGCTGTATTTTAGAGATCTCTGCTTTACGAAGAGAAACACAGCAACTTCTGTTGAACTGGACACNACCTTGCTTATACTGTGAAACTGTAAGATTTCTATATCCTTAGCATATCTTGAACACATTTTAGAAAGAATTTTGCTACCATACCCTAACATAAAAGACACTTTTTTCAGAGTATGCATTGATCTAAATTCATCATTCCTGACACAGTTACAAGAGACAAACTGAGAATATAGGTAGTGGGAGTCAGGTCAGAAGCTGAAAGCCATGTTATGCTGCTCTCACTGGCACAAACATGGCCACATCTGAAATCCTGTGATGTGACCTAAATACTAAGGGCAAACTCAACCATTTTAAGTGTTTGCAGCTGTATTTCTGAAAAGTATGATTTCTGGAGAGTAAACATGAGCAGTTGCAAATGTTTAGACATATCACTTGTGGCAGGGCATACACTAGGCCTAGAAAAGTGCTATAAATGTTCTGACAGTTTTTCCCACAAGCGCTCAATTCAAAGTTCCCATCTGCATGATTGTAAACACGAGAAGTCTAACACAGTTTTTATGGAATCAAGCTGACAAAACTCAACCTATGTTAAAAAAGACAGCCAGGATGAAATTAAGCTCGAATAAACCTCAATTTATTCTATCCTTTAGGGTATTTATCACAAGAGCCTGCCATCAGTAAGATAAATGACTAGCCATTAAGCTACTTAAGTGACAGTATTGCCGATTTTTGTCATGAGCAAAATGAGCTTCATTACAAGCTATTGCCAAATTAATCTGTCCATATCATCATATGCTATTCTTACACAGTGGGTGGGCTTGGGATGACTAAAGTATGTTCCAAATATTACTACTGAAGGAAAATAATCACAGCACTTGGAATTATTTACTTAACTTTACAACCTACTTTTTCCAGTTCATAAATTTGACTATTACTAAGACTAATATAGCAGAACACAGCCACACCTCTCAGAGGCTGCAGGCACTGGGAGTTCAGTTCAGCTGTGCTCTCTATCCCAGACAGTTACCCCTCAGACATGGTCTCAAGATGCACTAATTTTGTAACCACACTCTTCATATTTGCTAAAGCAAAAGGGATTTTGAAAAGTATTAGCTTAACACATTAGTCCATGTCTAACACGGATGTGCTGAGCAGAAGAAATAAAGACTGTTTGCATGTGTGTTTGAGTGGGTGGATGGGATATCCATGCAACCTACTGACTTGCCCCAGGGCCACAGTTGCATGTGGCTGTTTAATATGGAGTCAGACAGTTTCGCCACTATTATCCAAGGCCTGTCTTGAGCTGCTACAGAGAGGGCTCAGCAGAGTTCAGTTCCTCTCTCCTACATTAGTGCTTAGGGTATCCTACAAGAGAAGATCACACATGAATTGCACAGAAGCAGAGAGGAGGTGCTTGAATATTGTCCATCAAATACATACTGAAGGAACAACAGAAGCAGTAAGTTGCACAAGACATCTCTCATAGTCCCCACAATCCAGCCCATTTTCATTGGATGGAAGCCAGCTACCCTCTGCCCAAATAGGGTAGCCCACATACTCCATGGCTGAGGACAGCTTAGATTTTGAACGGCCTAAGCTCACATTTCTACCACGAAGCTGCTGCACAGAAATACCCTTTGCTCCTCCTCCATGCCCTAAACAAGTGAGAACATCATGTCTGCACATGCCATCTGGTACTACACCAGCAACAGAGGGAGGCAAGCAGGTATGACTAGGTGTCATACATGTCCCACTGGTTGCCTTGAGGCAACTTCCAGGTCAGTACACAGACTTTCTGCTCTTTAGAAAAACCTCTGTTGATCATAAATGAAGCATATAGTGCAATCTGCTCATCTTGTAAGGACTCTAAATCTTTTGCAGTTGTTTATATATTGGAAGTCTTCCTCTATAAAATTTTACTATGACATTAAAAGACTTCATAGTGAATTTAATATCTTAAACCTGCAATTTCATTTCTCTTTAAAGCAAAAGTATGGGATGTCAACGATGAGTTTATACAGCTAGCTTAAAATATATTGTGAAGTGTTTATGCTAACTTTAAACCAAAATGTTATTTCTTTACTAGTTAGAGGTCAAGTGTAACCAAATGTATGAAATCAGAAAGGTAGCTGTTCAAGTATTAAAAAGCTAGTTTTTCCCTGGGTCACAAATGCCATCTTCTTCCTATTTTTTAGGCTAATTTAAAAAACAAATAATAAAAAAATCACAATGACTAACTTTTTTTCTAAAAATCAAGAGACAAAACAAGGCTAGGGACAATAACTGAAGTCTTGTTATTATCTCAAGACATTTGTTACAGTGTACTAATTAACATTACACGATACCTCTTCACTTCTTTTTATTTTTTTTTAAATCAACATTCACTTTGTCTTCCTTACATCTGAAGGTATGATAAACTGTAAAAGGTTAATACATCTGACAGTTATTTAGGACATAAATAGAGGGAAAAAATAAAGTCAAGTGACAAAATATTTGTGTTCTTCACTTAAGCCAGCCGAGTAGGAAGAAAGTCTCTTATGAATGATTGCTCAGTGTTTTGCAGTCTAGTCACAATGTTTTATGATGTTCTGGTGAACATAAAAAAAAAAAAAAAAATAAAAGAGCTTGAGAAGTTTTCATCTGAGAGCATTATTTTCATCTTCTATTTATCAAAATTCTTCACCAGATTCAATACCATATACCACATTCTGGCTCTTCTTAGGTTCAGTACTACAATATTGTATCTACTTATTTAACAATTCAAAATCTATACCAGAATGTAATTAGTTTGGAATGCAATGTTCCACCAACTGAGCATCATTTACTGTCCCTGGCCTGAAGAAGAATTAATTACTGATGGTTTGAAGACAGCTGGCTCACTTTCATCTCGTGGCCTTCTTGGCTTTCTCCACTTCAAGCAAAGGATGGTGGCCTTAAAGAGCCAAAGAAGGAAGCAAGGAGGACAAAGCCTAGCTATAACATATAAAGAGGAGGAAAAATCCCTGAGGAGTTACACAAACACCAGAAGAGAAACGATGTAATTGGAAACACACAGAACAAAAATGCAGCAGCATGTTCCCCAGCTAAGCAAGAACAGAGACACAGGTAATAGGGACAGTGTAAACCATAAAGGTGAGGAGGTAGTGAAAAAATAAACTTTGAAAGTGCGATTAACAAGTATGAAATAACACGGAGGTTGGAACAAGATAGGGGTAAGTCTCTTCTCCCTAGTATCAGGTAACACAATAAGAGGAAATGCCCTAAAATTGTGCCAGGGGAGGTTCAGATTGGATATTAGGAAAAATGTCTTTAGTGAAAGAGTGGTCAGGTATTGGAATAGGTTGCCCAGGGAGATAGTGGAGCCCCCATCCCTAGAGGTGTTCAAGAGCCATGTGGACATGTCAGTCTAGGACGTGGATTAATGGCTGTGGTGTTGTTAGGCTGATAGTTGGACTTGATAATCTTAGAGGTCTTTCCCAACCAAAACAATTCTATGATTCTACATCTAGTCATAACATTCCATCAACAGGAAAAAAGCTGACAATGAGACAATTCCATAACATATATGCAAGTTGGTATTTGGTCTTTCCCAACCAAAGAAGGCATCTTAGAATTTAAAGGCTTGTTTATGTCTTTGACAAAATCCAAATTTAAAGACAAACACCAGAAAATAAAGAAGCATTTTTACAAACCAGGCATTTCAAACAATTCAAATCACATGGATAAAACAGGAAGCATAACATTCATTAACTTAATAATGTGTCAGCAACTTAATCACTTACAGGCTCTCCCCGATGTCCTTCTAGGCCTGGAGATCCAGGCTGTCCAACTTCTCCCTTCACAATAAAAAAGACTGTTAAGTAAGACGATTGAAAAAAACCCTTTCATTTGCATGATTAAAAAGGAATTGTTTCCAAAAGTAAATTATTATTTTTAATATAATTCAAATGTAAAGCCAATACACACGGTCTAGGCTTCATCAAACACATACCTCTTTAAAAAAGTTTCAAACACATTAAGAAGCATTCATGCTGCATTCAATACACAATTGTCAAACAGCTTGCAAAAACATGAGGGTGAGACAATTATGGTTTGAATCAGAACAGCAATTACTGATTGAAGAAGTGCATAAACCAAACATAAATTGATACTGTCTGTATCCACTCAAAGCACTCCAGAATACACTAGTACTAGGTAGGATAAAATCTTTATGTCCTTACTCAAAATATGTATGATAGCAAAATTATTCTGATAATTTCAAGAATAATTCCAGAAATAAAAGCACATAAAACAAATCCAAAGATCAATTAGTATATGTCTAAAATAATCTGATAACAATCAACTTCAAATTACAAAATCTAGACTTGAAGTAACAGCAGGTACCACCTGGCTTTCAATCCATGACTTTTTTCCACATTCTTTCCTGGAATGAATAATTGTAAGAAAACACAAAAGCTCCAGTAGAAATTTCCTTCAAAGACATCCTGTTTGTTACTGCTCTAAATTTGATTACAGACCCAGAATTAAGCAACGTTTTGTAGCAAGCAGATTTTTAAGTCAAGCTGAGAAAATGTTCAAATTAAAGACATGGCTTATGTTAAATATTATAAAATTAATAAAAACTCAGCATGCCATATTTTTGTACTACAACTATTATATTAAGAAAATAGTCAAGAAAATGTCTTTCAGTTTCATTGTACACAGGTTCACACAACTAATATACTGAATTACCTGTATATAGTTTACAAGGATAGAACCAGATGAAAATACTCTCTAACTCATGCTTTACCAACACAATACTTCATTCTGAAGGGCCACCAGTGGCAGTTAAGAACTATGATTATTACCTCACCACCTTCTCAAATGCCAGAGAGGAAAAAAAATCTAGTACCTATTTTTTTCCTACTTCCTATAGTACCAGAAAATTAATTCCTGCACCAGTTTAGCAGAGATGCCTGTGGATGTATATAGATATATTTATATATATTTATTTTTTTAAATGAAAGATTAATTGGCATGCTGGTTTGAGTCTAATTGCAATATTTTAATGGAGAAAATTATATTATAGGCTGTGAAAGGAAAACAATGGTGATGTCTACTTCACTCATAGGCTTGCTGAGATGTTTAAGAAAAGAATACAAAACAAAGATAAGCCACTGGGGCACAGCATCTTGGGCTGTCTATCAGCTTCTGGGCTTTTCTCCTTTCTGCTGAGTAACCTCACTAACTCTGCTGAGTAACCTCACTTTCCTTCTAACCCCGCCTGGCTGATCCTACAAACTCACCTTGCGTGTAAGGCAAACCTTGGGGTAAGGTAAAGGGGTGGGGAGAAGGTGGAAGGGTGGTTGGGAGCCCCTCCTGGGGTCTCTGATTTCTGGGAGGGGTGTTGTGTTTCTGTATTACCTTTAACTTGTATAATTCTGTAAATATTCCTGTATATTGAGTATATATCTGCTTGTATATTGTGCTGAGCTGTAAATACAGCGTCATTCCTTAACTTCCAGCCGGCTGAGCCTAGTCTGGGTCATTGTACAAAGTGTGGGGGGGCAGGGAACTCCCAAACCATCACAACTGGAAATAAAATTTGTAGGCAATTAAGCTTCACAGTCAATAGAAGCCTAATCAGGACAATTAAGATTGAGCTCTGATTCAGCTGACCAGCCAGCAGGAGCTCAATTTCATTGCCCACACATAGAGATTTGGTCATATTTGAGATATTCAAGGATGTCTTGTCTAGTTTCCTAGACCCTCTCCAAAAAGACACTGGCTTTCCACAGGACTTATGTCGTATTTGTCAGCTCCCTTAGGATGCTTTGGACACTAATGAATCTCAAATACATCAGATACTTTCATGTAGGCAACTAAATTGGTAGCAATAAATCTGCCACCTTTAAGCTGAATTGCTTTCCAGACTCCACTAGCGTTATTAGTTAGACCACCACTGTTTTCAATGGCAACAGAAGTGACTATTACGTGCACAGACACAAATTTAGCTGCGTGTCTTAAGAATGTCTGTTATATATTCTTTGTCTGACACGTTTGCAAATGTCAGAGATACATGCTCTTGTAGATTTGTAGGCAGCTATCAATGAGATCTGAAGATCAAAATTAAATTAATGTAAGAGTATTTAAACCAAGTAACAAATACAGAAAAGTCCCTTGGTATTGAAGAAATAATCTGCTGTTGGTTGCTGGAGGTAACATCAGAAAAATGAACAATAAGAAAACATTTTTTTTTTCCATATCTAAGACTTACAACTTCTTTTACTAACATATTTTAAGAGCATAAGCTTAATGGCAGTTTAAAAAAGCAGGACATCAATCTGACATAAAATGGAGTTATTCCATTACCTTTTAACACAGTTGCATTAGGCCTTCCAAAGAGAACAAGTTAAATAGGAAATACTGAGTTTACCTATGGTAAAAGTTAAATTTTATATGTACTTTCAAAAGACTGTTATTTTTGATGTGTTCTCCTAATGCATTTTTCAATGTCAGGATGCTTAGTTATACATTGAAGTTGGGCAATCTTTTGAGTAACAGCACCTCCTTTCAACTCAACTTAAAGCTGCTTACATGTATTTTTCTACTTGAATTTGCCTAGAAACACATTAGGGATCCAAGATCACATTACAGTGAAGAGAGGCATGACTCAGCTACCTAATCACTAATGTCTGCTGCTATTTGAGGTGTTCTATGGAAGCCAAGGCTTACACATCATGAAGGCAGGTTGTCACCTACCACAGTCCTCCTGAAATGGCACTTATAGGTGACCTGGCATGCCCCAAACCAGAAAACAGTACTACAAACTTGTGAGTGATCTTGCAGAAATTACATCAGATGAGTGGGGTTTTTTTCCTTACAAATCAACTGAAATCAACAAAGTCTGACCATTGACTGCAGTAAACTGGCATTCCGCAGTAACTCGTATTATTTTAATTTCCTGTAACTCTCCACACAATAAACTGGGTGCATTTAGACCAATCGCAATGCTTCTGAAGACTTTGGCAAGATATTTATATGTACATACCTTGAAACCAGGACTTCCTGGTAATCCATCTTTCCCACTTCTGCCAGGGTCTCCCTGTGGAAAGGCTTAACAGTCATCTGTTGGTCAATTAATAAGCAAAAGCTAAAGGCAAATTGTTTTCACAAAACTTACGGATCGCCCAGGCATTCCTGGAAACCCTGGATCACCTTTTTCTCCTTTTGAACCCTGAGAAATACAGCAAATGAAAAGCTATGCTCAACATTTATCCTACAAATTCAGTATATTTAATCTACAACTCACATATGTTACATCTTATTTGGAAAATGATCTGTTTCTTTCTTAACACAAGTCAGTTAATAGCTACTCTCTATTACAGAAACATAAATATGCTCCAAAATACAGAAATGTGAACACAGGCTCTCTTTCAAATTGCTTAGAAGTCTAGAACAATAAACACATGAAGAAAATTAATTGTTAACACTGGATCTCTAAAATATAAATATTTACACACAAGCATATACTGCCTTGTATGAATTATGGATTAAAACAACATCTCTCTTGCAGGCCACTCTCAGTCTCACTCAATTCGTGTGCTTGTCTCCTCCCACTCCTTACTCCTCCTCTCCCAATCAGTTATACAGTTCATGTACATTTCTATGTAAAAAGCACAGATTTCTTTGCAATAAAATTATTACATATTCTCCATATTAAAGACATAGACATATTTTCAAAATATGTATCTATAAGCATTTTGTGTTATGCTAAAATGAATACATTAATCCATTAACATAAGGATGAAGAGACTTCTCCAAATACCCAACTATGCTGAGCATGCGTTTGATATTACTATACAAGTATATTCAGGAACTTCAGTGGAAATTTTTCTGAGCTAGGACTGCAGAACTAAATTCTCTGTCAATGCACCAAGTATAAAAATATAAATTATCTAGGACTGGATGTTGGCGCCTGGACACTGGCAGCGAGGGCTGCAGGGGCTGCCCCTGTGAGGAGACACAGCCAATTCCAGTCAGGTTTGGAGGGTGGTGTTTCAGGTTTTGTCTTTGTTTGTCACTATCGAAATCTATTTTAGTTGTGTCCTGGTTTGAGTTAGAACAGAACTAATTCATCAGTTTCACTTTTCAACTAAGTCATTTCAAAGTAGCTGCACTTTCTGCAGTTAATGGCATGCTTTCACAGACAGTGTCTGGTTCTACAAGCGATAACACCTAATGTTTTACAGTTAGTACCAAGGACTAATATGGAGGCCAAGGTCACTGCTAAATCTTGCATACCACACTAGGGGTGAGGTGTAAAAGGTCACATCTACAGGGAGGAGCAGACAGTTCAGGTGACCCTAAACTGACCAACAGGGATTCCATTCCGTATACACATATTCAGTATAAAGCTGAGGGATCCCATGCATCAAACTCTCTTCTTCAATGTCCACCATCCAAGAAAGGACTCTGTCCATTTTGCCTTCAGTCCCAATCCATGCATTCTTGAATCCAGTTCCAGAATCTATCTCCTGGAACTGGTTCCCATTTGCTGCTGAGCCCTGTCTGGCACATCTGCCACAGCATCAGTGATGATGGTGACAAAACTGCTGTGAGGGAGGTTGGGTCTGATATTAGTTTTGTATTTCTATATATTTTATTTTATTGTTATAATTTTCATTAAAGTAGTTTTAATTTTCCAGTTCTTAAGTGTCTCTCCCTTATTCCCATTTTTCTTCCCTATGGGAAGAGACAGGACTTAATAGAGAGTATCTGTCATTCATTCAGTGTCCAGTCTTTGACAAGTTGGCAATAAGTTAAATTAATTCTTCCCAAGTTCAGTCTGTTTTGCCTACAACAGCTAATGGCAGATGATCTCCCTTGTCCTTATATGGACCTACAAGCTTTTCTACCCCTATACTTCTCAGGAGGGAGAATCAGGAAAGTGGCTGGGGGGGACATTCAGGCAGTCAGCCAAGATCACCCCACCACAGATACACCAATACAATTTTATGATTATAAATTTACTTGCCTTTTTCCCATATATTCCTGGGGCTCCTTGATCTCCTTTAGGACCCCTTTCTCCCTAGACATAATGTGTGTAAATAAGTTAATTTTAAAAAATGAAAGTAGTTATATACATGTATACATACATACCAGACAAAGAGCTCAATCTGATATATAAAAAATATGCTCAAGACACTGAAAGCAAATCTTAAACTTTCCAAGCTCTTCTAGAGAGGAAGCTCAGAATGTTCAGCACTGCTGGGGAGACAATCTACTGCTCTCAGGCTTAATGCCTCTATTTGTAATGGAAAGCACTCCGGGTTTCAATACAAATAGGTACTTAAGTGAAAATTCAGCTCTTTGAAATGCACTCCTCTGAAGACCTTATTCGAAAAGTTTAAAAACACCAATTTGGAAAAACTAAGAAGTAAATTCAGTTGAGTACTAACACACAAGAGCTAAAGACACAGATGATGTTTTGTGGGAATACGCATATGAAATAAACTCATAGTGTTAGACCAGAATTAGCTTTCAAAATGCTGTCACTCAAAATTAATTAATTCAAGAAAATTATATAATCATATAAACTTATGAGACATTAATTGTGATTAAGAAGGTACTAAGTAGCAGTAAAATCAAAGTTCGAAATAACGAACATATACCCTCACAGAACAAAACCAAACCTAAAAAACTAGGCAGTTTCCCTTGCTTAATGAAATCTCACAGCATGTACCCTCCTTTCAGCTTCATATCAACTGATTTTATGTAGGTCACCAAATGCAATGTCGTAATAGTGCACACAATCTCATTTCCCCTTTAAAGTAAGCTGAAATACGCTAATATTGTAACAAGAAATATTTAACTTCAACCTTTGATGCTGGCATCCCATGTAACCCAGGAAAACCAGGTAGTCCACTGTCACCCTAAAAGAGCAAACATACTTTTAATCCTTTTATCTGAAATAGCAGCAATATAGTATAACATTTATGTTCTAAATGATCAACAAATAGTGGAAAAATGCTATATTTTGCCATATCAATCAAATAACATTGGTATGTTGATTGATGATCCAATAATTTGATAATACTACCATCCGTTCCTAATTCCCAAAGAATAAGGAAATCCCCTAAATCCAGGATAGTTTTGCTGCTATATCTTACTGAAAATATCAGACCTACTAACTATGATTCTATGATAGCACTGTTATATTATTATTAGCTGTTATTATATTATTGTATTGCTTATTATATTACTTATTATTATTACTTATTTTATTACTTATTATTAGTACTTAATTATTATAAGACCTCCTAAACTATGGTTCTATGATTCTATGTTTCTATAAACCCTGTCAAATTTCTTATCAGCTTGTTTTGGATGAGTGAAGTATTAAAAAGTAAGGTATCAAGTACTTTCTCTAAAAATTAAACAAAATAAACCCATAATATAATGATAAAATAACTTTGACACTTTGACAAGTAAATTCTCATTTCAGTGGTAGAATGAATCTACACCAATAAGATGAATGGAAAACACAAGACAAAACATCTGTTCATTTTGTCCTCACAGGTGTCAGATATCAGGGATTCCAAAACTTGTGTTATTGGTACTGAAGATGCTTATCTGACAATTTGTCTGTAAGCTCTTTAGAGCAATCACAAGAAAAGGATAAATTATAATTTGATACTACCTGATTTGAAACAACAAAATCAAGTTTAATTGCTTTCTTCAGTACACAGGATCTACTTCACTCAGGATAAAGAGCCAATCACCATTCTGATTTTGGACAATGACAATGTTTTCTCTCTATCAATATCAAAGTTTACCTTGAATAATATATTTCAATTTGTTTAATGTACTTCAGTCATAAAGGAGGAATAGTAAACTATGCTCAGGAAGTTGTTGGGTGTTGATTTTCCAGGTTCCAAGACAAGGGATAAATTAACAATTTATTTACCAAAATAAATGGTATTTATCAAAACCGTTCTGGTCTAAGGAGTTTGGAGAGATCTATCACATATTCACAGAAGACAGGGACATGACCACAGGCTAATGCTATCGAAACATCTCTGTTAAAAAGCCAATAGAATGAAATTTTAAAAATAAATCATCAAAACTTGCAAAATAAATGCTTAATGCATTAATTGCTTCTTAATGAAAAAGAATGGAGCCTTGCATTCTGTTCAGAAGTAGTGATTCAATTGTTGGATAAACTAAAACATTTGGCACTCGAAACAGTTGTAAAGTTTCTGTAGCAACTAATTTAAAAGTAACAGAATGAAATTAAGAGATGAAAATTAGACTGAATCATCAGGAAAAAAATCTAATGGCAAGATCTATTTTATAATGGAAGAAGATTTCTAAAACAGTGGTGGAAGTCCTATTTCTTGGCACATTTTAAACGAGGCTGGTCTGCGCATTAGGAAGTATCTTATCTGTTACAACCCTGCACATCATCAGTATCGTACTTTCCACACATGGACCTTCTGCACTGACTGATCAATTAGATAAATTTAAGATCACTAAGCACAGAACACATAAGAACATTTTTCAGCTCTAATTTTGCATTTGAGAAATCTGCTAAACTAAAAACAAAATATGGTTTTATCACAATGAACTTAGAACTTTACTAAACATGGGGCAAAAGTGTGAGAGAAGATATGTAAATATATGTGGGCACAGATCTTTACATATCAATGAGATCTGCCAATAAGTAAAGGCTAGTTTATTCACTGTGTATACAGGAGATGCAGATTTGAGTTCATCCTGATTACCAGAAGTGTTATATACAAGCTTCCACATTTGTTTGCAGCTCCAAGCTACTGGCTACACCTCAGCTAGAATTCTTTCAAAAAAACAAAAAAAGCTTTGGTTTCAATCAGCCAGTGTATTCTGATTAAAAGTGGCATCCAAAAAAATTCCTACCTGGCTTGTCTGTATGTTCAAAGAGAAAAATGGTGAAAAGAGTTAGAAAGAAACCATTCCAACAGTTATCTATATTGCGTTTCCAGGTACTCATATTTAAATATGCTTTCTAAACATAAATTATTCAGTGCAATAAAGGTGTTGCTGGCAGTGCTAAAGCCTATATAAACTTAATGAAATACAGCAGACCAGATTTATAATTGGTTACACTCTAAATTTAAAATTCTTATTCCTTCTTTATTACCTTTTAGCAAACAATTTTCACAGAAGCATCATGTGAAAATACTGATAGCATGAACTCTACAAACAAATATTACAAATATTAAGAGTAAAATCTTATCTGCTATCCCTTATTAGTTTGGTTTTTTTACCTTAGCCCCATCTTTCCCCGGCTCTCCCTTGATACCTGGTAAGCCACGAGGTCCCTAAAAAAGAAAATATTAAACCCACCTCAAATACTAATAAAATCTGATACAAAAGGAAACATAGAAATGTAATACAGTGTGACATGGGGACTGATGTATCAACTGTCTGATCACATTTTGTTAACTGGACAGAAAGGCAATACCAAGCATGAAATGTATTGGATATGTATGAATATGGCACTCTATCATAACATGACTGGGGAACATCAAAACAATTCTTCTCTTCTAACCAAGGACCAACACAGGAGAAAAAGACATCACAGCCTCTATCAGTCCAGATATGTCCCCTTCCTTTCAAATGTCCATCAGATAGCCTTCACATATGCCATGTTGAAGGCTTGCTCTTGGTCCCAGCATGCTGTCAGATATTTAATTCAACAAATTAATAAGTCCTTGACTATGCAGTCTGACAGGATCATGCCACAAGTAAAATACAGCACTAGTTTCCATTAACTGTCCCATTAAGGGCTACTATATTAATACAATGAAATAATAAAATGAATTCTCCATCAGCCTGGGCTTTATCTGGAACATTCTTTTGAGTGATCGCCATGATGAGACTTAGACCACTGTTACGGATTCATTAAAAAAATAGAAGGAAATACTGTTTGGCTTCTGGATCAGAACCCAGCCGAGTTCTGCTCCTTCAGGCCTTACCCAGCAACAATTAGATCTACAACCTAATCACCAGCCTACCTATAAATCCCAAAGCCACGAGAATTCCAAAGCAATTCGCCCAAGGATGGCCCCTGACTTCATGCCATCCCTTGAGCTCTTTTCACTCCCCACACCTCAACCCTCAGTGACAAGCAACAGATACTGGGAGAAAGTTGGTGCAATTTGTCTCGAATTTGCAAATTCTAGGAATGAAACAGAAACTTACTTGAACCCCTGGAGATCCTGGAACACCTGGAGTTCCTGCTGATCCCTGATATCCCTATGGAAAAGAAACCAAGACTTGTGACTTTTTATAATTGATACTTACAAATTTCCAAACACCTGTTGAAGTAAAGAACAGTCCTGGTTACTGGAGAATTGTCAACACAATCCTGTCAGTTTAGGTCACAAATTTTATAACTTCTGTCACAATCATACACCTGAGATTTAGATTTCAGCTTTCAGAAACTTTCATCTCTGCATCTGATTTTTGCAGATTTCAGACTTTATGCTAAAATCTATTCTTTTACCACCATTAAATGAGAACACAACAAATATTGTCTATTCCAATGGACAAAATGAGCTATCAAAAGATATTTTAGTTTGGTTGGGTGTTTTTTTGAGAGAGCATACAAAACAAGAACAGAAATTGTCCAATAAAACTTTGAGGTTATTTGGCTCAGGCACTTCAACAGGCAGCCCAAACTAAACTGGATAAATCCCAAAACTGTACTACCCAATTGCAAATATCCAGAATTTGATCTTGATTTGAACTATAAGAACTAACATTCCTATTTTTAAATGAGTTTCAGTACAAAATTTAATGGGGAGATTTCAACACTGGTAAAAAAGAGTTAACAAAAACTTTTCAATACATGAAAGGTAATTCGTATGCCTGATTTCTTCTTTAAACCAGTCAGAGTTTCTTGGGAATAACAAACAGCTAAATTTTTTTGCTGTGTTAGAAAAGTACTTGCTGTGCCCTCTTCCCAAAAGCCATTTGAGCGGATGCCCAAAGAGACAGCTGGTAATGTTTAGTATAGAAGTAAACAGAATTCTAGGTCTCTGTCATACATGCATTTCATACATGCATTATCAAGCATTTCACTTTCAGTGCCCACGGCAGTTTTAGCAAAATCACCTTTAACTGTAAATGGTGCAGCATTCCCTGATTACTTAAAGGCCCTCCAGGGTAACTGAAACAACTCACCAAGGAAAAAAATTGCCTTTGAAAGTTTACCGTTTCATTCCTTCTCCAAAAAAAAAAAATCAACCCCCAAAATTTGCCTGACTTCCTTTAGATACAATTCTATATAAATAAAACTTTATTTCAATTTCCTTTCCCTTCTGAGTAGGAAAAGTAGAGGAGGACAATTTCCTGGCTGAACTGCATTTCAAAATTCACAATATGAATGGAGGATGGCAGAAAAGTTTTCAGAAAACTGTATCTTGCAACGTGATTTTGAAGCAAATCAAACACATTGCCAGTGTGCTTGTTTAATGGAGAGATGAAACTAAAGATTCAAAAGCAAATGCACAGAAAGTCACAAAAATAAGAATCACTGTGTAGCACAAGTAAGGTAGCAATTGTTTGGACAAGTTTAAAAAACTTTCTATAAATCACTAAAACTGACTTTCATAGAAACTCCTTTTCCAGTACAGAATCTGTTATGTGCACGTCTACAATTTTTTGGCACTTATGTCACCTCAAGTCCTCTTTCCCTAACATCAAAGCCTGCAGTAGGAGTACATACGTGATGGACATACATATGCTCCAGGAACAGCTGTGAAAATTCCCTTCTCAACTGACACAGACACGTTCACTGTTAAATAAGGTGGAAGCACTGAATTTGCTACCAAAAAAAAAATTCTTTTTATTTTGACTTGGTCTTCTCTTATGAGCTTTGTCAAGACACACAAATGGAGTGAAAAATATTATGCTAACTGTGAATTTGATGCTCGGTTTTGCATATAGCTGTCTAGACAGGCTCTTGCCTTTCAACATTCCCTAAATATTCACTGAGTGTTAGAAGATAAGGGTATGAAAGGCATTCATCCATTTGAAGCAGAGAAAATTTTATCTTAGAGCATAAGAATCCCACACCTCTTAGTTAGCATGTTAGACAGCCACTGTCTCTGCACACATTAAACACTAAAGCTAGGTGTTTTAAACTGAGTGCCACCTAACAGTGTTGTCAGTCAGCACTACTCCACAGAACTTGGTTTATATTCTCATTCATTATTTTACACCAGTGTCACTGAAATGAGGATTAAGAAAAATCTCCCACTCGATTTGCTGTGGGTATTGATAAATCTCCAGTGGCTGAATATCTGTAAAGGCAAAGTCATAAATAGCAAGACACTGAGGCATTCAGTTTTGTACCAGATGGCTGGGTATTTTAAAAAGTCACAGATAAAATGTAATTTTGGAATTTAAAGAAAACAGCAACAATTTACAAATAATTCTAAGGAGGAAAGTTGAACAGACTTCTTAAGCCAAAGAACTTACATAAAGGACACTAATAAATTAGCAATACTCTCACTGTCAGTGAATTAAAAGCCCTGTCAGAAAAAGACAGTTTACCTGTAAGGGAAAAAAAACTTAGCAAGTAGGTCATATGACAAGTGTTAATTCCAAAGAATTCTTAAACACAGCAGCAGAGTAAACCTCAGAAATTTATCTTCAACACACTTGCATGCTTAAAGGGCAAGACTCCATATCACATCAGACAAGTACAAAATAATAAAAATAGAGGATGTACTGAAAAGGCAATGACAACTGCACTGCACACTTCCTTACCAAAAAGCTTTTGGAACCACTGAACAACAAAAATGGCAAAGGCATGACGACAGGATTTCTTGGGAAAGAAAGGAAGAAGTGAAAAAGTACAACTTGGCTAGGAAATAACCAAGGATCAGCACTAACAGTATAAAGATATTTCAGGACTGCAAACACTAAGTAAATAGAACTATGTAGGGTGATGTGACTAAGCATCATGAAATTAAAATGAAAGAGAAAAATTTGAATTGATGGTAGGAAAACATCCTGACTGAGTGAGGTCTGTAGACCTCTTGTGGAGTTCTCTTGCATAAAATCTTTAGTATACTTAAAGCACAATTATCTAAAGCCCTAGAAGTGCTCACACTTTTTTTATTAAATATACTATATCTTAAAGGACAGAAATTCTTACAGCTATTCAGACCTATATAGGCCTATATATAGGCCTACACCCAAATTTGCAGTCATGCTCTGATCTTCTCCCTCGCTGAAAACACCAGTAACTATTTGAAGTATTTAAATTAAGTGTTTTAGCCTTTCTCTGAGAATTTGTTTATCATCTACTGTTTTTGTCTCAGGTCTTTCCGTGCCCTTTTCTCAAGGAGTTTCTTTTCACCTTGACAGCAACCAATTTTCTGTAACATCTCACTATGTCTGTACCTGTTCACCTAGTGCTCCTCTCTTCCCTGCCCCTTTGGACGTGTGGATCAGTCTTCTCCAGAAGGACTTTTTCAGAGCTCATGTCTTACTCTTGTCTCTGGGACTTTCTTAAGCAAAGAACTGGGAAGCTCAGAACAAGTGCCATCTTCTCTCTCCTCCCTCTGTTAAACAATGCAGCCCTGTGGAAGGATTTCTTATGACATCTGTTTCTGCAGGCTACTAGAACTGTCTCACTGTCTACATATAGCAAAACATAAAACTAAAGGGCAGATCCAGAATTTCCTCTTCAGTCTGCTCTAGGTGAACCTGCTTCAGCAGGAGGGTTTGACTAGACGATCTCCAGAATTCCCTTCCAACCCCCACTATTCTATGATTAGATCACAAAGGTAACTAAAGTAGTAGATCTCAGTGAAGCCATTGCGTGACAGTATGAGACAGTCAGAATAGAGCAAACGTATTTCCTCTAAGAATAACAAGGTCACACTGTTACTAAAGATTATGTATTTTTTTCTGGAAGTGGGAGCAGCATTTTACAGCTGAATTATCAACTGTCTCTGGAAAGTTTCCTGAGAAAAGAAACTGCAGAGTTTATATAAACATAAATCCCAAGGCAAACCATCCAAAAGCACAACTAAGCCTAAGCACACATGAAACTATTACTCATTTTTATCACTATTGAAATTGCTGGCCATTGCCATTGTGCCTTTAGTTGGTCACTGAATATTAAATTCTCAGAAGTATTACTGTAATAATGCCCAATAACTTTACAAAAATAAATATTGGAACAACTGGAAATTACTTAAGGGCAGCTTTTGATATCTTATGAATTTTGTATCTAGGTGTATCTTTAAAGTCGGGTTCACCAAATAACTTTTAAACTGCTTATTGTTTGTGGACAGTCAATACAAGGCAGATAGTTTCAAACTTCCATGAATGAAACTAGATGGAATACTGAAAATTTGTCTAGTTCTGCCGGCCATGTGGTCTAACGTTCAAATTTGACAAATAAGTGTATTCTTACATTTCTTTCAGTAGACCAATAACAATCACCTCTACCAAACAAAAGTGATCATCACTGCATAAGCTGTGCATTTATTTTTCCCCTTAACTTGAGTTTTTCCCAGTACATACAAAGAATCCTTTGGAATAAAAAACAGCTTTGTCACTACACCGTCAGGCTGCTGGGCACTCTCAGGACTAGGAACCACATCAGCTGCTTCTTTCTGATTAATAATGCCCATTAAAATGATTTCCAGTTGAGGTTAAAATAATAATTTTATCCTTGAGCTTATTTAGCAGTGTTATTACTCCTGACAAGACAGTTTAATCATTTCAACTCCCAAATTACTTTTTTCATGGGGGGAAAAAAAAATACATACTATGTTTCTCATTTTTGTGCTTTTCTCCAGTTACTTTAACTTATCAAATATTAATATGGAAAACAAAGAGAGGTGGGAATTAAAGGGAAAAAACAAAGAATCTATAAACAATACCATTAAAAAAAAAATTAAAGCATGAATGAAAATGAGTCATGTTTATATGCATGTACCCAAGTATTAAAATAAACACTTTTACTAGATAACACCAGGTGAATTATTATTTTCTGGTAATATTGAAGATATTAATGGAAATTGTTTAAAATTTTTATTGGCTAAAGCTATATTTAAATATTACAACAATCTAGCCAGCACACAAACCATAACCTAAATTTTCTTTGACGTTTTACTTTAAAAAACATCTACACATAGTAATATAAATGCATGCCTAAAATCCTTCTCAGGGGAAGAAATATTTTGTTGACCAGTTATACTGTTACAAGAAAATGAATACCAGATAGGCAGACTGGAATAACTTTAGAGAACATAAAAATGTGTTTGGAAATAGAGAAGACTGACTTTCCAGGAAAAGTTTTGCATGCAAAAGTGATTTGGTTAAATAACACTGACAACACAACTACCTGTAAGCTTGCTTTTCAGAGTTCCCTGGGTGATACAGCTAAAAAGATTCCTATGAGCAAAGACTTGGCAAACAAGGAAAAATCACTGACAGCATGGAAAACATGCAAGTTGTTTTAGTAAATAACTAAGTAAAATAGAAAGAAAAAGCGACAGAGAGGAATCCATTTTCCTGCACAGCATATCTGAAAGATCTCCCCTTGTTCATAGCTAAAACCTAGCCTGGAAAACTCTGGGGAACCTACTTTAAGGAACATTAATGTACTGGTCACAGCTGCAGAAAACTGAGCACCACTCCTAATTGGTCCAGCACTTATGTCCTTACAAAGGACATATGCAAAAATCTACAGCTGACATGTCAAAAAAATTAGTCCATTAATAAAGCTATAGGATTTAACTGCAAGCAATTGAAATAACTTACGAAGTTCAGTTTGGCAAAAAGGTAAAATTTCTCCTTTAGCAGGGCTTTCTGATTCCTTTCTACTTGTCTGGGATACTTTTGCTAATCTTTTATATGTTAAGATGGTCAAAATGTGATAGACACCTTTTCCATGTAGCTCCTAACTGAGACAGTTTATATACCTGTCTATACAAGACATCGTTACCATGGCTGGGTTTCAACATACCAAGTCCCATAATTTAAAGTGAGGAATCTGCAATTTTTAGAAACAATTTCATTTCTTATTTTCAGTGCCTATCTGTTTCTTATCAAACCAACTCAGCTTCCAAAAAGAAAAGCCACAGTAAAATGAATAAGAAAAGCCCAACATGTCATTAAGCAACAAAATAGGAGAAATGTGAACATTTTCTACTATGCAACGTGGAGCTTCCTTTTTGTAACTGGTTAAGATTTACTACCCTTGCAGCACACTGTCGTGGTAGGCCTGGACAGGCCAAATTAGGCTTGTAAATGTACTGGCTTATGCAGACATGTTTTTCTGCTCTCTCTCCTTCTGTTTTGGGGAGAGCAACCGCGGGAAAAGGGACAAAGGACCTGGCGCCACTAAGTCTGGGTCTGGGGTCTGTCCACCACCTGTGGTAAATAGGGTGCACATGACTGCCTTATGCAAGGCCCGTGATCTGCCCAAAAAAGGGTAAAGCAAGCCTGTGGCTTCACCCAATATGGCCAAATCTTGGCTAACTGCCATTTGATTGGCTATTTTGTGTCCAAAGGTCCAATTGATCTTTGGGCTGTGTTAATAAAAGGCGCATGGAACACTNTTATTGTTATTATTATTATTAAATGGTGGTAGGGGGTGGTGCGAGTTCCGATTAATTAATATTAATAAAATATATATTAATATTTTTATAATATCGTCTCTCAGTACCTAATTACCCCTCTCCGACACACACACACTTCCAAATAAGTATCAAACTCAGTGTTTGTGTCTTTAGCTGGCACAGAAATGAAAGGCATTACCAGTATTAAAAATTCTTAACAAAAATGGAAAATTAGGTGTTTTTATGAAGCCATCAAAGTTGATGGCTTCAGTATGAGTATTATGCTAGAGGTACTAAAATTGATAAGCAAGGGCAGATTTGGGAAAGTTTAGTTACATGAGCCTTTCCACAGTACAGAAAAATTTACTGAAACATTGAAATTGAAAGGTCCAGTCCAGCCCTTTGCTGCTCTTCTCTGAAGTCTATCTAGTTTGCCAACTGTAGACCAAAATGGCACAAAATTCCTTAATATCCCTTCCAAGTCTCAGTTAAACCTACAGACTATTAGGTCCCCAAGTCATAACCCAATGTTTCTTTCACAAATGGCTTTGTCTTCTCTGCACTCATCCCTGTATGTTTTCTAATGTTTTGGAACATTATTTTTACCCTCAGTAGTATTTGAGACTTCTCTCTAATTGTATTTTCTGTGGATTTCAAGACATGATGTTTACCTTCTCTTCCAAAACACTTCAAAGTAACATTACATCCTAAGGACTCTATTTTAAAATTTAATCCTCTTAATAAGAATGAAAAGCTACAATGACCTAACAATTTCTGGTTTGTGTGTGCACTCTTCTTTTCCTGCTTTTGCTATCCAAGCAGAGAAATCGTGCTTGTTTCAGAAGCAAATTATTTTTAATTTTCTGTCATTTATCTTTAACTTTCACCTTTTGTTTTTTTCAATCGGTTGGTTGGTTCGTTGTTTTTTTTTTTTTTTACTATAAATAGAATACCTTCTAATAAATGTAAGCAATATCAGAGGCCACATTCTTAGAAAAGAAACATAGGTGGTCAAGTCTCCCAGCTTATGGCCTGCCTTCTCTTAAGACACTAGAAGCATCTTCACACCATACTGGTGATGCACAGACTGCAGCCTGTTAACAAAATCCTTCTCAATGGAGAAGCTTGGCTGTCAGTATCTTTGAGAATTCCATACACAGATTTGAGATCTAATATAGCTTTTAAATGACACTTTAGACTATTTTTATGTATGTATTTGTTTTTATTAAAAAAAAACCAAAACTGTTAACCATGAAGACCACATGAACATTGGACAAATCTGTCCTTTTTCTTTTTAGGGACATACGTTATTCATTTATTTTCTTCCAGTCTTTATCATACATACTAATGGAATGCAAGGTTAAAAAGTAAAATCTAGGGTAAGAGGAAAATGCAGGCATTTTTATGGTGTATGTTTTACAACAATGCTTAGAACTGCAAAATACCTGGTTTTTTTAACATTGTATATGTGTATCTACATATTTTGATGGACTACTTGCAGCCTAAAAATAAGTTAAAGGAATCAAGCTTGCACATGAGAAGCAATCCCTAGAACAAAACACACAAGATTTTAGTTTCAAGGAATGGGAAAAAAAAAAATCAAATAAACATGAAAATCTGCTATCAGAGGTACATGTTTTGTCTACTGTTAGCTTTGCATTTGCAATATATGACTAAGTTTTTAGTACTCACAGGCTTACCATCTGGACCAGGCTGACCAGGATAACCATGATTCCCGGGCTGCCCTGGGTCTCCCTATGGAAAGCCAAATGTTAGCACACAAAGTACATGAAAAAGCAATTTAAAATTAGCAATGGGCAACCTTAGCCCTAATATATTCTATAAAATAATGGCTGCAAGCCATTGAGGATTAATCCCTACATCAAAGAATAACCTGATCTTGTAATCCCCTCTCTGGGAAAATACCTCCCAGTTTCTTGTGCAGGACTTGGAGAAATGATCCCATGCTCAGTTATAACACAAGTTTAGCCCATTATCTCAATTGCTTTCAAGCTTTTTAACATCTTAATTAACAGAAGTAAAAATACTTTCCCTCAAATAGATGAAAAAAAATCTCTATTAAAACCTTGCTAATCTAGTAGTTCCACTCTGAAGAAAACTCTCATCTGCTTTGGCAGAGCCCAGTTCTTAAAGCAAAAAGAAAATGGAAATACAGGAGCCAAAATTAAAACCCACTAAACTCCTCTCCACTGACTTATTGCTGTCTAAAACTATATAATTTTTTAGATTTCTTCTTATAAGGCCTTTGAAACTATTTTGATAATCTCTCTTATGACCATGTTAAAGGAAAGGTTGGTTCCTCAGGCTTCATGTTTATGCTGAGAAAGCAGGAACTCTCTATTCACTATATACTCCTATAGTGCATTAAAGTTCTCCATTTATTTTACAGACTTGACTTGAGGCTAGCAAAATCCAATTCAATTTGCTCTACAAAATCGTTTTGCTTCTACAGAAGTGTTAAGCACGTATTGCTTTCTTCAGTCTGAACCATCAATAAACTGCAGAATTGTTCTAAATTGTAAGGACCTTAGAAGGGAAATACAAAAACAGCATTCAATGCTACTGAAATTTTACATGTAAACCACAGAAATGCAGTGCTGAACTAAATGGAAAAGGATACAGAATAGCATCTATTTATAAAAGCATAACAGTTACTATTTGCAAAATTAATAACAGGCTATCCAGAAGTATTATAGTCCAAGTCAAGAAGTTCAGGTTTGAGATAAGCAAAAAGTAAATTTGCTTTTAAATATACTATCTAAACTATAAAACAGTATGCCTTTAACTCAAAAGAGTTAAAATATCAGTTACTTGTCTTTTCAAATTCTTTTAATTGAATTGATTTTATTGCACTCTACTAGTATCACAAAAATTTACATTTACAGAGTTCCAAAGCGTAGTATTAAAAGGTTAAGAAATTCTCTAAGATTACCTACACAATTTTAAATTGGCTTCCTTTTCATTCTTTATGCATTCTATTGTGTTAGGCATCATCTTGCTGCTTTTATTATTCAGCTATCTTCAAACAAATATTATACTACAATGCCATTGAAAGACTGTGCATGAAGCAGGGATCTAAATAAAATTTTATAGGTCACCCTAATTCTGACATTTCATACTTCCTCATACTTTACAAGATGAGGCTTTCATTTTCTTTAAAAAGATAAATACTTTCTTCTCTTTTATTCCACTAGTACGCTAAAGAGAAATGAAAAAGTAAAAGTCCCCAAAAAATCTGTTACATGAATAATAGTGATCTCCAACTTGTGGATTTCATTTGTTCTAATTAGAAACCCTTACTATTGCAGCTAAAGGTCCTTTGACTTGAGGTAGCTTCATTAAGACGAGCAGTTTGGGGTTTTCTTGTCTACCTCTATAAGGCAAGCCAGTAACTCTGAGAGCACTGCTTAGCACAATTGTTGAAAAAAGGTGCTACAGTAAAGCAGTAGGGATTTGAGTTTACCATATTAGACTCAAGCTGGGTTCTCATTTTAATTTACCAACTCTGAGGGGAGGTCATCAGAGCAGTTACAGTGTTCTGTAACTCCCAGCAAGCACCTACTGCATTGTTTTAACAAAGAAGGAAAATCCTCTCCATTAAAAGACTTACTAGCAAGCCATTTAATTCTCAAACAATGAACAGTAAAAGATCATTTGCTGAAGACCAACAAGGAAACATAATTTTACATATATATTTTCCTTAAAAAATAAAATATACACTTTATTATTAGGAGTTACAGCACCAAAAATGACCTTGAGGATCCTAATCACTATATTCATACAATCATAGAAT
>WBNM01038897.1:11768-30380 GCA_013399055.1 Ramphastos sulfuratus | reverse complement strand
CCCCTGCTCCTTGTCCTATCCCATGCTGACCACTGCCACCAAGGCAGTGCTGCTGCTGCACCTTGGCAGCTGCCTCCAGGCAGCTGTGTGCAAGGGGCTGGCACAGGCAGCAGCTGGACCTCATTTAACCAAAGTGGCTGTTGAAATCCCAAGGGATTCCTGAAAAAGCAGCTGCAGCCCAGCCCTGGTTCTGGAGATGAGCTGAGTCCAGCTGAGTGCATGGCTCTGGTCTGCTCCATCCTGCTGGGCTCTGCTCACAGGTCATTAGTGAGAGAACAAGAGGGAACAGCCCCAAGCTGCCACTGGGCAGGGTTAGATTGGACATTAGGAGCATTTTTTTTTCCCAGCAGGAGTGGTCAGGGACTGGAATGAGCTGCCCAGGGAGGTGCTGCAGTCACCAGCCCTGGAGGTGTTTCAAGGTGTTTTGGCTGTGGTGCTTGGGGCTGTGGTTTGGGGTGAGCCTTGCAGGGTAGGGACATGGGTTGGGCTTGGTGCTCCTGAGGGGCTCTGCCAGCTGGAATGTTCCTGGGATTCTGTGATCCTGGGCTTCAGGTCCTTGCGTTGGGCTGGAAGACATCATCTGGCTCAAGGACAGCTCCAGAACAGGTTGGGACTCCAGGAGCAGCAGCAGCACCTCCCCTCCCCTCCCCTCCCCTCCCCTCCTCTCCTTGAATCTCCTCGAATCTCCTCTCCTCTCTCTTCTCCCACCCCTGCACAGCAGCATCACCCAGAGCAGGGCACACAGGAACACATCCAGGAGGCTTCTGAAACTCTCCAGAGGAGGAGACTCCACAACCTCTGAGGGGCTCCAGCACCCTCACACCAAAGAAGTCTCTCCCCATGCTGAGGCAGAATTCCCTGTGGTTGAGTTTGCATCATTGCCCCTTGGCCTGTCCCTGGGTGCCACTGAGCTGGGTGGCCACCTGGCAGCCACCCTGCAGGGCTTGGTAGCCATTGCTAAAGTCCCCTCTCAGCCTTCTCTTCTCCAGACTCAGATTCCCTGGCAGGCTCTCACCTCTGCACTTTATAATGCTGCTAAGTGCCCAACCCATCTGTGCCTCCAGCTTCCCTTCTCCACTCCTCCAGCCTCAGCCTCCTCTGACTCCAGAGCTCCTCCAGCCCAAGCCCCTGCACTCAGCAGGGACATCCTCCCCTAGAGCAGGTTGCTCACAGCCCTGCCCAGCCTCACCTGGAATAGCTCCAGGGATGAGCCTCAACCCCTTCCCTGGGCAACCTGTGGCAGTGTTGCAGCAGCCTCCTGGTGCAGAACTGGTTCCGCACAGCCAATCTCAGTCTGCTCTGCTCTCTTCTGAAGATCTAAAGGGCTTTGCCACCCCAAGTCCATGATTCTAAGATCTCCACCACAGCCGTGCAGCAGAGGCATTTCCCACCCCCTCCCCCATGCTCCCTGAAGGCTCAGATCATTGCTGCACTGCTGACCTGCAGGTACCAGAACCCGAGGGCTCCTCTGACCGTGGTGCTGCCCAAGAAGCCATTCAAACATCATCTCTGTGCTTCACTCCGTCATCATCATCATCATTCCCCCCCCCCTCACTTCCAGCCTGTACTAAAAACCCTGCAATGCTTTTTAGCACAAAAGAGGGGGGGGGAAGAAGAGAACCTTTCTCTGCTCAGGACATTTGGGACATCAGTAGAATTTCATCCATCTGTGATTGGCCCTCAGACCGTCATAGTCAATTTATTTCCCAGCCAAAGTTTTGCAGCCATCTGCTCAAGTGGAACAGCTTTCCAGCATTTATTCCCAACAGTGCTCCTCGGAGGGAGCTGGTGGATGTGCTCCAGCACCACAGCAGCGCTAAGCCTCCAAAAAAAGCCCTCACAGCCCAGCCTCGCTGCCTGCCTGCCGAGGAGCCCTCCCCGCTCCTCATCCCCCCGCCCCGACCTTCGCTTTGAAGCCATTGATCAAGGCAGCTCCGAGCCGCAGCTCCTCCGCCCGGGTCTGCAGGACCTGAGTGATGGCTTTAAAGGGCTGCGATGCTAATGAGGTCGCCCGATGGATGCTCAAGCCTAAACCTGGGTCGTTACGGCTTCTTTTATGGCAGCCGGCGACGGTCACGACTCCAGCCCAGCCCAGCCGCCGATCTGCTTCGGGAGGGGTGGGGGAGTCCTGGCAAGCGACTGCAGCGGACTCCACCTGCTGCCAGCAGGGCCGAGCCTCTCCGACTGCCTCGGAGAGCATCAGCACAACGATCTCCGCAATTATCATCTCTTTAAACCGGGGAGGGAAAGGAGAAAACCTAACCCGAAACACCCGACCGAAAGAGCAGCTACGAAGCTCCTGATTTCTCTGCACCTCCTACCGACAGTGTCCCGGGAAGGGACTTCAGATGGGCAGCAGAGGTCTGGGGGGGGGTCAGGGAAACCACAGAGCCACAGAAGGGTAGGGGTGGGAAGGGACCTCCAGAGATCATCCAGCCCAGCTCCCCGCCAGGGCACCCAGGGCAGGGCACCCAGAACAGGGCACCCAGAACACAGCCAGGGGAGGAGACTCCACAGCCTCTCTGGGCAGCCTGCTCCAGCCTCCAGCACCCTCACACTGACAAAGTTTCCCCTCCTGTTCCCCTGGCACCTCCTCTGCTCCAGCTGGCACCGCCCAGTGCCCCTTGTGCTGCCCTTGGCAACCCCTGGGCAGAGCCTGGCTGCGTCCTGCCCACACTGCCCTGCACATCTTTAGCACAGCACTGAGGGCAGCCCTCAGGCTGCTCTGCTGCCAGCTGCCAGCCCCAGCTCCCTCAGCCTGGCCTCACAGGAGATGTTCACTGCCTGCAGCAGCCTGGGGGCTCTGGGCTGGGCTCTCTCCAGCAGCTCTCAGAGCTCCTTCTTGAGCTGAGGGGCCCAGAACTGGTCACAAGGTTCCAGGGAAGTGAAAGCAGAGTCCCTGTGAGCCTCAGGTCTGCAGGGCTCAGACACCCACTGGCATTGCTGCTGCTTAAGGTGCTGCTATCCATCAGCTGAGCTGTCAGAGTGGACTCTGCCCAGGTATAAACACCATAAAGGGTGGAACCTGCTCGAAGCAGGCAGCTGAGGGCTTTGCTGAGCTACCTGACACTGCTCACCATGGCTCCAAACAAACGATTTGGCTTCTCTGAGCCTCACTTCTCCCCACTTGTAAGCGAGGGGGAGCTCACTGACACATCTCTAGGGCTTCAGAGGAGCTTTGAAGGCATCTGTGGAGCCACTGCTGGGAAGGTGTGAGCCAGTTCAAAAGATGAGCTTTGGCATCAGCTCTGCAGAGGAACAGAGATCAGAGTGATTCCTTGATTAGCAGTTAGATTAATCTATCTAGAAAGGAGCCACAGTTGTTGCTGTTATTAATTTATCATGAGTTTACCATTCCACTTATCAAGATTAGCTGCTTGTGGAGGGAGCATTTCTCCATCCCAACCCAGCAGTGCCCAAACATGGTCGTGGAGAACATCCTCAGATCCTGAAGAACTTTGCCATCATGATCATACAGTCACAGAGTGCTCTGGGCTGGAAGGGACCTCCACAGCTCCTCCACTCAGCAGGGACATCCTCCACTAGAGCCTCCACAGCCCTGCCCAGACTCACCTGGAATAGCTCCAGGGATGAGCCTCAACCCCCTCCCTGGGCAACCTGTGGCAGTGCTGCAGCAGCCTCCTGGTGCAGAACTTGTTCCTCACAGCCAATCTCAATCTGCTCTGCTCCAGTTTGCAGCCACTGCCCCTGGGCCTGTCACAGAGTCACAGAATGAAGCAGGTTGGAAGAGACCTCTGAGCTCATCCAGTCCAACCTCTCACCCAGCACCTTCTCATTCACTCACCCCTGGCACCAAGTGCCCCATCCTGGCTCCTCTTAAACCCCTCCAGGGATGGGCACTCCACCACCTCTCCTCTCCAGAAACCTCTCCTCCAGCCTGTCCTGCTGACTCCTGAGGTCAGGCCATGGGGGGGCTGAGCTGCAGGTTCCCTGCCTGCCCATTTCTCCAGGCTGTTGGATCCCTCTGAGCAGCAGCTGCAGCCTCTTGGGTCTGGAGAGCTTCCCTCCCCCCTGCTTCCTGTGGTGTCACCTGGAAACTTCCTGATGACAATCATCCATCAGCCAAGCTGTGAAGCAGCCCTGGCCTCAGGACCAGTCCCTCCAGGATCTCACCAGCTGCCAAGTGGACTTTACCACTGCTGGGCATCATCCTGTGGCTGCCAGCCCACAGCCCATGTGCCAGCCACCTTCTTTATCAAGTCCTCATCTCCTCAGCTTGGCTGGCAGCAGAGTTGTGCATTGAAGGGAAATCACTTCCACTGCTCTCCTCTCAGCCATGCCTTGTCCTGCCAGCCAGGGGACTCAGCTGCTCAAGTCCAAGGAGCCCTTGGCAGATCCCTGCTGGATGTTGCCTTCTGCTCCTTCTGCCAGAGGATTTGCTCCATCAGCTTCCCAGGGACAGAGGTGAGGCTGGGCAGGCTGCAGGGCCCCAAACTCTCCTCCTTGCCCTGCTCTAAGCTGTGTCTGATGTCTGTCTTCTCTCACTGACCATCACCTTCCCAAGAGATCAGGATGCAGCCCTGCCCTGGCATGGACCATCTCCCTCAGCATCCTCAGGCACACCTCACCTGCTCCTGTGGACTCATGGAGCTGTGCCCCAAGTCATTCTTTCTCCAGCATGGGTCCAACCTCACTGCAACACTCTGCTGCTAGAAGCAGGGACCTGAGAGGTTTGAGGAGGGGCAGCAGAGCCAATGGCATCCTGGCATGGAGCAGGAGCAGTGTGGCCAGCAGGAGCAGGGAGGTTCTTCTGCCCCTCTGCTCAGCACTGCTCAGGCCACATCTTGAGTGCTGTGTCCAGTTCTGGGCCACTCAATTCAAGAGAGATGTTGAGGTGCTGGAAGGTGCCCAGAGAAGGGCAGCAAGGCTGGGGAGGGGCCTGGAGCACAGCCCTGTGAGGAGAGGCTGAGGGAGCTGGGGGTGTGCAGCCTGCACAAGAGGAGGCTCAGGGCAGAGCTCATTGCTCTCTGCAGCTCCCTGAAGGGAGGTTGTGGCCAGCTGGGGTTGGGCTCTGCTGCCAGGCACCCAGGGACAGAACAAGAGGACACAGCCTCAAGCTGTGCCAGGGCAGGGTCAGGCTGGAGGTTAGGAGGAAGTTCTGGGCAGAGAGATTGGCATTGGGATGGGCTGCCCAGGGAGGTGGTGGAGTGCCTATGCCTGGGGGTGTTAAGAGGAGGCTGCATGAGGCACTTGGTGCAGGGTTGAGTTAATTAGAAGGTGTTAGGTAATAGGTTGGACTCAATGAGCTCAAAGCTCTTTTCCAACCTGCTTCATTCTGTGGTTCTCTGAGGGCAAACCTCAGCAATCAGACCCAGTGCCAAATGTGCTTTGAGCACCTTGGCTGCTCCAGGTCTGTGCTGGCTGTGTCCTGCCTCAGTGAGCTGCAGCCCAACTCTCCCTCAGCCTTCCTCATGCTGCCAATGTACTTCTGGGAGCCTCCTCCTGCCTCTTCACATCTGTTGCTGCTTCCCACTGCAGCTGAACTGTGTCTGTGCACCCCATCTGACTTGGCCAACAGCTCTCCAACCTTCCCAGCCTGCCTGTGCCCACTTCCACCTTCTGTGTGCTTCCTTCTTGCATCTGAGCTCAGCCAGGCATTGCCTGTGAAATGCTGCTGGAGTCTGCCTCACTCACTTGAGTCCCTGCAGAGAGCTGTGGCTCATTCCTGTCCTTGGAGGAGGAGGTCTGTGAAGGTGAGGACAGGCTGAAAGAGTTGTGGCTGTGCAGTCTGGAGAGGAGAAGGCTCCCAGGAGACCTTCTTGTGGCCTCTCAGTGTCTGAAGGGGGCTACAAAAAGGCTGGGGAGGGACTTTTTAGGCTGCCAGGGAGTGACAGGACTGGGGGGAATGGAGCAAAGCTGCAGGTGGGGAGAGTCAGAGTGGAGGTGAGGAGGAAGTTCTGCACCATGAGAGTGGTGAGAGCCTGGCAGGGGTTGCTCAGGGAGGTGGTTGAGGCTCCAGCCCTGGAGATGTTTAAGGCCAGGCTGGATGAGGCTGTGGGCAGCCTGATCTAGGGTAGGGTGTCCCTGCCCATGGCAGGGGGGTTGGAGCTGGCTGAGCTCTGAGGTCCCTTCCAACCTTCCCATTCTATGATTCTATGCCAATGTCACTGTCCCCAAGGCTCTGCCTGGTTTAGGAGCCATGGCTGCAGCAGATCACTTCCCTGTGCCACCTCCTTGAGTCCCTTGCCCTCCAGACACTCCAGAGATCCCTTGGGCTCCTTGCACACAGTCCCACTGCAATCCCAGGGGCAGGGAGGTTGAAGCCCCTCATGTGCAGCTGGGCAGGCATGCATCAGGCTGGGTTCAGAGCAACCCACCCCTGGCAGAGGCTCTCCTCTCTGGCTCAGCAGCTGCACTGCTGCTGCTTACATGGAAGAGTCACCCCCAGGTAATGCTGCTGCTGCACAGGCATGGTCTGTGCATGGCATCAGAGCTGCTGCTTCATCTGCAGGCTCTGCATTTCCTCATCCCAACAGGCAGCAGGGCAGGAGGACAAAGAAAAGTGAGGCCAGCAGGGACCCTTGGCTGAAGGGGCAGAGGCTCAGTTAAACTGCCCTTAGAAGAGCTGCATGGAGAAGGCCTCCTCATGCTGGGCAAGGGCTGGGTTTGATTTCCTCTGCCTCACTGTGGGCAAGAGGCAAGCCAGGGTTAAGCCCAGGCTGCTTGAATTCTGAGCAGGGATGTCCACACAGGCACTTTAATGAAGTTTAGCTAATCCAATTTGCAAAGGTCAATTCAGATTCATTTTCCTGATGGTCTCTCTGCAGATAAGGCCAAGGTCACCTCCCCAGGGTCGCTGGCAGAGGCAGGGGCAGGATCCAGACTGTCCTGCACAGGGAGCAGAAGTTGCAGTTCCTGGGCTGGTTTGTCCCCAGCTGTGCCCTCCCTCTGGAGACCAGTGCCAAGTGGCTCCCTCAGGGGTCAGTGCTGGCACCAGTGCTGTTTGACATCTTTGTCAGTGCCATGCACAGAGGAATCAGTGCACCCTCAGCAAGTGTGCAGCTGGCACCAAGCTGTGTGGCACAGTCACTTGCTAGAGGGCAGGGATCCATCCAGAGGGACCTGCACAGGCTGCAGAGCTGTGCCCAGGCCAACCTCAGGACATTCAACAAGGCCAAGTGCAAGGTCCTGCAGCTGGGTAGGCACAATGCCAAGCACAGCTCCAGGCTGGGTGGGGAATGGCTGAGAGCAGCCCTGAGGAACAGGCCCTGGGGGTGTGGGGTGAGGAAAAGCTCAAGATGAGGCTGCAGTGTGAGTGCAGCCCAGACAGCAACTGTGTGCTGGGCTGCAGCAAGAGCAGTGTGGGCAGCAGGGCAAGGGAGGGGATTCTGCCCCTTTGCTCTGCTCTCCTCAGACCCCACCTGGAGTCCTGTGTGCAGTTCTGGAGCCCCCAGCACAGGAAGGACATGGAAGTGTTGGAGTGGGTCCAGAGGAGGCCACGAAGATGCTCAGAGGGCTGCAGCAGCTCTGCTGTGAGGACAGGCTGAGAGAGTTGGGGCTCTGCAGCCTGGAGAAGAGAAGGCTTCCAGGAGACCTTAGAGTAGCCTTCCAGGATCTGAAGGGGGCTACAGGAAGGCTGGGGAGGGACTATTGACAAGGTCTTGCAATGCCAGGACAAGGGGCAATGGGTTTGAACTGGCAGAGGGGAGATTGAAACTGGATGTTAGGAGGAAGTTGTTTGCAGTGAGGGTGGTGAGACACTGGCACAGGTTGCCCAGGGAGGTTGTGGAGCACAGAAGCACCCAACGTGATCAAAGATCAAAGATCACATTGGGTGATTCTGTGCTCCACAACCTCCCTGGAGGTGTTCAGGACCAGGTTGGATGAGTCCTTGAGTGACCTGCACTAGTGGGAGGTGTCCCTGCCTATGGCAGGAGGTTGGAACTGGCTGAGCTTTGAGGTCCCTTCCAACCTTCCCATTCTATGATTCTATGATTCTGTGAGTGCCCTGCACAGGCAGCAGGAATTGCAGTTCCTGGGCTGGTTTGTCCCCAGCTGTGCCCTCTCTCTGGATTGCCCTGCACAGAAGGACACCTCTGGGCTGCCTTCCTCTAGGAGCAGTGAGTGCCACTGGTTCTTGCTGGCCCCTTCTAGGCTGCAGATCACTGTGAAGCCTTTCTCTGGCTGAAGTGCAGCCACTGGTGCTGGGGAAGGGCTCACAGTGGTGCTGGGAGGTGAATTCAGAGAACCACACAATGGTTTGGGTTGGAAAAGCTCAACCCAGCTCCACCATGGGCACCAAACCATGGCCACAAGTGCCATGGGCACACAGCTCTGGGACATCTCCAGGCATGGGGACTCCACCACCTCCCTGGGCAGCCTGTGCCAATCTCTGACCACTCTGGCACCAAGGAAATGTTTCCTCCTCTCCAACCTAACCCTCCCCCGACACAATTTCAGGACACTTCCTCTCCTTCTATCCCCTGAGACCAGGGAGCAGAACCCAACCCCCAGCTGGCTGCAACCTCCTCTCAGGGAGCTGCAGAGAGCAATGAGCTCTGCCCTCAGCCTCCTCTGCTCCACACCAACCCCCCCAGCTCCCTCAGCAGCTCCTCCCCAGCCCTGTGCTCCAGACCCTCCCCCAGCTTTAGTGCCCTTCTCTGGACCTGCTCCAGCTCCTCAATGTCCTTCAGGGAGTGAGGAGCCCAAACCTGAACCCAGGATTTGATCTGTGGCCTTCCCAGTGCCCACCCCAGGGGCACAATCCCTGCCCTGCTCCTGCTGCCCACACCATTGCTGCTCCAGGCCAGGCTGCTGGTGCCCTTCTTGCCCACCTGGGCACCCCCTGGCTCATCTCCAGCCGCTGGCACCCAGCACCCCCTGATCCTTTTCTGCCAGGCAACTTTGCAGCCACTCAGCCCCAAGCCCTCCCCTTTGTCACAGAGGCACAGCACACACTCAGGAGCTGCTGCTCTGCTCAGATCTCTGCCAGGAAGGCAGAGCAGCTCAGAGCACCTTGCAGGTGGAGCTGAGCACTTCAGCTGGCTGCCATTGTCACATCTCCCAGACCCTCCTGCTGCTCCTTTGTCTGTCTCCTTTGGGCCCTCATGGACTTGATTGCAGTTATGCAGAGTCTCCTGGGTGCTGCCAGACAGAGCCCTGCAGCAGCCTGCCCAGAGAGGCTGTGGAGTCTCCTCTGCAGCCATTCAAAACCTGCCTGGATGTGTTCCTGAGTGACCTGCCCTGGGTGACCCTGCTCTGGCAGAGGGTTGGATTGGATGATCTCCAGAGGGTCCTTCCAACCACTACTGTTTGTGATTCTCTGATTCTCTGCTTCTGTGATTCTCTGATTCTCTGATTCTCTGGTTCTCTGATTCTGTGATTCTCTGATTCTGTGATTCTCTGGTTCTGTGATTCTCTGATTCTCTGATTCTCTGATTCTCTGCTTCTGTGATTCTCTGATTCTCTGGTTCTGTGATTCTGTGATTCTCTGGTTCTGTGATTCTCTGGTTCTGTGATTCTTTGACTCTCTGATTCTTTGTTCTCTCATTCTTTGACTCTGATTCTTTGATTCTCTGATTCTGTGACTGATTCTCTGGTTCTGTAATTCTTTGACTGATTCTTTGATTCTGTGATTCTCTGATTCTTTGGTTCTGTGATTATTTTATTCTCTGATTCTTTGATTCTTTCATTTTGTGATTCTCTGATTCTTTGATTCTATGACTGATTTTGTGATTCTGTGATTCTCTGTTTCTTTGATTCTTTCATTCTCTGTTTCTGTGATTCTCTGCTTCTCTGATTTTTTGATTCTCTGATTCTTTGATTCTTTGATTCTCTGCTTCTGTGACTCTGATTCTCTCCTTCCTTACTCCTCTCTTGCCCCACAAGTCCTTCAGCAGGGCTCCTTACCTCTTCCTCTCAGCATCCCCTGCTGGCCCCTGGCTAGCTGCTGCACTGCTCCAGCTGTTCCTCAGGGGCTGGGATCCAACCTCCAGATACTTCAACAGATTCAACCAAGCTACCTCTACCAGCTCAGCAGAAGGGAGGAGCTGCCTTCCCCTGAACTGAAAACGCTCCCAGTGCAGTTCCAGCCCTGCAGTTTGCCTCTCCCAGCACAGGGGAAATGTCTGCAGGAGCTGTGGGGAGCAGCACTGAGTGGTTACATTCCCTTGGCCAAGAGGAGGAAGCTCTGAGTGGCTTAGTTAAAAAAAGAAGACTCAATGGGAAACCTTTTCCCACGATTTTCTGTCTTGCCACGAGGCCTTGGCAGTAACTTCAGCACTCACTTCAAAGCACTGAGGTCTCTTTTCTGGGCTTCTTTCCTGCCATGAGAAAGGAGCTTTGCAAAGATGAGTTGCCTGAGCTCAGTAGCTGACTGTGAGCTCCTTGCTCTCTTCTGGGAGGGAAACTTGCAGCCCTCAGGACCTTGTGCTGATCAGGAGACTCTGCATGATGAGCCTTGTACCCATGATGTGTGTCCACACCTCTGGCCCTCTGCCACCATTAGGAGGTTNCCTATGGCAGGGGGCTGGAACTGGCTGATCCTTGAGGTCCCTTCCAACCTTCCCATTCTATGATTCTATGTTCTGCTGCTCTCCTCCTTTGGAGTCCTCGAGAGGTGTGGTGGGGGCAGCTGGGCAGCAGAACAGCTGTGCCCTTGGGTCTGTGCTGCAGGGGGTGCTGGGGGCCACCTCTTTGCCACCTCTTCCACATCCCTGCCTGACCTCCCCAGCCTGACATCTTTGCCACACCTCTGAAACTGAGCCTGAGCTCATCCCCCACTACCTGCAGCAACTCAGAATCACCTGGGTTGGGAGGGATCCCCCAAAGCTCCTCCAGCCCAACCCCCTGTGCTCAGCAGGGGCATCCTCAACTAGAGCAGGTTGCCCACAGCCCTGTTGAGCCTCACCCTGAATTATCTCCAGGGATGGGACCTCCACCACCTCCCTGGGCAAGCTGTGCTCATCCAACCTCTTCACCACTGCTCCTCTCACTGGCTCCAGCAGCATTAAAGGCAACCTCCAACTCTTCCTTTCCTTTATGTGTAGGCCTTTCCCCTCCTCTTTTGAGGCAAACCAAGCAAATGGGACTCAGGTAGTGAAGGAGGTGAAGTCACCTTGCCCTTGGAAAGCTGGCTCTGAGCCACACCAGCCCAGCTCTGCCTGCTGAGGACAGAGCCAGTGGCACTGCCCTCATTGAGTCAGAAGTGATTTGTAGCATCACATCCTGGCCTGAGCTGCTGACGTTGCCCAGGTGCAAAGCCAAACTCCATTTCTTCCTGTAGCCCTAGCAGGCAGCTCCAGCTCCCTCCTGCTTGGGAAGTGGGGTCAGGATGCCAGGGTACCCTGCTGGCACTGCTGGCATAGATCATTTCTCACTGCCCTGCAGGAGCCTGCCTGACTCTGGGGGGATAGAAAACCCCAAGATCATAGAATCATAGAATGGGAAGGTTGGAAGGGACCTCAAGGATCAGCCAGTCCCAACCCCCTGCCATAGGCAGGGACACCTCCCACTAGCCCAGGGCACTCAAGGCCTCATCCAGCCTGGTCCTGAACACCTGCAGGGAGGTTGTGGAGCACAGAAGCCCCCAACGTGATCTAAGATCCCGGTGGGGTCTTCCGGTCCCCCCCACCCTCCCTGGGCAACCTGTGCCAGTGTCTCACCCCCCTCACTGCAAACACCTTCCTCCTAACACCCCCTTGCAATCTCCCCTCTGCCACTTCAACCCCATTCCCCTTGTCCTGCCATTCCAAGCCCTTCGCAGCAGTCCCTGCCCAGCCTTCCTGCAGGCTGCAGAGGCTGCAGGCTGTGCTCTGGGTGCTGTAGCAATGGCTCCTGCCCAGTGCTGAGTGCCAGGCACCCACTGCATCCACCTCCTTGGCCACACTCCAGTGTGCCTACAGCTCCTGAGGCTTCTGAGAGCTCCCTCTCTGCCTCACCTGCCTGAGCCTCTCTCCAGCTGGCACCTCCACATTCATGGCATCAGGGCGTGGTAGGGGTTGGAAAGGACCTCTGCAGACCTTGAAGTGCTGCTTTCCCCCCAAGCCAGAGCAGGAGGAGCCAGGGCAGGGCACACAGGAACACATCCAGGTGAGTTCTGAATGTCTCCACAGGAGGCTCCACAACTTCTGAGGGCAGCCTGTTCCAGGGCTCCAGCACCCTCACACCAAGGAAGATTTTCCTCACGTTGAGGTGGAACTTCCAGGGTTGCAGCCTCCAACCCAGCCCCACCCTGGACACCAAACCATGGCCACAAGTGCCATGGGCACACAGCTCTGGGACACCTCCAGGCCACCTCCCTGGGCAGCCTGTGCCAAGCCCTCACCACTCTGGCACCAAAGAAATGTTTCCTCCTCTCCAACCTAACCCTCCCCTGGCACAATTTCAGGACATTCCTTCTCCTTCTGTCACCTGAGCCCAGGGAGCAGAGCCCAAGCCCCAGCTGGCTGCAGCCTCCTCTCAGGGAGCTGCAGAGAGCAATGAGCTCTGCCCTCAGCCTCCTCTGCTCCACACCAACCCCCCCCAGCTCCCGCAGCTGCTCCTCCCCAGCCCTTTGCACCAGACCCTCCCCCAGCTTGGTTGCCCTTCCCTGGACTGCAGCTGACCTCAGTTCTGCATGGGACTGAGTTTTCTTTTGCTCCCTGCTGTTTGCCAGCACCAAAGGGATGGTTCCTGCTGGCTGCATCATCCTGCCCCAGTGCTGCCCACACTGCAGTGGGACACTGAGTTCCTCCCAGCACCAGCTGCAGCCCCCAGCCCATGCTAGACTGGGAGCACAAAGGAGAAGCAAGAAGCTGGCTCCTTGGGTGGCATTTGTTCCATTTACAAAGCTTCTCTTCCAGTTCCCTGTGCCCAGCAGGCAGCTTTGCCAGGTTGTGCCAGTGCCACCCTGCTGCAAAGCCCAGGGGGGAGCAGGGTGAGAGGGAGGACAAGGCAGGTGGCAACAGGAAGGGGCTGGCACTGCATGGGGACAGTGGCAGGGCAAGAAGGTGCAGCCACCTCAGGGAGCTCCTGTGCTGGGAGTTTGCTGTCGTGCCAGGGCTGTGGCTCTGCTGGCCCATGCTGGAAACATCAGTGGGAACCAGGGCCCAGGGGGATCTGCAGTTTGGGTGGCAGTGATNAGCTCCCTGAGAGGAGGCTGCAGCCAGCTGGGGGTTGGGCTCTGCTCCCTGGCCTCAGGGGATAGCAGGAGAGGAAAGAAGGAGGAGCAGCACCCAGGAGTGTCCTTGTGTGCCAGAGAGCCAAGAGCAAGGCATGGCTGGAGAACAGCAGGGATGGAGCAGCTCAAGCTCTTGGGGCTACTCTCCTGGGCACATGAGAACACCTCATGAGCCTGCAGGGAGGTAGGGGCTGGGCTCTGCTCCCTGGGCTCAGGTGAGGAAAGGAGTGGAAATGTCCTGAAATTGTGCCAGGGGAGGGTTAGGTTGGAGAGGAGGTAACATTTCCTTGGTGCCAGAGTGGTGAGGGCTTGGCACAGGCTGCCCAGGGAGGTGGCCTGGAGGTGTCCCAGAGCTGTGTGCCCATGGCACTTGTGGCCATGGCTTGGTGCCCATGGTGGGGCTGGGTTGCTGGAGGTCCCTTCCAACCCAAACTGTCCTGTGGTAAGCTGAAGGAACCTCCCTTGCAGGTGTAGCCATGGAGCTCTGTGCTTGGGAGCAGAGACTGAAGCCCTGCAGCCCTCATTGCCCCATGGCACAGCCCAGCCTGGGCGGCAGCTGTCTGGAGGAGGAGGAGAAGGAGGAGGAGGAGGAGGCAGCTGGGTGATGGGAAGCAGTGGTGGCTGCTGTGCAGCACAAGCCTGCAGGCAGCACAGGCAGGGGCTGGTGCAGAAGCTAATTTATTCCTCGGTGCTGCTTTTGGTCACTGCTTTGATGCAAAAAGAAAAACCCCCTCGTTTTCCTGGGGTGCTCTCACTGTGGGGTGCTTTGCCGTGGATGGGGGCTCCCCTTTGTCTGCAGGCAAGGCTGGGAGCTTGCGGAGCTTGCGGAGCGAGGTGCAGTGGCTGCAGGCAGCACATCCCCAGGGCGCTGCGCTGCTGGAAGCCATCAGCGTCAGGCAGCCCCCCGTGGGCTTTGGCTTTTAACCTGGATCGCGGTGGGGAGGAGCCTGCTTGGACTTCGTGGCTCTGCCTGGGCTGGGCACGGCTGGGTCCCTGCGGGCAGAACAAAGGCAGATCCTCCTCATTGGAGGCGGAAAGGGCACTGCTGTTGATTTTCCAGCTCTGAGGCAGTGAGCGGCAGGGTAGAGCTCAGGACAATTAAAACGCTGGCAGGACACGGATGGCATCTCTGAGATGAGTCTCCTCTGGCTCACAGCCTGGGAGACAGGGAAGCAGGCTGACAGCAGAGGAGATTTTAGCAGCCCAGCTGAGGGGAGGCCTTCTGCGTGGTGGCTCCACCATAAGGGCTGCCCAGCCTGGCCTCACGTCTGCCCAGCACTGCTGCCTTCCCTGCCAGAGGCTTCTGCTGTGCCCCCCAGCAGGCTGCTCAAGGGGCAGCGCTCAGCCTCTCTCTTCTGCTGCTGCTCTGATGCTCAGGATCTCTGAACCACCTCCTCCCTGGGTGCCAAAGGGTCTGGGGTGAGGGAGGCAAGCTGGCACTCCGGATGCCAGCCTCTGCCTCCCCCCGGGGGAGTTGCTGCCCCACTCTGCAGCCCTTGGGAGCAGCAGGGAATGCCCTGGGGGTGTGTGGTCCTAGCAGGGGGCTGCCTCTGCTCCTGAGGCAGGAGATGTAGGGGCTGGGGGCAGTGAAGCAGCGGGGGCAGCAGGGCGGCTCTGGGACTGGCACGTCCCTCCTGCTGCCCAAGCAGCGCAGAGCACCGAGCCTGCCAGGCTGCTGGGGGGCGGCGACAGCAGTGGGAAGGGGCTGTGGGGACAGAGACTCCAGCTGCCGGCAGTGCGGTGGTCCCCAGAGAGAGCCCAGTGCTGGAGGCCCAGCCCCCAGCCCCATCCCCCACGCCCATGCCCAGGGGCAGAGCTGTCTGCCTGCCATGAGTGGAAGGGGCTGCGCTGGCCGCCCGTGGATCAGTGCCCCTCGGGGGAGGATGCCGCAGAGGGAGGCGAAGCTCCGGGGCTGGCAGGAGGCTGCCTGCAGGGCACTGCAGCACTAATTAACCTTTGGGGCCCTTCTGGCAGTGCCACCGGGGAGTGGCGGCGGCTCCGGGCGCACCGTGGGGCACCACCGCGGGGCACCACCGCGGCCAGAGCACGCAGGGACTCCGAGGAGCCTCCCACGCGAGCTCGAGGGCCCCTGCCTCGCTCCCCCAGCCCCTGCTAAGTGCTTTTATCCCCCCTGCCCCTGTCTCCCCGGGAGGTTTCTCCCCGTCGGGGCGCGGCGATGCGGCGCTGGCTGCGGGCGAGCGGCAGCTGCTGCCCTCCGCAGTCCTGGGCACGCAACTTGGGCGGTGCCAGGGCCCCGCTGGGCAGCGCTGCCTCTGCGGGAGGAGTGAGGCCACCACCCCCAGCCCTGCCTGCGCGGCCCTGGGCTCGTTTGCCTTGCAAAAGCTCTCTAAGTTCATCCAGTCCAAGAGCAGCCCAACCCCACCGTGGGCACCAACCAGGAGCAGCCCGAGGCAGACAGAGGCTGTGCTGGTGGATGAGGAGCTGGGAGCATGTGGTGTGGGGACTGCAGGCAGAATCACAGGATCAGAGAGGTCTTGGGCTTGGGAAAGACCTCCAAGGTCACCCAGTCCAACAGCAGCCCAACCCCACCGTGGGCACCAAACCCTGGTCCCAGGTGTTATGGCCACAGGGTTCTGGAACACCTCCAGGCATGAGGACTCCACCACCTCCCTGGGCAGCCTCTGCCAAGCTCAGACACTTTTCCTTATCTCCAACCTAACCCTCCCCGACACAATTTTAGGCCATTTCCTGATCCTAGGCAGCAGAGCCCAACCCCCACCTCACTGCAGCCTCCTTTTGGGGAGCTGTAGAGAGGCTCTCAGGTAGCTGTAGCAGAGGCCAAGAGTCCATCTCTGCTGTAATATCATGACCTTTACCTCCCTCTACAGCCAGCAGTTGTAGAAGTCTCCTGTTGGGAGCACTGAAGGTGGAGGAGCAGAGGGGCTGAGGATCTGCAGCTGGGAATCACTTTTCCTGCTCCCCCTCACATGCATCTGTGTCTCTCATGTCCCTGCTGCATGCAGACCTTTGTCTTTGCTCTCCCAGCAGTGCCTCTGAGCCCATCTCCTGAGTTCAAGCAGCAGCCAGGAGCAGGCAGAGATCAAACCCAACAGTTCCTGCCCAGCTTCCATGCCCCCAGCAGGATCTGCAGTGCTGCAGCCAGCCCTGCATGCGCTCAGGCTGCAGGCACAGTGCTGGGCAGGGGCAGCCCGAGGCAGACAGAGGCTGTGCTGGTGGATGAGGAGCTGGGAGCATGTGGTGTGGGGACTGCAGGCAGAGAATCACAGGATCAGAGAGGGCTTGGGCTTGGAAAATACCTCCAAGGTCACTCAGTCCAACAGCAACCCAACCCCACCATGGGCACCAAACCATGGCCACAAGTGCCATGGCCACAGGGCTCTGGAGCACCTCCAGGCATGGAGACTCCACCACCTCCCTGGGCAGCCTGTGCCAATCTCTCCCCACTCTGGCACCAAGGAAATGTTTCCTCCTCTCCAACCTAACCCTCCCCTGACACAATTTCAGGACACTTCCTCTCCTTCTATCCCCTGAGACCAGGGAGCAGAACCCAACCCCCAGCTGGCTGCAACCTCCTCTCAGGGAGCTGCAGAGAGCAATGAGCTCTGCCCTCAGCCTTCCCTGCTGCAGGTGGGCTGTGGACCTGCCTTTGAGAGCCTGATTCTGGGACCTCTCTCCAGTCCCCCCTCTCCCTGGGCCTGAGCTGCTGGGTTTTCTCCTGAGCCTGACTGGCTTCAGAGGGAGCAAAACCTTCAGTGCCTGAAGCCTGAGCACAAGTGGTGAGCTACCAGCAGCCCTCTCCTCTGCCCCTGCTCTCCAGAGCACTGTGATGGTGAATCCTGTGCAGACAACACTCCCAGCTGTCCAAGCAGGCATCAGCAGAGGGATGAAGATATGGCTGCCTAAGTAAAAGTTTGATTAATTGCATTAATTAGGCCTTAAGGTATGGTTCATAAAAAGCAGAGTGCAAGTGGTGGATTGGATTGGGGAACTGACTACATGACAGGGAACAAAACCAGCAGCGTGAGCAGGAGCTCTGCTCTGCCTGGGATGCTTTGATAAATTATCAATTAAATGCTGGAGAGTGGCAAAGCTGCAGCCAGGAGCAGGCTGTGGCCATGGCCAGCCTGGGAGGCAGTCACAGAAGCACAGAATGAACAGGTTGGAAGAGACCTCTGGGATCATGGAGTCCAATCTAGCACCTAACACCTCCTAATCAACTAACCCCTGGCACCAAGTGCCCCATCCTGGCTCCTCTTCAACACCTCCAGGGATGGGCACTGCACCACCTCCCTGGGCAGCCCATCCCAATGCCAATCACTCTGCCCAGAACTCCTCCTAACCTCCAGCCTGACCCTGCCCTGGCACAGCTTGAGGCTGTGTCCCCTTGTTCTGTCCCTGGGTGCCTGGCAGCAGAGCCCAACCCCAGCTGGCTACAACCTCCCTTCAGGTAGCTGCAGAGAGCAATGAGGTCTGCCCTGAGCCTCCTCTTGTGCAGGCTGCACACCCCCAGCTCCCTCAGCCTCTCCTCACAGGGCTGTGCTCCAGGCCCCTCCCCAGCCTTGCTGCCCTTCTCTGGACACCTTCCAGCACCTCAACATCTCTTGAATTGAGGGGCCCAGAACTGGACACAGCACTCAAGGTGTGGCCTGAGCAGTGCTGAGCAGAGGGGCACAAGAACCTCCCTGCTCCTGCTGCCCACACTGCTCCTGCTCCATGCCAGGATGCCATTGGCTCTGCTGCCCACCTGGGCACACTGCTGGCTCCTCTTCAGCTGCTACCCAGCACCCCCAGGTCCCTCTCTGCCTGGCTGCTCTCAGCCACTCTGTCCCCAGCCTGCAGCACTGCTTGGGGTTGCTGTGGCCAAAGTGCAGAACCCTGCACTGAGCCTTGTTAAAACTCCTGGCACTGGGCTGTGCCCATCTGCCCAGGTCCCAGTGGCTCCTGCTGGCACTGCCTCCTGTGCCTTCATATCTCACATGGCAGCCACCACAATGCCCCTGGCTGTGCCAATCCCTCATACTGGCACATAAGGGAGCCAACTCTGGTGCCCCTCCTGCCCTCTCTCCAGGTGCCTCAGCAAGTGCCCTTCACCTGGGAAGCAAACCTGTTAGTTGCCAGAGCTGTTTTTGGTGCCAGTGCCAGTCCTGGTGCTGCTGCCTCTCTGGGATGACTGCAAAGCAGTGCCACCCTCCTGCCTCCTGTGCCCAGGGCCCAAAGCAGCAGCTGGCAGTGCTGGGGTCCAGGGCCTTGCTGGTGATGCAGGGACAGCAAGGAGAAGGATCATGGAATGGTCTGGGTGGGAAGGGACCTCCAAAGCTGGGGGCCAACCACAGATCTCCCAGCAGCAGGTAGCAAGGCAGCCTCTGGCACCCAGGGCAAGGGTGACTGCAGCACTGGTACCACCCCCTGGCACTGCCTGCACAGGTAGCCAAGTCAAGCCTGGCCTTGAACACCTCTAGGGAGGTCGTGGGGCACAGAATCACCCAATGTGATCAAAGATCAAAGATCAT
>WBNM01038896.1:1321-50595 GCA_013399055.1 Ramphastos sulfuratus | reverse complement strand
CTGTGATTCTGTGAAAAACACAACAGTGTAATTGTCAAATAATTAGGATTGTGCTGCTCGTCTTCTCATGAAGTCTGTATAAACAAACTGACCTTGGTGTGTGATGAGCCACCTGTTCTGGAGCAGAGATTTGAATGGCTATCTGGTTGGGTTTTTTTCTTCTTTGTATCACCTATTTATTCTATATAAGAGTGTATGTTGCTTTTTGAGGGATATTTTCACCACACATAGAGCAAAATGAGGGGAGAAGAGAGGCCTACAGATTGTAATGGTACTGAGTTTCTTTGTGACTGAAGAGAACACATTTTACACTTCCAGACAGCCATGTGACTCAGCAGCCATGTATGTGTGAAAATAGTCTGCTGGCTGCCATTTACCACCTTAGCTTATGCATTGACAGAGCTAGATGTAATAGAAATAATAAGTGACAGAGTGGTTGTGGTTGGAAGGGACGTCTGGGAGGCCAACCCTCCTGCTCAAGCAGAGATCCACCTGGAGTTGGTTGCACAGGACTAGATGACTTTTGCATGTCTTCAAGGCAGGAGACTGCACAACCCTTGGGCAACCTGTGCCAGTGCTCGAGCACCCTCACAATAAAAAGCACATTTTCCTGAGAGGGAACCTCCTGTGTTACAGTTTGGGCTCACTGGCTCTTGTCCTGGACATCACTGGGGACCAGTGTTCCCATGTTCTTTGCACTCTCCCTTCAGGTATTTGTAGACATTGATGAGATCCTCCTAAGCTTTCTCTGCTGCAGACTGAACAGTCTCAGTTGTCTCAGCCTTTCTTCGTGTTAAGGTGTTCCAGTCTCTTACTTGCTTTAGTGGCCCTTTACTGGATTCTCTCCAGTAGTGCTGTGTCTGTCTTTTGCTGGAGAGCTTTCAAGAGAAGCTGATACACTCCATATGTGAACAGGATCAGAAGATGTGTAGTTTTGCATTATATAGCTCAGTGGCACCTAGATCTGTGAGTAGAACTCCAGCTGCTACAGTAAGGCAAAAAATAAATAACAATAGGATGCTGTGTCAGCCTTTTGAGCTTTGGTGCAGGGCATAGAATTTTAAAATTAATTCTTAATTTTTTTTTCAGGCAATCTTCCTCTATATAAGGGGCTCAAACAAAGCTGTTTCCAACAGCTAGAACAAAGCAAAATAAAAGCAGTGTAATAAATAAAGCTATGTATCATAAAAATCACAAAGCATACTTTTGTTATTGTGTTCTTAAGTGCAGCTCATAGAAGCAACTGGTGGAGAAGGCAGACTGGAGTAATGAACTCCTCGAAGAGTCTTTTTAATATTCTGCTCTATGCTGTGTTCATGTGCTGCAGAGCTGACAAGAGCTGTATGCAAACAGTTTTGCTGAAGGCAAAAGAATGTTTCACCGTTAAGGAGCATAACCCTTCTCTCTGTGACCAAAATTAAAAGCATATGCCCCTTGATATCATAGTGTTCTTGTGATGTTCCAATGGGTTGTTCCTCAAGAGGTGAGATGTACCTTGACACAATTTGATATTAAAATATAATACGATCATTAATTGTATCCACTGACACAGCAGAAATATTCCTCAAAGTTATGTTTCTTTGATATGATGGATTTTTTTTTTATTTTAATGTTTAAAATTTAGATCAGACTAAGGGAAAGTCTAATTACTGTGAAATGCTCTGTGTTACACTTTCTCTGTGGTCCTTCTGTTTCACTCTTGTTTCGTGTTAGGCTAGATGAAACCACTCTAAGTGAACTCCTTGGTAGCTTTTTGTACCTTGCAAAAGACAGGATATATCTCTTTTGTTTATGCATGCATGATTTTTGTTCTGTTTCTCCACTAAGTGATTATTGCTTGCTAAGATGCATTTAGCCCTTAGCAGGACATTCCCTTTTCCAACTTAAATGATTCAATGATTCTCTGGTAGCATTTTAAAGTAGCGTGCAAAGAAAGGAAGAATGCATCTCCAGCATCAGTCACTGTTATACTCAATGGCTAATATTTTAGAAGTGTAGTTGTTACCATACAGAAGTTCTGACATTGAAAAGGATGAACACTAATTTTCCTTGAAACCAGTGCTTTTGACGTTTGTAGGTTGGTAATTTATGACCTTCAGATTTTTACTTTTTTTTTTCTTCTTCACTTTTAAGCCTGATCACATTTCAGTTTCTCCTTGTCAAGTCCAATTTCAACAATGCACTTAAACATGTAATTTAAGTTGGGGAGCAATCCAGTGTAAAACCATTGAAAATTTCTCACTTATTTAAAAACAATTGCAAGAGCTTTGCTGGACAGAGATCTTATAGTTCAGCCTCAGTTCCCAGTACTTTGGAAGTAGATTCTCTCTGTACAGTTTTGATTTTCTGATTTTCTGTTTCTTTACAGGTAACTCGATAGCTAAAGACAAATCAAGTCAGTCTGAAGGCTGACAACATTAAATGCAACACACAGGAATTTCATTCCTTCAGGCAATCCTCAAAGTGAAATTTTATACTGCTGGGGTGTATCCTTCAGAACCAATTGTTTCAGTGAGAACCTGACTTGCAATCAGCAGCAGCCTTGAGATCAAAACTGCTGGAAAGTTGTTCTGAACTTCTGTGTTCACGAAGATTTCAACTGATTGAACTGTGTACACTTGTAAAATTACACTTGCGGAGGAATTTGCAGCTGTAATCACAAGAATTGATATTCCAAAGGTGCTGAAAAGCAGCAATCCAATCTTTTGGATTCTTCATTCCAGACTGGTGGCTTTTCATCTCGATGAAGTCAACCTCCACAATATACTGGTTCCTTCTCTCTAAAATGATCCCAGGTCCACTATTCAGATTTCTAGTGGGACTGCACGCCGCTTTAATTAAATTTCTGTTGCACAAATTGTCCTCTGGCATGGCACAGTTTTAGACATTTTTATTTGTATTTGAACCTTGTTGCTTTCAAAGGTACATATTTAAACACCTCGAAGTTGTTTTTGTTATAGGAATGGAAATATATATCCATTGTTAATAATTATTGTTGACAAGTAATAGTTATCTGAATACATCAGTCATATTAGAATGTGTAGTCAGGTTGACATGTTTCCCTAAGGCTAACCAACTGCTGCAGCTCTTTGGCAGTTAAAAAAAATAGTGGTCAAAACTCAATTACCATTTCCATTATAAGGCATTTTATACCTTAAGATATACATTTCCATTCAGCCTGAAGGAGATGGGTGTTCCCAATATTTACTTTGCTTTCCCAGCCTTTAGTTCATTGAAATTCATGGTACAGAGTCAATGACAGTGTTTCATCTTTTTTATAAGTGTAGGCAGGGATGTAAATGAGTTTTACAATGATGAAATTGGATGGTAACAATTCAGATATTTTGTCTTTTTATTAAAAAATAAAATCTCTTGCTTAACCCTAGGTACTGTTGGATGCTTATGTAGATGTCTGCTCAGTCTGTTTGCTAGAAAGGAAGGAAGTCCTAGTGCCCTCCCAGACTTGGTTTGTGGGTATTTTGCTTGCTTACAGTCACCCAGTTCAGGTCTGATCCTTGCCAAAATCACATTTACTTTGTTTTGTTTTGTTTGTTTGTTTTTATTTCAGTATCAATTTTTTAACTTCATGATGTGCCGTTACATGAAAAAAAAATGCTCAATATTTAAAGGCCTTAAGCATCTGTGAGCTTTTTTCTAAGTTATTACAGAATGTATAATTTTATACTCCATTTACTGTTTATTGTACTCTCTGTAATATTGATATAATAGAAATTTGGCAATTTCTTTTAGTAAAACTGCATAAGCATGCTGACTGGAGAGGGAGAGTGAGTTCTGACTGTGTACTTTGATACATTGAAATGAAAACCATACACACTTTATGGNTATATATATACACATATATATGTAGGGGTGATCTTATTTCAAAGTCCTGTGCTGTTAGCAGACTTCCAGAAAAAGAGGGAAATTATTTTATCATTACAAGCCATTGAAATGCCTAGGTAGTTACATATAAAATTCTATGATGGATGAACACCCTGGAGTGCTCTGCTTGTCACAGTAAGCCCTGCTGATCCAAAACCATTCCATTACCTCTGCTGTGTCATTGTACAGGAGAGCTTAAATAAAATAAATGACTATTGGGAATAAGATCGAGAAGTATATTCTGTCATTCTGTGGAGAAATGATAAAAAGAATGTTGGCAGGGAAAGATATTCTGTTCCGATCAAAATTTCATTAGGATAAACTAACTGTAGCAGCAGCTAGGTATCTCAGTATTTTAGGATGGATTAGTATTGTATGAACTTGTGCTAACAGGTGTGGGACAGAAGGTAGCATCTTAAAGAGACTATCTGGAACAGTGCAAAGTGTGAATGTGCTGTTTTGTCAAATCTGAATCTGGCCTCTCTTTGGTCAAAAATCTACATCATGCTTCTCGATATTTGTTTACTTTGTTTTTTTGTTCTTAAACCAACACTGAAAATACTGTATTATATACAAATGTACCACTGCATATCAATAAGTGACAATAAATGGATTTTCAAATATGCTGAATAGATTACCTGCAGTAGATCGATGTTGTGAATATTTATAGAGTGAATAAAATTGTAATATAAAATAGAGCTCCATGTATGGATGTTTACCCATGGAACAAAATAACTTTGTTTCACTGAATAAGAATCTCAAGGCTTATGTTAATTTTGTATTTCTTCAGTAGAGCTGGGAAGACCTCCTGTCACTTTGGAAAGTCTTTTTCTGAAAGAAACTGATACCCAGCACGGCTGTTGTAGTATTTTCATGGGAATTTCTGGTGGATGTTCTCAGGCCAGCACAAATAAAAAAAAAACTTTTTTTTTCTTCACCGAATGGGAATCCTGAAACAAGCAAACAAACAAAACCCCAGTTAAAAAATGAACTCCTGAAACAAACTGGGAAACGTAGTTCAGCTGTCCATAGTACCTGTTTTAGCACTGCCTTGAAAATTTAGCACAGGTGACTAGAACAGCTATGGACATTCATTGTAAGCATGTGAAGATGAATCTTGCTTCAATTACTCCTATGTTCCTTATAAACTGCTTCCCATATTGTTTGGCATACCCAGCTTCATTTTATTACAGAGATGATCAGGCATTATGATCAGAGGGAAATCTATGTTACCCTTTGAATTCAGCAGTCATCAAGAACTTTGAACTGCAGGAGAATGTGTGTTCCTATTCTGCAGTTGCATGTGGCAGCACATTGATGGAAAGAAAACTCACTGCTTTTTTCAGAGCTGTCAGAATGAAATGCTCAACAAAGCATAAAGAAAATCCTGATATGAATCTTGATGAAAATCCAAAGAAGAACTTCAGAAACATACAAGATTGTATTTTGGTTGTATCTGGTTTATTGATCGTAAATAAGCGCTAACCTTTGAAACAGCACTGCTGCAGATACCACTCTTAGTACCTTTAAATCCACCTAGCATCCTGTATGTTCTAAATCTTCCTATTTATCCAGTATCTTTTAAATCTTGTCTCCTCCAGCTCTACTCAAGAACATTGCTGGTGTAGTATGTCAGTATTTCATCTACCCAGTGCAGCTCTGTTTTGTGTGGAACATATATGCTTTAAAACTGGAGACAGAGTGGGTGAGATTTGTTTTGAAATGAAAAATCTACTCTAAAGCATGTTCTTTTGTTATCTTTCCTAAAAATATATTCAGGGGGGACTTTTGCTCATTATTGTTGTACAGCTGGCTTTTATAGTTTCCAGGTAATGCATGGATGTCTGTAATAACAACCCAGAAAGATGTGATTGGCATCCTTTTCTGTTGATTTACTGTCTCCTCCTTCATGCCCTGAATTTTACACACCTGTTCTTAACCAAGATACTGGCAAGGAAAAGGAGCACAGTTTTTGCTTCTGAGAGAAGTGTTGCCTTAATCTCTAGTTTCTTTATGCAGATTGCTAGATAACTCTGTATCAAACATGTCACACCTGAATGACCTGATGTCAGTAAATAAATTCTCATGGTAACATTGGTATTAAACTGAATAATGATAGTTATCTAATCACTTTGTTAGTCCTTATAATGCATTGTGTACCCTGAGAAACTTTTACGTTTGTTCTTTTATGGAACGGGAATAGATTTCCAAATTACATCTTTGGTCTTGTTTCTTTTAACTTTCTGATACTTTACTTTACAGTAGGCAATGCAAATACTTTAGCAAAAATATTTTGCATTTGTCTGCATTGTTCATGCAGTGATTATAAAAGGTAGTGTATAAAAAGGCTGAATTCCCCACAACTTTGTTTTGACAGGTCACGACAAGTGTTGCCAACATCTCTTAATCCAAAACTAACTTAAGACCATCTGGCAGGAGGACCACTGACAGTGACAGCTGGGATCTATTGGTTAAGGGAATGACTGCTCTTCTTTCTCAAACTGCTTTTACTGGGATGTCAGAGTAGTCAAAACAGCAGGTGCACCATGGGAGCACTGGGGTATATTTGGCACCCGGCAGTGGTAGCAGCAGGTCCTTGTACCTGTTCTCTAGAGTGGTGGAAAGGTCTATCTCTGTGTCTGTGGGATTTGTTCCTTAGTACTAAATTTTCTTGATTAAATGTCACTAATCAGAGTGAATGACTTGAAATTGATGTGGTTTTCAGTTCTAGAAACCAGTCTATTGCCCAACTTACATCAAGAAATAGTTTGTGTAAAACAAACTATTACCCATATGTGATAGTAACTGTAAAAGTTCTGTGTTAGCTCTTTGAATTATTTTTAAATTCATAACTGGAATTCTGTCTAGGTCCTCTGTCACAGCAGGCCCTTTTTTTTTTTTTTTTTCCTCCTCTAATACTGAGCTAACCTAAAGAAGCTGTAGTTTGGTATTTATGGCTTTGTTTCCACTGCTTCAGCTCCACAGCTAGGAAAAAAAAACCCTCAAACATAAAATTCCTTATGTTACTTGTATTGCTGAGACATTTTGGTTGAATATGATGAATAGAGTTACAGGTTTACTCCATATCAGCTTATTGGTTGACTCTCTTGGTCTGTTTTCTCCTTACTCTCCTAACAAACATACCAAAAGCCGATATCAAATTCTCCAACCTTATTTCTTAGTATTTAGATCTGATATCTAGAATTTGCAAAATGTGTCACTACAGCTCCATATAAAGAACCTTTTAAAAGTCTATATTCCTTCATGATTAATTCTGGATACCTTGCCAATATTTAGGTATAGAGAATATAAACCTTCCCTTTAATCATTTAGAGTTTGAGTCTCTCTGTCATTGTTGTTGTTCTTTTTAGTTCTCTTTGATCATTTACTCATTTTCTGGGATTCAGTCAGTTCTTAGGAAACTTCAGTAGTGATTAGAAAAGTTTTCTAATAAATAATAACCTGGAACTGAACACAGGCTCTTCGTAGTTCTTAGAGAGAAGAGAAAGAAATATGATGTGTTTCTCTCATTTGCTTTTAAAATGGTTTCCAGCTTGAACTATTCTGTCTGAATAGAAGCATTTTTTCCTAACTATAAATGATCTGTGTTTCAGTATGCTCTCTGATCATAAAGCTCATGAAATGATCCTCTCTGTATGGCAGATTACCTCAGCAGAATTTACAAATGGAAGATGATGATTTTGCTAATGTCCATGGGCAGGTAGACAGAATTTGGCCCCAGATGCACTGCCTAATGTTCATGGCAGAAACAGCTCAAAAACAATGCCTCCATATGCCATTAAATTGCTGGAATTATTTCTCAGGCATATTCCCTTGTCATCCCTCATATGTAGAACTCATTAGATTCCTAGTGGGAGAACATATGGAGAGGAGAGATGACAGAAAACATTGTGAAACAGATTGTGTATTTAAATTTATATTATAAAAGACCTCTGTGCACAGGCAAACTTAGTGGGGAAAGTTCAAACACTTTCTTCCTATTTCATATGGAAGTTGACATTTATGGGGCCATTGTCTCAGTGCATTCAAAGACACCTCTAGGTGATAGGTTAAAGACTTGCTTCAGGGATATTGGTTAGAATTTTGCTGCTAATTTGAGGTCAGCTCTGTATTTCTTGCATTACTTTTCCAAATAATTAAACTGTAGCTGTGTAAGATCTTTTTAATGATAGGAATGATCAAAAGTCAAAGTTCTACCCATGCAAATCTGTTGGCAGGATCAGATCTTTGGCTATGGGCTTGTGATTTTTATGAATGACTTGTCCATGTTGCACAAAATTAAGTGTTAGTTTCTTTCATCCAACTCAGCTGACTGATGGATGGGGATAATATCCAGTGCATAGTTCTTCTAATGACTCCTGAATATTAATAATTTATTCTTTGTTCTTTCTTATAGATAAATAAAGAAAAAATAACTGAATTATACTTAAACTCAAAATATTATATGCTGATGCCTGTGATGCTTTTTTAAAAATTACTCTTATGACCCTTTCCTGGTTTATGGTAAATTTTGTCTGTTCTTGGTTTTGACTCAATATTGGCCATGAAGCAGGTTTCAACAATGTCCATTTGGGATACTCTAAAGACTCTCAGTGGTGGAGGTGGTCACTAGCAGAAGTTACCCAGCTGGCAGGTGGGAGGTGGATAGACTGGTACTCTGGGTACACCATGACTTTACCGCAGTGGCAACTGAAATATGACATCACCTAGAGGAACACTTCCTGCAGACATTGTTGCCTGCCTCCTAGAGGATATCTTACTGCATGCATCTGAATCAAATGTCATGCCTAAATGAATATTGGAAGGACACAGAGAAAAAGCGTGGACATCTCTTACAGTGTGGCTCTACAGGCCTTAAAAATGTCAGATATGCCCACAGGATGTTTCCAGCCACATCTTTGCCTATCTAAAGGGAGACACAAAATGACTGATTAGTCATTTTGTAGTAGAGCTGTATGTGTTTCTGCTGGCAAATAACTCTGGGTGAAGCCATGGTTTGCTGTGGTGTTGTCATAGTTTAACATCATCTGCCATCTAAGCCCCATTCAACTGCTTGCTTACTTCCACTGATAGGGGAGAGAGAACCATAAAAGGGACAAAACTCATGCTTTGAGATGAAGACAGTTCAATAGGTAAAGTAAAAGTTGTGTATGCAAGGAAAGTAAACCAAAAATTTAATTTATCTTTTTCCCATTGGCAGACAGGTATTCAGCCATCTCCAGGAAAGCCAGGCTCCATCATGTTACCTGGGAAGAAAAACACCATCTCTCCAAGTATCCACCTCTCCCCGCTCTTCTTTCCTCAGCTTTATATGCTGAGTTTGACATCATATGGTACGGAATATTTCTTCTAATCAGTTGAGATCAGCTGTCCTAGCTGTGTCCCTTCTCAAATCCTTATGCACCTGCAGCCTACTCACTGGTGGGCTGTTGTGACAAGCAGAAAAGGCCTTGGTCAGCAATATCAAAAACTGTATTATCAAAACTGTTTTCGGCATATATCCCAAACATAGACACATACTAACTACTGTGAAGAAAATAGACTTCACCAGTCAAAACCAGCATACATGTCTTGAGGGAGGACCTCCAGTCTTTGCCCATTACTACTGAAATTGAACTGTGTACCTGTAAGTATGTCAGAGTTGCACAGTGTGCTGCAGACAAGCGTCATCACTTGCAGAGGAGAACAGTTGCCTTGACAAGCTTCAACAGGAAACAAAACATACATTACCATGCATGTTTTTATCATACTAACAACCCTCATCTGTATGTTCTGATGGCTACGGGATAAACATTATTAGGTAGTATTTTGCACTAGTCTGAACAATGCACTTAAAAGATGTATTTTGCAGCTTCTTATCTGTTCATCCTATCACAGAATCACAGAATATTAAAGTTTGGAAGTGACCTCCAGAGATCATTGAGTACAACTCTGATATGAGTCAAGAACTGGCTGGAGGGCCAGGCCCAGAGAGTGATGGTGAATGGTGCCACATCCAGTTGGCAGCTGTCACTAGTGGTGTCCCTCAGGGATCAGTGCTGGGCCCTGTCCTGTTCAATATCTTTATTAATGATCTGGACCAGGGGATTGAGTCCAGCATCAGTAAGTTTGCAGATGACACCACGTTAGGAGCAGGTGTGTGGATCTGTTGGAGGATAGGAGGGCTCTTCAGAGGGACCTGAACAAGCTGGATGCGTGGGCAGAGGCCAATGGGATGAGATGTAACAAGGCTAAGTGGAGGGTTCTACAGTTTGGCCACAACAACCCCAAGCAGTGCTACAGGCTGAGGACAGAGTGGCTGNGCAGGATCATCTAGGGTAGTCTGCACAGGAATATATCCAGGTGGGTTTTGAAAGTCTCCAGGGAAGGAGACTCCACAACCTCTCTGGGCAGCCTGTTCCAGGACTCCATCACTCTCACTGTAAAGAAGTTTCTCCTCACGGCGAGGTGAAACCTATGTTGAAGTTTGTATCTATTGGTCCTTGCTTATTACTATGCACCACTGAAAAAAGCAATACCCCTCAGATATTTATACACATTGATAAGATCTCCTTCGTAGGGGACATGCTCAAGTCTCCTAATCATCCTTGTATTAGTCTCTCTGTCAGTTACTAGTGGCACCTTTTAAAACTGTGTCATTGATTAGTGACTCTTTAGTCTCAGGATCACAGGGTGTCAGGGGTTGGAAGGGACCCTAAGAGATTATCAAATCTAACCTGGCTGCCAGAGCAGGACCATAATCTAGCTCAGGTCACAGAGGAATGCATCTAGATATCACTGCAGGAAAGTGCTCATTAAGCAGTAAGTTTTACAGTAGCATGTTGTGTTTTTTCCATTCTGTCAGTACTAGCATTAGAAACTAGATGAAGTAGTAAAAAAGCCTTGAAGATGTACTTGATTTAATTACTCTCAGGCAAAGAGCTAGACCTTGCTCGGTGAAGGAAGTTGCAGTTTCTGCGTGTATGACTGTGTTCTGTCATTCAGAATATCTGGCCCTCTGCTTTGATTCAAATTTGATTATACAGAAATTCGTGCAGTAGTAATATTCATATAAAAGATTAATAGATACTTGAAAGATGGATCCTTAAGTACAGATGTATGCAATGAAATATCCAAGACATCTCAAATTCAAGGCTTTATTTGATGTTCCTAATGGGTAAGGAAAGTAGCAAGTATTTCTCCCAGCTTTATGTCTTTGGAAGGAAACAGAGATATGCTGGACGACTGGCAGCTGAAGTGCTGGCTGGACTTCAGTTAATGATGTGTTGATTGCCCAGGTTCATATAACTTGGATTTTACCTCACATTTTGTTAAAGCGTGTAACATAATGACCTTAAAACTGATCAATTTCTGCAATTAGTAGTTCTGCAAGGAGACCCGAAAGGAAATACAAGGTACCTTGTACCTGGGTTAGCTCCACTGTCTTTAGGGAAGGTGTTCTCTGGGTGATTCTGCTCTTAGGCATTCTAGCTAAGCAATTTAGGAAACTAGGCTGCAGTTAATTTGAATGCCGAGATGAAAGGGCATACGAAACTTCAAGGGCTTGGGTAAGTGTGAAATACAGATGACAAAAAATCCTTTACAGTTCTACTAGATACTGTATTGCTGTATTATTGTGGGAATTATGTGGTCGTGGTCCCACCTCCAACAGAGGAATGTGTGAAATTTAGTCCTGCTCTTAGTCCAGCCATAAAACATATACCAAAGGCAGCTTGTGAAAGACATCTGGCATAAAACTTTTCTTGTCAAAGCTTCAGATCTTACATCTTGAAAACTGAGCTTTATGAGAACTTTGCTGATGGCTGAAGCTTCTTATCATAGAATTGTCAGGGCTGGAAGGGACCTCAAGGATCATCTGGCTCCAGATCCTCTGCCATGGGCAAGGACACCTCACACTAGGTTGCCCAAAGTCCTATCGAGCCTGGCCTTAAAAACATCTAGGGATGGGGCTTCCACAGCCTCCCTGGGCAACCTCTTCCAGTGTCTCACCACCCTCACAGTGAAGAACTTCTTAACACCCAGTCTGAATCTACCCACTTCTAGTTTTGCTCCACCCCCCCTAACCGTATCGTTACCCAACACCCTAAAAAGTCCCTCACCAGCTTTCCTGTAGGCCCCCTTCAGATACTGGAAAGCCACAATAAGGTCTCCTTGGAGCCTTCTCCTCTCCAGATTGAGCAACCCCAACTCTCTCAGTCTATCTCCATAGGAGAGGAGTTCCAGCCCTCTGATCATCCTTGTGGCCCTTCTCTGGACATGTTCTTATAGACTTCTGGTCAGGTTTAAATTTCATACTGACTGCCTGTGCCAGCTGTTCCAAAAAGTTTTTTATTGGTTCAAACTCATGCCTGCCCTCACTTTTTTTGTCGTTTGATACAGTAAAAAACATACTTTGTAAATATTGCCTTTAAATTTGACTTATTTGGTCATTTGCGCAGTTCCAAAATGACATTTCTTACTTTGTGGCAAACTTGGAAATTGTTAAAATACTCTAAGTAGTCATAAGCTCAATCAACTCATTCACAATAAATAACTGATGCCTTAAGCTACTTTTTACCAGTCAGAGTATTGTCAAGGTGACCTTTCATGCTGTTTCAATTGCATAGCCTTGCCATTATTTAACTATTAGAGTGATGGAAAGCTTGCACTTTGCACTTTGAGTGGCAACATTTCTGGGCACAGGAACCTGAAAGAATGGAACATTTGAGGAGCTATAATTAATGTGCCACATTAGGAAGTTAAGGATAAGCAGCCAAAGAAAGACTAAATCTGGTGGAACAAAGCAGCGGCGGACTAGTCTTGAAAACTAAGATTCCATTTGCAATGCTTTCTAGAATACTAGCATCTCTTGCTGGTGTCAAACCATTAACAATAACTGCTTTTTCCTGCACTGTGCCTTGATCATCCATCATCATTGAAATATACAGGAAAATGCAACCTCTGGAATGCTCAAGTTTAAGTATTAGTGAAGTTAATGTCACGTTATATTTTTAGCTTATGTTTTAAAAAGAAATTTAATTTCTATTTGTTTTTCAAGTTTCATCTATTCATTTATAGAAATAGAGTTAGAAAATACTGGAAATCCAAAAGTTCTTTTGTTGCACATGTAGGGGGAAAAAAGAGCGTTAATAAAAGTTTTAAGATGTACAAATAACCCACTAGAGATTAGTGTGATAGAGACTAGTAGAACGAGTGGTACACTAAGTCTTGCCTACCCAGGACATATCCACTGTGTGTGGAGGAAAGGTAGGCTAAAGAAAACAGAATTTCTACACCATGCTGTAAATTTGGCATGTGCCTGTGTATATTTTTATTGTAAGGCAAGGGATTTTATATATGATGCAAAGACAACATGAAGCAATCATAGGAGGAAGTGAAAAACTCATCTTTTGGGGAGCAGAGGAGTTTAAAAAGGGAAATAATCATCTTCGCCATTAAAAAATTATTTAAAATTCTAATTTAGAAAAATAGTTTTACTCTCTTTTTAAGTGAATTGACAAGATTGAGAAATAGCAATCATTTGCCTTCTAGGAAATAATTAGTTGTAATGTCTGTTCATTACCATGTTAAAACATAATTGTTTCATGACTGTATGATTAAATGCATTCTGTCTACATGAAGCTTGGCACATGTTGACAGAAAGCAAAATCATTAGAAAAATGTGGCTGTTGAAAAACCTTTCATCTTCACAATGCTGTTGGAGGAAGGATGAACACCACAGACTGTGGAAGCTGTGTAAAAAGCAGAACTGAAAAAGGTTTCTTTTTCCATCAGTGGTTAGGTGATTTATATACATGACTCTCATTAACATTAATGGGAGTGATCTGCCTCATTTTTTATGAGCCTGATGTGAAGTTAATGGCAATGTTCCCATTGTCTCTAGTGGGCTGTGGATCAACCACTAAGTGCACAAATGAGTTTGGTTGAAATATTGGTGATTGTTGGCTTAGACTTTTCACATGCTTCATTCACAGTTACAACAAAAGATGCAGTGTGAATACCTAAGTGTGTGAGCTAAAGAGTTTAATATTGCAGAGAGTGCTGAGCTGTGGGCACTTTGGGGCATCCGCACAGAAGGCTGCAGAGATGCCTAAACCAGCTCACAATGAGCTAGTGTGAGCAGCAGCAGTAATCTGCACAGCAGCATGAGCTGATTTACTTTGCAGAGATCTGAGTGGGAGTAGGTGTAATAGTGTCTGTGGTCTGGACCACACGATGTGGGAGTCACAGTGCTGTGTGGTGCAGTGTGCTACATCATCAATAATACCATAATCTGCAACCCTGCTTTTTGAAATCCACTCGGGGATATCTGTGCTGTGCTTTCCCCTGGTTTTGTTTTGTCTTGGTTTTTAACAGAGGAATCATGTTTTCTTTGCAATAAACTTTTTTATTGACTATATATGCTTTGCATGTTTAACAAAACTAGACTGTACTGCTTTTCCTTCTACGAGGGAAGAAAGAAGTCTCAGTATTACCAGCAGAATTAGCAATGAGACTGGTGAGGGGGCTGGAGGAGAAGTCGTATGAGGAAAGGCTGAGGGAGCTGGGCTTGTTCAACCTGGAGAAGAGGAGACTTAGAGGGGACTTTATCACTCTCTGCAACTACCTAAAGGGAAGTTGTAGTCAGGTGGGGGTCAGGCTCTTCTCCCAGGCAACTTGTGACAGGACAAGAGGGCCTGGTCTGGCGCTGTGCCAGAGGATGTTTAGGTTGGATGTTGGGAAGCACTTCCTCACAGAAAGAGTGATTAGGCACTGGAATGGACTGCCCAGGGAAGTGGTGGTGTCACTATAGAATCAGAGAATCATAGAATGGTAAGGTTGGAAGGGACCTCAAAGATCATCTAGTTCCAGCCCCCTACCGTAGGCAGGGACACCTCCCACTAGTACAGGTCACTCAAGGCCTCCTCCAATCTGGCCTTGAACACCTCCATGGAGGGAGCATCCACAACATCCCTGGGCAACCTCCATCCCTGGAGGTCTTTAAGAAAAGATTGGATGTGGCACTTGGTGGCATGGTTTAGCTGAGGAAGTGATTCTAGGTCATAAGCTGTACTTGATCTCAGAGGTCTTTTCCAGCCTCGATGAGTCTGTAATTGGCATGACTTCTGTTCATATCTATGTTCCTTATTATAAGTCAGCTAGCTGCTATCAAGGACACTGTGAGCCACACCAAGCATCAGGGACAGATACTCTCACTGTCATGAAGAACATTTCTAGCCACACACCGACTGGCTGGTACAAGGTAGCTTGCCTGTGGATTGGGAACTTCTTTTATGGTGACTCATTTTCATGCTAAAGCATTTCCAGCAGTACCAGGTTTCTCCTTATCACAGTGTCACACCGACATGAAAAAAGAGCTTTCAGAAGAACTTGTATTTTGAAGCTGAGCTTCTAATAACATTAGGGGAAGCTAGGTCCTGAGTGCTATAAGACAGAGAGTTTCTCCTCCCAGTCTGCCAGACATGGCCACTGATGGCACCCATTCCAGGTACAGGCTCTAGCAAAGCTCGGCACGTACTTTGAAGAAACAAATGCATACAAAGTACAAAACAGATCAACATAGGCAAGAGACCAGTGCCTTTATCAGCACCTACTTACACAAAAGGCATACACATAGACACATGCAACACATATTGCCCAATCCATTTCCCCTTTCTGGTTGATCAGGATTGAAATTTACCAGTGGGGCAGTGTGCCATTTCCCAGGTTTTCCCACATCTGCATATCCATTAAGTCTTCACAAGCTATTCAACAGGCGCATCTCCTGTGCCATAACGCAGAATCAGGCCTCTCAGCTTAAATCCCTCTGGCCTCTCCAAATTACCCAAGTTATAGCTTGCTGCAGCTGAAAGACATGACAAAATGCAATTAGTTTCCACCTCAGGCTGAGATTTTGCTGTGGTCTTTCTCTCTAAGTAACAACACGAAATGTCAGATATTGCAGATGGATTGAATTTTCTCCATCTCTGTGTTCCTCTCAAAATTTCAAACTATGAAAGAGAGAATCAAGGAGGATGCCATATGACTTGGTAATCCATCAGGCAGGGAACAAATGGGCACCCAAGCATGGGATTTACTAGCTACATTCATGTATTTCAGAGCATGCGCAGCTTGAGTAGCTATAGGAAGAGTAGATCACATACTCCCTGCTCGTTCAGCTCTGGTACAGCTCCACATAAAGGCTGCATAATTGGTAGGTGTAGGCAAGCTGTGCTTTAGTTTTAATTAACAACCCCTCCTTTTTTTTTTCCCTTTCTTTTTTCTTTTTGTCTTTTTTTTTTTTTTCTTTTTAGATTAAGTATTGTTTGATAATTCCAAAAAGCACCTTAATACCTTCTTAGTATTGGACTTCACTGCTCTGGCATTTTTTTATTGCATATATTTGTAAGTTCAATAAAGTTCTACATTTGTATTATGGACTTGTTTTCTGATTAATTGTAAGGAAATGGGAAACCACAGCGATGCCAAAGGCTTTTATTAAAGTATCAAAAATCAGCAAGCAATCTACACCAGCCAATTAAATAGCACTCTATGTCCCTGAAGTAGAAAGCATAGAGGCTTGCACTTAAATTGGTATTTTCCTTGACAAAGAAATCAACTTTTATACAGTCAAACCCATAACATTTATCAGTTGCGATACACTGAGTGTAGATTAACAGTACCCTCACCACAGAAGTGAAAATATATTAATTCCACAGTCCTTTAAATGTAAGATATAAATATAGCAAGTTTTAAAGTATTTCCACTAGAATAGTTGCATTTACAATCAACGACTGATCTAAATCACCAGGTACATCACAGATGTAAGCATTCACAGGGGTGCTGAAGTTTTCATGTTTGCATTCACCCTGGGACTCTACTGCTTACAGGGTGCATTCTAGATGCTGTGATAGTGCTATGGAATATGCTTCAGTACACGCCAACCATTCCACAAGAAAAAATATTCTTTGGTGATGCAGATGGTTCTTCGGTGCCTGAAAGGTGGTGCAGTCTTTCTGAAAGGTGGTTCTATATGACTAACATGTAATATACTTATTGAAATCTCTTTTAATGGATGCTGCTTTTCTCTTCACAGCAGAGACACTGAACGGATGAATGTGTTTAGCCAGCAGAAATCCCTGTCACACTAAGATGAGATCTCCCCCACTGTGCCTTGCGTAGCTATTCATTGTGTAGTTCCATACATTACTACTAAACCTGGGATTTGGGATGGCCCTCAAAGCACTCTGGTGCCAAAGGTGAGAACTGGTAGGCATATTTGAATGCATGTACCTAAGAGCTACATGCCTTTCAGACAAATTTATGAGGAGAGGCCAGGAGTTTTTTGCTTATTGTCTGTGTGCTGGATGTAGTTCCAGTAAGCCTTTCCTGGGCCAGAGAAAAGCTTACTATAGAGTAATAACCATTACAAATGAGACTAATTCCTTGTAGTCTGGCTCTGAATCAGAAAGTGGTATCCATTTCATAGGGAATTTTTTTCCCCAGTGGATCTTGCAAATACATTCACTCTTCCACTCATTTCTATTGGATGAGTTTTGCATTTCAAAGTCATTATCATTATCATCTTTGTCATAAAGGGTAAGGTTAGAATGATCACGAAATCTTCAGACTTCAGTTTCAAACTGACCCTTTATTATAGGACAGAAGCTCACAATGTGATCTGTGGACACTGTTTTTAGGTCTTTGGTGGATTGGCAGCACATTTTGTTAATAATTAGCTGTGTAACCAAAAGCATTAAGGCAGATTTTACTTAAAATTCTCGAAAAACAAATGGGATTTTTTTTTTTTTGTGATTGCATCAATACAACAATCTACCCTTCATGAAAACTTAAGAAATGAGACTCAAGGACAGTTCATTTGCCCCTGCAATGCACAATCCACAGGATGAAATGAACTGCTATATCTCATATATGAGTTCTATGAAGATGATATATTTCATATATCAGGGCTACAAAGATGATTAAGGGACTGGAGCAGTGCCTCATGAGGAGAGGCTGAGGGACCTAGGGCTTTTTGGTCTGGTGAAGAGAAGACTTAGCGAGGATCTAATCAGAGTATATAAATATGTGAAGGCTGGGTATGAAAAGGGAGAGAACAAACTCTTCTCAGTTGCATCCTGTGATAGGACAAGTGGTAATATGTATAAACTGCAGCACAGGAAGTTCCACCTCAACATGAGGAAGAACTTCTTTACTGTAAGGGTGACAGAGCACTGGAACAGGCTCCCGAGAGAAGTGGAGTTTCCTTCTCTGGAGACTTTCAAGACTCATCTGGATGCATTCCTGTGCGACCTGAGCTAGATTCTATGGTCCTCCTCTGGCAAGGGGGGTTGGACTCAATGATCTATGGAGGTCCCTTCCAACCTCTAACATTCTGTGATCCTGTGATATATGTTAACATGATGGAAAGCATCAGAGGAACAAACAAAGTATGTGCCATTATTTGATCCACTTGTATTAAATGTACATTTTAGATTAGTTTAAAATTAACCTGCAGAAAGGTGTGAAAGTCTTTAGTTTGACAGGATTTGTAACACATACAGCAGTTCCTTATTGGAAGTCAATATGCAAAGTACAGAAAATGATCAACGCCCATCTGTATTTAATGTTCCATGTGTGCATCTTCTACTATTTTTAACTACCTATACTGTATTTGTCTTTACAAAATAATCTGTGGCAATATGTAATGTTTAGCAATATATAATATGCTTTTTTGGAAGAGGGAAAATAAGAATCACTCATTGAGAGACAAACCGAAAGACATTCTATACCACTGTAAGAATCACAGAACATTAGAGGTTGGAAGGGACCTCCAGAGATCAGAGTCCAACCCCCTGCCAAAGCAGGATCCCCCAGGGTAGTCTGCACAGGAATGCATCCAGGTGGGTTTTGAAAGGAGATTCCACAACCTCTCTGGGCAGCCTGTTCCAGTGCTCTGTCACCCTCACTGTAAAGAAGTTTCTCCTCATGGTGAGATGAAACCTTCTCTGCTCCAGTTTGTGTCCATTGTTCCTTGTCATATCGCTGTGGACCACCGAAAAGAGACTAGTCCCTTTCACTTCCCACCCACCCCTCAGATGTTTATAGACATTAATCAGATCCCCTCTCAGTCTTCTCTTCTCCAGACTAAACAGCTCCAGGTCCCTCAGTCTCTCTTTGTAAGGGATATGCCAATAATTCTCGTGGCTCTCTGCTGGAGTTTCTCCAGCAGGTCCCTGTCTCTCTTGAACTGGGGACCCCAAAACTGGACACAGTATTCTAGATCTCACCAGGGCAGAGCAGAGGGGGAGAAGAACCTCCCTAGCCCTGCTGGACACGCTTTTCTTGCTGCACCCCAGTATGCCATTGGCTCTCTTGGCCACAAGGGCACATTGCTGCCCCATGCAGAACTTGCTGTCCACCAGCACTCCAAGGTCTTTCTCCACGGAGCTGCTTTCCAGCAGGGCAGCCCCCAGTCTGTACTGGTGCTGTGCCCGCTTTTATTCCTCCCCAGATGCATGACCCTGCACTTGTCCTTATTAAACTTCATTTAGTTAGCCTTTGTGCAACTCTCCAGCCTGTCCAGATCTCATTGAATGGCAGCACAGCCTGACAGGCTGTCAGGCACCCTCCCAGTTATATCATCGGCAGACTTGCTGAGGGTACACTCAATGCCCTCATCCAGGTTGTTGATAAAGATACTGAACAAAACTGGGCCCAATACTGATTCCTGGGGAATGCCACTGGTGATAGGCCTCCAGCTTGACTCTGTGCTGCTGAATGTTCTGTAATATCATAACCATCTAATGGACATCACAACTAATAAGACAAGAGTCTATAGACAAGTTTTATATGACTTTCCAAGTAAGGTAATATATTTTTCTTTTCTTCCTTCATGTCAACCAGTGTGCTGGTTTGAGCTATTTGGAATATTTTAATAGAGAAATGCTTTGTCAGCCGCTTCTTGTCATGGACAAAACAACCTTGTTATCAGGACAACTTCTGGAAGTGTAAAGCTCCCACACCACAAAACCCTCCTGAACTCTGTTTTGCTTTTAATGTATTTACTCTTCAATAGTTTCATCTTCTTGTAGAGAAAGCATGACATAGGAGCATCCCACCAGCTGCTGCAATTCAGCATAGTGAGAGTTTTCCACAGTGTTATGAATCACTGCTTTTAAAGGGCATCAATTTCTTGCCTGAATGAAATCAGAATCTTGTACACAGTATATTTTCTTGTTGTTCTTGTCAATACACATAATGCTCTAGTTGTGTAAGGGATGTTATTTTGGCAGTAATTGTTCCGACTGCTCCCAGTTCTTGCATTATTCTCTACCTTTTACATTCTTTTCCACATTTATAGGATATTTTAAGGTAGGGCTGAAGAAACTTGGAATAAAAATATGAGGCATTCACAAACAGTGCAATATGAGATAATCAAATTAAACAGCGACAGCAGGACCAGAGTTTTAGCTACATCTGAGTTTTACTCAGGTGCAGCGAAATCTTTACAGTTTTTCATTTTTGTTTTCTATTGCTGATTAAACCATTTGCAAGTAGCATCTCCAGTTTATTCAGTGTTCTGGCACCATTGCTGAGAACTAGTTCTTTCCTCTCCACTGAACTAAATAGGATGCTATGGGAGGTTGTGTCACAACCCGATTCTCAAACCAATCCTGGGCAGCGGGGTGTGTGTCGTGCAGGATTTGAAACTTTCCTTGGAGTAAATTATGGTGAACTGACACAAAATGGCTGGTGAGTGCTAGTTATTTGATCTGAGGAGAGTTATGTGAAAGCTCTGAGTCAGCTGCACCTTAAGGATGCTTGGTTGGACAAGAGGAGGGAAAAACAGAAAATAAAAGAGAGAAAAGAGAGAGTGAGATAGGAATAAAAATATGCTTCACCGCCCTTGGATCTGGTGACACCTCATGGGATTAGTCCAAGTTCTTTGGTGATGGTGGGTGCATATCCAGCAAGGGCTTATGGACACAAAATATTGCTGCCCCTTTTTATACCCATTGAGTGTGGGGTGGCCTCCCCAATTTCTATAGGATGGCAGGGCCAATTTGCATTATCTTGTCCTAGCAGCAATGAACAGTGCAGATCCAACTACTTTAAGGCACAACCAGATTATGTCTATCAAAGAAAGGAAAGTGAGTAGTAAGAGAAAAAGAAAGAAGACAGATATCTTGATCCTTGGATTCTGTGACATCTCAAGGTTTGAAACAACAGTCAGACTCTCACAGGTTGCAATTCTACATTCATCATCTTTCTGCCAATGAAAAGCTCATTGGCTTTCTAATTCTCTCCAGTTATCAGCGATAAGCTTCATGGTACTTGAACAATGGAAAGTAGGTTTAGCTGACAGAAAAGCCCATTCCAGAGAATCACAATGAGTTGAAAAACATGATACAAACATGAACTTTGCAGCAACACTACTATGGCAAGCTTGAAAAGCAAGTACTTCAAGAATCTGCTTACAGGCAATTGTCAGGATATGAGCTATTGGTATAGGTTGAAGATCTGTTGCTTCATCCCTCCAGGCAAAAGAGACTGACAGCTTCTCTGAGTAGATGGCTCCTCCCTGAAACTCACCCTCTCCTTGTGTCATAATTTGATGATATCTATTGTGACAAATGTCACAAAGTGACATTCTAAGATAATTGGAGTTCAATGGGCTCTTTGGTTTGACCTCAAAAGTTCTTGAGGTAGAAACACCCCAAACTTCTATGCCATGCATCTGTCCACATTTGTAACTGATACAATCCAAAACTCTTTCCTGCAGAAAGAAGCATCCATAGATATGACATGTTTACAAACCTCTGGAACCTACCTGCCATCTTGGCTGCTTTCAGGTATGCAAATGAACTTTCTGATGTGCAGTGGTTTTTAGGATCACAGAATGGCAGGACAATTCATGCTGGAAGAATGCTCAAGCTACTCTAGTTCAATCTGCAACAAAACCAGATTACTCAGGGTTTCATCCAGTCTAGGTTTAAAAATCTCTAAACATGGAAAACACACAAGTTCTTAATAAACCTTTTGTGGGTATATTAATAAGAACTCGAATTAGAGTTTGTTGTTGTATCTTTATGCAGGGAAGATTAGTAGAGGGAATTTTTCTGACAAAATGAACTTGGTGTTTTTTCCCTATTCTATTGCTCAAAAACGTCCATTTAAATTACTTTTTCCTTTTGTTTGCCTTCCTCTTCTATAGGCTTCTCTTTCATTACATAGGAAATATTTTGAGGGGCTATGGGATGAGGTATCAATAAACTGACAAATATCTGACAGGCTTTCATTGTTATGAACTGTAGGGCACCTCCCATGTCATAAAAACACCACAACCCCACAGTTTCTTCTTAATTAATGGCTGAGAATTCAGTTTTCCTTATGTTGCTTTGACAATCCCAAGCAAACACTAGGGTAAGTAAACTCTGTGTGTGTGTGTGTATGTGTGTCTATGTCTGTGTGTGTATATATATAGATATATTTACACACACAGACACATATATATGTTCTCATTAACAGTCTCCCATTCTGTTCAGCCAGAGCAGGCAGCAGAATGAGGCCACTAGTGCTGCTTGGGTTTGTATGAGTGCTGTGTAGGTCATTTGCATATCCAGCTGCATATATTTGCATATATGCAGTGCACACATGTTCTCTTTGCGCGCCTACCAGGAGGTCCTGCTCAGCACTGCTGCTAGCTGGTCCTAGGCTGTGGAGTTCTGGCAGCCTCACATCCATTGGCCTACCAGATCTGGTCTAATTTCTCCTAATGTTCTTTTTAACCTTAACCTCAAGCTAGGGAGCTGATAAAATGGTGTTGTTTCAATAGTTTTCTCACTCCATTGTAATGATATGTTTCAAATTCTCATAGACGTGGAGATTGTTACATTTTTGTCTATGAATAGGTGAATCTCTGCTATAAGAAAAAAACAACAGTCTGATTTAGGAGCACTTATAATATCTGCCTTTTTTTTAACCACCACTTCTGTACTCTGATTAGAAGTAATTGCTTTACTGCTTTTCTCTTTCTATTTAATTCCTTGTCTGCGATTCCTTAGCAAATACTTAAGACCTTGTGCTGTCATGTCAGACTGCAGCCCAAAGAGCAAACAAAAAATACTAGAAAAACAGAATTCACTGTTAAAACTCCTAAGTAACTTTCTAGTTCTTATTAATATGTTTTAATGGGTCACGTCTCTGTCCCAGTCAGGTGTCAGGAAGGTAGAAAGAAGACTTGTCTGCAGGGCAAACATGTTGTGAGATCTGGAGTAGCTCTCTCCAGTAAAGGAAAATCAAAACTGAAGAGGAAATACAAGTTTACCCTAAAGATTCTGAAGAGAAATACCGTCATCTGACTGAAGGTTTTGTGGCTTGATCTAAGGGAACTGGGGTTGTTTAGTCTGGAGAAAAGGAGACTCTCTGCAACTTCCTGAAAGGAGGTTGTAGTGAGGTGGGTGTTGGTCTCTTCTCCCTAGTAACAAGTGCTAGAATGAGAGGAAATGTCTCCAAGTTGCACCAGAGGAGGTTTAGATTAGATTTCAGAAGAAGCTTTTTCCACTGGTTTGTCAAACACTGGAATAGGCTCCCCAGGGAGGTGCCTGAATCCCCATCCCTGTAGGTGTTTAAAAGGTGCATACTTGTGATGCTAAGGGACATGTTTTAGCACTAGACTTGGTAGAGTTAGATAATGTTTGGACTCCATTATCTTAAGAGTCTTTTCCAATCAAAATGATTCTATGATTCTATCTTCTGGCTGAAATTCTTTACTTGATGATTCAGTTGATAAGACCTCAGGGTTATTACTACCTCAAGTCTTGTCATGAACTTCACTGTGCTCAAGCACAAAGAAGCTAAATTTCTTCTGTGGAAATGCAAAATTTGTTTATTGTACTATGTGAGCAAGGTTCTATGTGAGCATAATTTGTCTATGGTACTATATGAGAAGAAGAAATCAGCTGAGAAGTGTCATTTTAGTTGATATGAATTTGGAGCTGATTTAGAATGGTTTCCTGATAACAGGCTGCATTTTTATCTTTATCTTGCATATTTTAAGGATTATGCATATTATCATATATCTGGTCCTAAAAATGGCAGATCAATTTATGCTCATGAACGTCCTAGTTAATAAATCATGCACTGTACTAAATCTAGTTGGTAATGTCTAGCTGCACTTTTTCAAAGGCAGATTAATTTATATACTACAGGCATGGGATTATTAATAAAAGATGAAAGAAACTAGGATTTAGAGGAGGAAGTCTACAGATGGGACAATTGGCTTGTTAAAGTAAATAGACAGTTTCAGTTTTAATTCACCCAGCTATTGCTTTGCTGCTAATGTGGAAGAATTTATTTTTCTTTAATTTTTACTTTGCCTTTTCCCCCCCTCATTTCAATTGACAAGTAAAAGAGACATACTCGAGGAGAGTGAGCTGAGCCATAAAGCTTGTGACAGATCATAGAGTAGCAATGATGGATTGGATCTTGTCTTCCCTTTTGACTTTTCCAACCTAAAAATATTCTATTCTTTCAATCTCATTTTACAGGTTGTGTTTATAGCTATCTCGGTCCTCTGTATTTTCTTGGCCTTATTTGCATCTTTCTGAAAGTGTGCTGCTGACAAGTGAACTCCAGTGGGTGCCACTCCAGTGCTTCGTACAGTAGGATGGTTGGCTTCTGTTTCTTATACGCCATGCTCCTGCTAATAAACCCCTTCTTTGCAACAGCAGCACACTCTTGACTTGACACACTTGTATACAGTTTTCAGCTCTTACATAACTCAGGTTATTGACTGTAGCTATCTAGTCACTTGTTTCCCATATTATATCTCTACACTTGAGTTTCCTGCAGTAGTTCATAGGTGTTGTTATTGAATTTTGCCATATTGATCTCGGTTCATTTCACCAATTTGTCAAGATTATTTGGAATTCTAAATCTACTTTCCAAAGTGTTTGCAGCCATCCCAGCTCAATTATCCATGAATTTTTAAGAGTTTTTTCCACTATTTATGTTCAAGAAAATACTGACTACAGCTATGTGTTGTGCAGCCTACATTGTCCCTACCTAGCAGGATCTTCCAGCATGAAGGAATCTAGTGATAAGTGACTTAAAAAATGGCTCTTTTACCTGCTATGTCCCTGTGTTCAGGCACCAACTAAAATGCCAGACACTGATCATTCTCATTAACTCCTTCAGTGGCTAGGGTGATGTCACGGCAGATCATTTTCTCCTGCTTTTCCTTCTGAGAGTAACTGTGAGAAAACCCACTCCCCAGTTCTATGCACGGCTAAACCTGTGCTTCTTCCCTGTTTACTGAAGGACAGATGGTTAGAACAGACAAACAGGATATTAATTGAATAGGTTTTGTCTCAAGAAATGGATAGTGGATACTTAATGTTACTTCCTTGTTTTTAGGGGCTTGTAAATAAGTTATATAGTCATTTGTTTCGGTGCATTTATTGACCTTTAATTCCCCAGGTGTTTATTTTTCCTTTTCTTAAAGGTAAGATCAATATTTATCCTTCTCCTTTCAGATTTCATCTATTCTCCACTATTGCTTTGCTCTTTGATAAATTTTCTCAAGCCTTATGACTTGAATATATATAACTTGCACATATACCTAAATGTTCTGTGACATATTCTTAATTTAGTCTGGCCTATGTTCACATCCTTTTGTATTAACAGCAATCTTGTGAAGCATCTCATCACCATTAACCTTCTTGCAGAAAAAGTAGTGAAAAAACCGGGGACATTTCTGCCTTTACTCTATCATCTTTTAATAGCTCACATTCTCCATGAAGCCTAAGCCATTTTACTCAGCTTTGCCATGTCTTATAATATTTTTCTATATAAAATTTATTTTTAAACTTCCTTTCCTAGCTTGTTAGCCATTTCTGGATTCTGCACATTTATAGTTATTCATTCACTCCTGTTTTGTTTGTGCTTCTGTACTAATTTCTCAATCACCCCAAGTAATTCTCCCTGTTTATAGTTGGACAATATTTTTTTCCCCAATTCTAAAATAGTCAGAGAGCTTCCTGCTCTTTCTGCATTTTCTTTTTAGAATTGTTTAACTTTTTGTTTTGCACTGGTTGCAGACCCCAAAATAATATCGCCACTATACACTTGCCCAGGGTTTGACTTAAGAAATACTGAGTTTATTTGTCTCCTTTTGGTTTAGATTCTTTGTCGATAGTTTCCTACTCTTATTCTTGCTCACTGAGAAATAATGAATTCCAAAAAAATGAAAGCTTCTTTTCCAGGAATTTTGGTTTTGAAAAAGCTGAGTGGTTTTTTTTGTGTTTTCCCAGTGTCCCTGCTGAGGTATCATACTTCTAAACAGGATTAATCTGCCATGATATTTTGTAATATCAAACATAAGAGGAAGTGTATTCTACAACATGATTGATAGAGAGATGAGGCCACATCTGGACTATTGTGTCCAGTTCAAGAAGGACCTCAGGGATCTGGGGGTGCTGATTGACACCCGCCTAAACATGAGCCAGCAGTGTGCCCAGGTGGCCAAGAAGGCCAATGGCATCCTGGCCTGCATCAGGAATAGTGTGGCCAGCAGGAGCAGGGAGGTCATTCTCCCCCTGTACTCTGCACTGGTTAGGCCACACCTTGAGTACTGTGTCCAGTTCTGGGCCCCTCAATTTAAGAAGGACATTGAGGTGCTTGAGCGTGTCCAGAGAAGGGCAACGAGGCTGGTGAGAGGCCTCGAGCACAAGCCCTATGAGGAGAGGCTGAGGGAGCTGGGATTGTTTAGCCTGGTGAAGAGGAGGCTCAGGGGAGACCTTATTGCTGTCTACAACTACCTGAAGGGTGGTTGTGGCCAGCAGGAGGTTGCTTTCTTCTCTCAGGCAACCAGCACCAGAACAAGAGGACACAGTCTCAAGCTGTGCCAGGGGAAGTTTAGGCTGGAGGTGAGGAGAAAGTTCTTCACTGAGAGAGTCATTCCCCACTGGAATGGGCTGCCCAGGGAGGTGGTGGAGTCACCGTCCCTGGAGGTGTTCAAGGCACGTTTGGACGTGGCACTTGGTGCCATGGTCTAGTCTTGAGGTCTGTGGTAATGGGTTGGACTTGATGATCTTTGAGGTCTCTTCCAACCTTGCTTATACTGTGATACTGTGAACTGCTTGAAAAAGTCCAGTGCAGAGCCACAAAGATGATGGAGTGGAACATCTTCCTTATAAGCAGAGGCTGAGGGAGCTGGGGCTTTTTAGTTTGGAGAGGAGGAGACTGAGGGGTGACATCATTAAAGTTTATAAATATGCAAAGAGTAAGTGCCAAGAGGATGGAGTCAGGCTCTCCTCAGTGATGCCCAATGACAAGGGGCAATGGGTGGAAGTTGAGGCATAGGAAGTTCCATGGAAATATGAGGAAAAAGTATTTCACTGTGAGGGTCATGAAACACTGGAATAGGCTGCCCAGGGGTGTTGTGGAGTCTCCTTCTCTTGAGATATTCAAAACCTGCCTGGATGTGTTCCTGTGTGATCTAGTATAGGTGATGCTGTTTTGGCAGGGGTGTTGGACTGGATGATCTTTTGAGGTCCCTTCCGGCCCCTAACATTCTATGATTCTGTGATCTGAAAAGTGCTAACTCTGTGTTATGAAGAATGGTCTGGAAAGAGAGTAATAATAATAATCCCATTCTATTTACATGGTAGGGTTTTTGACATGTGTATTAGGAAGGCTCTTCTTTCACCTCCTGTTGAAATGAAGCCATTTCAGATTGGGCAGAAAGCAACATTAACAAATATTGTAAGATTGAAAGCAGTAAAGCCATTATCAGAAAGGATGAAAGCCCTTCTGTGGAAAAGTGTTATTTGTAATTCTAATTTGTAATTAGATTATCTTTGAAACTGACCAGAAGTTCAGCTTGTCCTTTCGAAAAGGACATCATTTATTGATAATTCATATTAGAAAACGAGTTTTGCATTCAAATGCACTTGTAACCTGATCTATTTGGGAATATCTCTGCTTACGGCAGGGGGCTGGAATAGATGATCTTTAAAGGGTCATTCCAGCCCAATGCATTCTATGATTCTATGATAATCATTATATGTTAAAACCCTTTTAATTTCCTCTAAATAAAGATTAAGAATTCATAGCTGAGTCTGTAAATAGGGGAGCTATTGCTGGCAGGGAATACATGAGCTCCTGAAGAGCCTGCAGTTCTTCACTCTGGTTAAGAGAGAGACATGTATCTTACGGCAGTCCAAGTGGCTTAGGATCTGAGCAGGCTCTCTTTCTCTTACTATGCTGAAAAATCAGTTATGAGCAAAAGACTTTAATATCATATATATGGAGCTAAGAATTTATTACTGACCCTGTTAATGTTTTAGCAGCCTAATAGTTGAAACTAACAGAGAGAGGTTAACACTCCTAACATTTTTATACTATGCCTTCACAGTATCTCTGCTTTATTAATTTGTGGTGTTCTCAGCCTTTCAGTGCCCCTCTGGGTGTAAGATTGATCCTTCAATACTTCTGAAGAATGGAGAAAAGAGGTCTATAAAAAGCCATCAGAAATCCTGAAGACTTTGTCAGATTATTTCTTCCTTACTCTGCATCTACTTGGATTTTTTTCCTTGTTATGTTTCCTTCACATGGATTTCTCATATGTTGTGCATTTCAATTGTTTTCAGATTGTGCAGTTTTTCTGTTTGCTCTTTTCTTTACAACTGGCGTCATATTACTTGTGAGGCTGCACTTGTATAGTCTTCTTGAACATTGTCATTGGTATTTGTCATTGGGACCTCAATATTCTGACTTTTTCACTAGAGTCCTCGATGGTTTAACCTGCATAGAATAACTACTCATTATTATGAAGTAAAACTAATCTAAATAAAATTTTTACAATAATTACCTCACTCCTAAACAACTGCAGTTATTCATGTCTAAGGTACCGAGAGAACTAATGGAGCTCTGGGAGATGCAGTATACATTGCAGCTGACTGATTTTATTTGGGAATTCTGAAACAGGTAATAATAGCAGAGCAAGTCTGTTGAATCACTTTGTCATACTGAATTAATTTATCCTGGGTAATGGAACTGCAAATTGTGCTATATGCTGTAATTTTTTTGGCAGCTATAAAGTGCATTTTATCTAAATATTCAGCAAAGAAAAGATGAGAAACCTTAAATCCTCATGTACTGTAAAATTAGTTATTACATCTCATCTTACCTTTGGCCATGAAAATCAGCCAAAAGTCAGACGGGCACTATTATTGTTACGGCATGTATTTCTGCTGAAATGTTTCAATGATGCCATGTAAACAGTTATGCAGACATGCTACTGCTAAATACAGTGTTGATGAGCTGTGGTGAGATCAAGCAGTTCTACCTCAACAGACCAATAAGAAAGTCAGATTTAAAGGAAGGAAAAGGAAAAGAGAAACCATGAGCATGCAGAGTCCTCCATGCCTGGGGAGGACTCTTTAAGATGACTGTCTCTGAGACAACTATTTTTTTGGTGTGCTTTTGCACAGAGAGGAGGGGCCCTGGGACCTGATCCGTGTTGTGGAGGTAGAGTTCCACAAGTGTTTCACTATGTTTTTAGTTCTACATCTGTTTTCCCTTCTGATCACTGACAAAACCCAGAAAAGCAAGGACTTAATATATCAATACCTGCAGGGCTAAGTTTCCTATGGTGCAGGCTCAAGTCTAGGTGAAGATAAAGCCATTTTATCCTTTTAAAGCTTCAGGAGAGGAAACTTACTAGAGCCATGAAAGACTTTATGGTTAGTATGCAATTGGACTGTGATCAAAAAATGACTAATTTTGTTCTTTAAGGCAATCAATGAAACGCTGCCATATTCTCTGTAGAAACATATGTCTCCCTGACCTCTAATGGCTCCAAATTAGAGTTTGACTTGTGAGACATATGCTCGTGCATACTTATATGTTATATTATTTAGTATATGCATGTTTAGCAGCTATACTGCTTTGCAATTATGTCTGCTTCTAAATGATTGCATGGAGTAATTCTGTTCAATGTGTCACGTACTCAAACACAGCAACCTTTCTCATCATGAATATCAATGTTTTTCATAAAATAAGCAACCAGGAAAGGGCACGAAAGGACATTTAAAAAAATTTCTGGAATCACCTCTGTAGTTATAAATGCTGGTAGAAATGCTCTGCTCTCTTCCCACCTCTCCCTAGCCTCTGCCAATTATGAAGGCAGTACTACTGATTCATTAAAAGATAAGGGCTTAGCCTCTGGTTTCACACTGGTCATTTTGTAAAAGGAAGGGCTCAACTACTGTTCTTAGACTAGCATTTAATGAGCTGATACATCTATAATCAGAGGAGAGAAAGGTACCAATTGTACCTGCAACATTACAGGAGTTATTAGCCATTTTTAACTACTGTGTTTGGTAGACTGCAGTAGAATCAATGAGATGACATACATTTTGCAATAGGGCATTTATATGAAAAATAATTCTCTGATATAATTGGTAATAAAAGATCAATTAATGTCTTATAATATGCTAACAGGGTCTTAATGCTGATTTGGTAAATGATGTAAGTAGAAGGTGATAATTAAGAAGTCATAGGTTAGAATGCTATTAGCAGCCATATGCACGGATATGGAAACACCCCCAGAAGTCTGAGTGCTTGTGGTAGACCTACATATGCTGACTCAGGGTGAGATAGAAATATTATGTTACATTGTGGGCAATTCTAAAAGATGTTTTTTATTTTGCACTCTAATTTCTGCAGCAATATCTCTGGAAATTTAAGCACATGCTGCAGTTTTTGGCAACAGCAAAATAAATTTCTAAAATATTCAGTAAAGAGAGGATGAGAAACCCTGAATCCTCAGTAAATGAGGAGTTTGTTTTCACTTCTCATCTCACTTTTGGCCATGAAAATCTCTCAAGGATAAAATACCTACCCTTTTGTTTATTATTTCATGTATTTCTACCATAATTATACAAATGAATTGTATCCCATGACCATACAATCACAGAATTGTTTTGGTTGGAAAAGACCTCCAAGATCATCAAAGTCCAAACAACTGGAGGCCACCATGGCCATTAAACCATGTCCTCAAGTGCCATGTCCACAGGTTTCTTGAACACCTCCAGGGATGGTGACTCCACCCCCTCCCGGGGCAGCCTGTTCCAATACCTGACCACTCTTTCACAAGTATTTTCAGAGTCCTTCTCCTCATGAAAGAGTTTCTGTAGCAAATTCCACCAAATTTTACACTTGAAAATTCCTCCAGCTACCTTTAAAATATCTCCAGGAGTCTGTGATCTCAGTTTTTTAACCTGAAAAACTGAAGGCCTTAAATTTAGTACACAGCTGAACAATTCCTGATTGCAGCATTAATCACCCTCCAAGATTTAGTACTTGAGTAATTACTAGCAGCATGCAGCAGATCCAAGAGCAGTTTTAGAAGCTATGCTCTTCCCCATCCCCTCCTGCTTTCACCACTTGGAGGTCCAATCTCAAGTTCTTGTTTGCATTCCACAGGTTAAACATTTGTATCCTTTCATCATGTAAGAAATTCACTTGACCAAACACTAATACCTATGTCTAAGGGAGGCAGCACTTCAGGCCTTGTTAGAAAATATGCAATGGATAAATTGTAACTTTTCTGCCAAGAGATTAAACAGCCTCATGATGCTCAGTTTGGATGCACTTAGGGCTTATTGGGATAGGTCAAGAGGGAATGGATCAAAGCTGAAAGAAGGGAGACTTAGACTGGAGATTAGAAAGGAATTCTATACAGTGAGGGTGGTGAGACACTGGTAGAGGCCACCCAGGGAGGCTGTGGATGTGCCCTCCCTGGAGGTGTTCAAGGCCAGGCTGGTGGAGGCCCCAAGCAACCTGCTCTAGTAGAAGCTGTCTCTGCCTATGGCAGAGGGGTTGGAGCAGACGATCTCCAAGGTCTCCTCCAAGCCAAATCATTCTATGAATCCATGAATGATGTCTCTTCAGCAAGCCAAGAGGCCCAGAGTGGCTGGTGCCAGCTTGAGATGCTGATGTAAGTGGGCAGGATTGCTCTGCTCAAGCTTGGCGGGGCAGGTGTCTGGAGCAGTGGCAGTGCCATGTCAGAGAAGGCACCGGAGGAAAGATGTGGTTTCACAGTTAGCTTAGGAATAACCCAGCCCACACTACTGCCCGAGGTTCCAGTCCTGTTCCCTGGCCTGCACTGGTGCTCATGCTCACCTGACTTCAAGGTCAGGGAACCTAAATGAGAATTGGTGAAAGGGAAGAAATTGGCAATGCCAACAGTTCCTCCTGATGGTCACTGGGGTGGTAGGGACTGAGCCTTTCCAGTGTGGCACAGCCCTCGCTGGCACAGGGCAGTTGTGTAACTCCTCTCCTCACTCTTAACACTCATCCTGGGAGAAAGAAAATCCTGGCTGCACCTTCTCTGTGAGCCTCTGCTAAAGATTGTCACCAGAAACCACTCCTTAGCCTTCTCCCTTCCAGGTCAGGCAAAGCCACCTCATGCAGCCTCTCCCCACACATCACAGGACAGCCCCTAAGTGGCTTAGTGACCCTTTGCCAGCCTCTCTTGCTAGGACCCCGTTTTGGATGCAGCCACCCAAGCAGAATGGAGGCCAACAATCTGCCAGCCAGGCTTTTGTTAATGTGGTCTAACAATGGCCAGTCCTCACCAGCACAGGACAACCCTGCCGCTGACTTTGCAGGATGTCCTACTGACCTCCAGCCCCACCACAGGCAGATGTGCACCAGGCAGCCAAAGCAACTCCAACTTCCCTGTTCANAGCTCTGAGGTGAACATTCTAGAGATAGGCCATATAATGGCAACAATGGATAAGTTAATAGAATTTCATTGGAGCATCAAGAGCTTTATGTCTGGAAGCATAGCTTGTACTTGCCCCTTGCTGCTTCCACTGCCTTGCCTGCAGCTGCTGCTGTCTTCCCCTGCCACTGTTTTGGCTGCTGCTGCTGCTTTTGCTGCTTCACTGCTGCTTGATCCCTTCCCCATCTTTCTTCAGATTATTATATTCCTGTAGTAGTTGTATTCTCCCCATACTGTTATATTTAGTTTAAACTATAAGAAATACATTTTTTTTCCTGACTTCAGGAAAAAAAAAAAAAAATCCATGTTGTGGTGAGTTTATTTTACCACGGGAGGGATCCACTAACCCGGTACACCAAGGATCTAGACCACCTGGCAGCCCAACCACCACAAGCCAACAGCAGACATGCATCACCATTTCCAGCTACTCCCAGCTGCTGAAGTGAGGAGGAAAGCCCTTCAATAATGGTTATGCCTTGCCAGCTCGGTAATGCTCAGGAGGAGCTTTAGGCAGTTCCCACTTGGAGATTGAAGCAGCCCTGATTTATGACCACTGCCTCAAAGTAACAGGGATTTACTCTGTCCGGTCAAAAGCATTTTGCACGTGGGATTGCATACAGCTGTCTTCGGTCTCCAGATTAATTTCTTTAGCTTTAGACTCGACAACAGATTCATAGAATCTTCCTTTTCCCCCTCCTTTTCTTTCCATCTCCTTCCTTCCCATCTTCCTCTTTCCCCCTGTCTTTCTCCTTTCCTCTCCATCTCCTTCATTTTTCCACATTTTACTCTTTTCCTCTCCATCTCCCTCTTTTTCCTCTCCACCTCCCTCCTTTCAGCACCACCTCCCATTTCACACCCCATTTTCCTCTTTTTTCCCCCAAACCCAGAGCACCTGTGTTATGCTTCCTCCCACCCCAGGTGTGACCACTTTGCCCTCCCTGCTCACTCCCCTATTTAATCAGCCCCAGGAAAGGCAGAAGCCCCAAGCTTGCCCAGTTGGGCAAAAGGACCCTTCTCCTGTCACCACTGGTGAGTTCCCATGGTGCACACTGGGTGACTGGTGAAGGCAACAAAGGCCGGGGGGCCTGGTGGCCCCCCGGTTTGGTAGGAATAGGCTTGATGCTCATTCTAATATTGCTCAGGGGCACTGGCAGGGCCTCCTTATTTAGGCTGAGCTCCTCTATGTTCAGCTGCTTCTTTCTGCTTGCTTGTGAAACTGTAAAAATGCCAGGAATAGATCTGTGAAATGTTTTGAGAAACATTGAAAGAGCATGGAGGGAATGTCTGAGAATCTCTAGCAAGGAAAAACTGAAATCTTGTTGACAGATTGATGTTTTATACAAAGCTTGCATCAATCAACATTACTAAGAAGCACTAACTTACAGTGGGAGGATATCAAACTGAGAGACTCTAAACTGAGAAAACACTACACAGCTAGAAAGAGCATACATAATAGTACCTATAACTTATTAGCAGTATCTGACTAACAGAAGGCTTTCTTGGAGACTGGTTTCTGATGTTTCTTCACTCTCTAGATGAAGATGGATCAAATCTTTGGAGATATTAGTCCAAATGGAGACTTGCAGTTTTGCGTTAATTTCTTAAAATTCATTGTATGATTTCAAAATTTCTGCTATCAGCTTTCCAAGGAAGGTGATAGAAGCAGAGAAGTTATGGGAAAAGCTAACTGATGTAAGTCTTGTGGGTCCACCTGCTTGTGGGGCTGTGATATCTTAGTGAGCTCTGTTGTATCTGCATATGCAAGGGTAATGTAAAAGTAGTTGCATAGTGCTACCACTGTCTTCATCCGTAATGAGCTGAAGCTTAAATCAGAGGGCCACAGGTGGTACACTCACTCCTCAAAAGCAACCAGTTACACCCCAGGCTACCTCTGAAACTAGGATCACTGACAACTCCTGGTTAAAAACAGAGCACAGAGAAAGCTTTATTGCTGCCTGATGAACTCCCCATACAGATTTTAACTGAGGAAAGAATACACTTTCTCAGTTTCTCTCGACCTTCCTGGTTTCTGTCTGGACAGCACTTGGGACAGAATTAAATGAAACTTCATAGATGTCAGACTTAATATCCCCTTTTGCCACTGAGGGAATCCTTCTGGTTTAATGGGTCAAAAAGTAATACCCTAGATTGGAAACACTTGTTACAAAATTGCAGTCAGTAACAAAAAACAAGTTCCTTGCCAATGTTGTTAGCTAGTGATGGCTAAAAAAAAAAAGCAAGCACAGCAGCATTAGTGGCTTCCCCAAAGTACAATTTAGAGCCCATTCTTCTGGGACACTCTTGGTTCTTGTCAGGCTGGGACAGAAGGCTTAATGGGGGGGAACATATTGCAAAAATAATCCACTTGACTTTCACTAAGCCATTAAAGCAGTCAGACAGAAATAGATGTTTTTTGAAATGCTGTCATATTTATAGTAACACACTATACATTAAAGTAGCAGAGGAGTCATAAAGCAAGCTCAGACAGAAGAGTTTTGAAGCAGAAACTAAATTAGGCTTAACTAAATTAGTTTCCCCTACGATTTTTACGTGTCTCCCAATGACTGCTGCTTCTGCCTGAGAACTTATCTGTCTCAGGATTGTATGAACTCAGCTATCTAAACAAAACCTTCCAAAGACAATGAAAGAATGACATAACACCACTTCACAAACAAGTACAATGAATGCATTTCCTAATCCTGTGAACACAGGAAAAATCCAAATATCTAAGGCCTAAAAGACCTTTATCCACAAGATCCAGATGGCTAAGATTTGCAGGTTTTAGAGTTCCTTTTGAGTGCCAGATGAATATTACCTTGGGGGGGGGGAAATGTCTCTGGATGCAGGCAAATTAATTAAAAAGTTTCTTCTATTTCAACCTACCGTGTGATAGATTTAATTAATCTACGTTTTTCTGCTACAACAATCCACACTAAATTTAGTCACGGTCACTTCATACTCATTTGTTACCCCTTTGTTCTGCTAATGCATATCATTATGGCCTCTCTTAGGTAGGCTAAACAAATCTCCTTTTCCCTTGTCATACTAGTGACCATGCTCTGCAAGAGTTCTAGTTTGAATGTATCTTTCTTAATCATGGCTGGTTACAATTATACTGAGAAGCCAAACTCCTCATTTTAATTTAGTTTCCCTAATTAAAATTTAACTGGCTCGATAGATCTAATCTTCTACAGGGTAATAATTTGGAGTCCTCTGAAATTCAGATAATTCAACTTGAGAAACCTATCTTAGATATCTTCAGAAAGCTCCAGGAATTTGCTTGCTGATCTCTGTTCCCTCTTTTGAGTTTGAAAGAAATTCTGTTTCTTTACCCTTTTCTCCTAACTTTGTAAAACAGAACAAACAAAACGGAGGAGAGGAATTTAGATTATTGCGGGTATCAGGTAAAAATCATACACCATTTTTTCCTGTAACAACACTTGTGAGTATGTCACCTTAAGAAAAGAAATCTTACACTGTTCTGAAATGCTTGAGGAATTATAACTTGCTCTCTCTGGTTCTTTCACTGAAGGTGTAACCACAGCGATACAAAGAAAAGGATCAGCTTAGCTTCAGACAAAATTAAATGACCTATTTGAAGCATTGCTTGAAGTGTGACTTAAAAGTGCCTACCTGAGCTGGTCAAAACTTAAAACAGGCTTACCCAAGGAGATAATGAATGGAGTGAAGTGGAACCAAAAAGAACTTTTCTGTTATCTGGTAGAAACAAAGCCACACAGCTAGTCAAAAAGCTAAAATGGTGTTGAATCAACAGAGAGCTTTCCAAACTGCCACACAACAGTCTTGCCAGAAATGTCACCAAACTCAAAATTAGCAGAGGAAAGGTTCGACATTCCATATTTGGGGAAAATGGCATGTTTAATAAGATGGAGGGCAACTTGCTCTCACCTTACTATTTGTACTCTTTTTAAAAATTACTAAAACACATTTTGAAGTAAGCCAGGATGAAAGACCGAAACATATTAGAGGCCGAGAACTTCTTTTATTGTAGTAGTTCTGTGAAATATGTAACTATTAAATCTTGAGGTCCAACCTGGAAGACCTCGATCTAGGGGGGTGGAAGAGTCACAAATTCACAGAAACATGCAGGTTGGAAAAGACCCTCAGGATCACCAAGTCCAACTGACAACCCTACTCTACAAGGTTCACCCTAAGCCATATTCCAAAGAACCACATACAACAGACTCCTAGACGCATCCAGGGTTGGTGACTCAACCACCTCCCTGAGAAGCACATTCCAATGCCTGACTGCTCTTTCCCTGAAAATTTCTTTCCTAATGTCCAGTCTAAACCTACTCAGCTGCAGCTTGGGGCTATTCCCCTTTGTTCTATCACTAATTACCAGCACCAATTTCTCCACAATGTCCTTTGAAGTAGCTGTACACAGTAATGAGGTCTCCTCTCAGCCTCCTCTTTTTCAAACTAAACAGCCCCAACTCCTTCAGTTGCTCTTCATAAGATTTATTCTCCAGGCCCTTTCCCAGCTTCATTGCCCTCCTCTGCACTTGTTTCAGCACCATCTTCACAGTGGGAAGGGGAGGTCACAGGGAATGTGAAATGAGCCAGGACTTCAGAAGGACTTCTGCTATGGCAACATTTTAGTCATGTCTTCTGTATGCTCCCTGGGAAGAGTAGTAGTGGCATTACAGCTTCATCATTGGAGTCATTTAGGAGATCTTTCTGCACGTGGACTAAGATTCTGAAAGATTTTAAGTATATATCCTTAAAGTCTGTTTGCTAAAACAGTTTTAAATAATGGAATTGGTTCATAAACTACCTTTTCATGTTTCCCCTCCCTCATGAAACTCCATGTAGTGCATCTCTATCAAGAAGTAGCAGTAAACCTGAACTCCCTCTCCTTGCCTTTCTGCAGCAATCTGTTGGTTTCCTGTGGCTGACATTATTAATAAACTCTTACAGCCGTTCTCTAAATGACAATAATGGAATGATTATTTGATATATGCCTGTTGTTTGAGTACATTTCTCTGTGCATGTCAACATTTTATTTTATCACTTGGTTGCAAAATCAGGTAGTAGGATTTTGATACTTTAATCCTCCTCAGACATTTATGCTTTTGGTTGCGTTTACTTGTATAAGAACATGAAAGAAACTTAAGGTTTGTCAGTCTAAGTGAACAGTCCATATTACACTCAGCATCTTTCCATTATATTTTTGAAGACAATAGTATTGTCACTCTTTTGTGCCATTCTAGTAGTATAAGAAGAGCACCTTGCCTAAGGTACAAGAAAGAATAAAATTCTGTAACTAATAATGCTAACAGAATAGAGATAAATTGAAGTTATTAACAGCAAGCAATTTTTTTCTTATGATACATTACTAGATTTTTTTTTTTTTCATTGAGCCCCTGCTAAAAACAAGACCAGTTTAAGTATTGATATCAGGGAAGCAGATCACAAATATTCCAGGAGGAAAGAAAGCTGTAGTGAATTTTAATCTTCACATAGTTTAATGAAAATATGCTAACTTTAATTAGACGTTTCTTTGTTATTATCCTTGTCTATTTGCTATGCTTTCTATTCACTTTGACTTCAGAATAATTTATGATTTTCACTGTACTATTTATGGTAAAGCAGCAGTATAAAAAAACATTTTGTGCAAACTGGCCAAATAAGTTATGCTAGCACATCTTGCTTTTTAAAAGTAGATAGTATTTTTTACTACTTCCAAAAAATGTAACTATGTTTATACCCTTTCTAACTGCATTAAGCTGGAATTTTCCTTGGACAACTTCCTCTGCTGGTCTTCATTTTTTGGTGCTGCTTCTTAAGAAAGAGCAGGGATATTTTCCTCTCTTCCCTGTCCCTGAGATGTTGCACTCTCTCTTCCTGTGTCTTTCTGGTCATCTAGATCTTTGAACTCCATGGTAGGAAATCCTCCTTGTCAGACTGCACAAGCAACGGCCTACACTGGTCATTTTGTCAGGCAAAAATGGCGCTGATGGATAATGTCTTTTAGCAGAGCTTTTATTGGATTGGTAGCCTTGCTGGGAAAGGCTTCCTAAATGTAGCTCAGCACCGCAGCTTCTCTACTGCTCCTCAAGATGCAGGTGCTGAGTACAACATTTTCTCTGCTCTGCTGGTCTCCTAGAAGTTTAGATAGATTAAAAGCCCATATGACTGAATTCCTCAATATCTCGTTTATTGGTAACAGATGGCTGTTCAAGTCATGAAACAGTTAGATAATACCTCCACCCATAAGTAACCAAATTAAAACATACAATGAATGACAGAAATAATGTCATTAGAAGTGTAATTATGTTCCCCAGTTTAGACAGTCAGACACGGGTTATCAAAACTATGGCATTTAAAATGCAAAAATAATATATGGTTTAATTTATATGGTTTTAAATATATGGCTTAATTATCTATTTTTTCATAATGTCCTGGGTCACATAATAAATAGTTTCTGTGAATATGTTACCAAAAATATTTTTATAAAGCAAACTTCTTTAAAATTTTGACCCATTCTTTAGAAAGAAATTCTTTACAGTAAGGGTGGTGAGACACTGGAACTGGTTGCCCAGGGAGGTTGTGGATACTCCCTCCCTGGAGGTGTTAAAGGCCACATTGGATGAGGCCTTGAATGACCTGTTCTAGTGTGAGGGACACCTCACACTAGAGGGTGAGGTTTGGAACTGGATGGAGGGTGGGGGGTTGGAACTGGATGATCTTTGAGGTCCCTTCCAACCTAAACCATTCTATGATTCTATATTTGAAGTATTGTACAAAGATACAGTAATTATTTCTGTATCTTGCAATTATAACTGGGAAAAAAAAAAGTGTAATACTGTATAATACCTGCAATGTTTTGTACAGGTGGTGCAACATTATCATACACAACTATAAAAAAAGTCAGAGTGGTAAATGTAGGTATCTGAGAGATAAAGCATGAAGTTCTCCAAAGACAAAAGGAGTGAGCTTAATGACAATTGAAAATCAGATGGAGTTTCAGGAAATGTAGAGTAAGCATGAAGTAGAAAATATTTTCATGCTAGCATTTTATAACAGTTTATGGAGACCTCAAATGTGGTATGATAACCCTAGAAGAAATGTGAATTCTGGGAAGAATAGACTTAGAAATGAAGGGTATGTGGAAGAAGAGAGCATCTATTCCCTTGAAAGTTTCTGGTCTAGGTCCTTTTCAATACAAAAAATGAATAAGAGAAGGATGAGATAATATATAGAGACACAAACCTGATAAATGAAAACAAGGGAGGAAAAGAGAATAATAAACCTCCTCAGTCACACTATTTGATGAGCTATGTAAAACCTGGAGTCAAACTGGTACTTTGCACTCGACAGGGATGCAAACCTGAGTGTTCAAGGTGCTGGCAGGACAGACTTGTTGGTGAGAATTTAATAACTGATGGAGGAATGAGCAGGGGAGGGGGACTGGGGAAGAGTAAAAGGGGAATACACGGAAAGAAGGGACCAGTTGCCGGTGAAACAGGCCATTGCATTCATCTGACTGAGTCCACAGATCACCTCAGCCTGCCCTGTTGTCTTATTAAATCCTTTCTTAACTGTCTTTCTGTGTAATCTCACTTGCTATCCTACGTGTCCTGCAAAGACTAGATGCCAGTTACTGGGGGATTTGATGTGAGCAGATGTAGTGTCAGGTACTGGAGCAAGTGGGGTCTCAGCTGCTGCGATGGATGTGAGGTCTCCACCTCTTACCAGTGGGGTGGGAAGCTACTGGAGATGACCAGCATGAGTCAGGTTAGTGAGGTTTTCAGCGTTGGCAGCTAGAGTAGGATTGTGAACACTTTCCATGTGCCTGGTTCCAGCTGCTGGGAGAACAAGTGTCTGCATTTTCCTCAAACGGTGTGTGAGTGGTGTGTGATTCACTAGCAAACCTCTGACTGGAGCAGCTAATGAACATAGAAGTCTGGATCTACACATAGAGAATAGATGGGCAGTGTGTCTTTCAGGGGACCTGCAAATCTATGTGTGTCTGTGATTCCAGAGAGTGCCATGTGTGTGTCTTTGCTATTGTGTCAACGTAGGGGGTGCGTGTGTGTCTGGGGTATGTGCTTACCTTCACTATGAGCTGAACTTGCAATACTAGGCAAAAACCCTAAGTCTTTGCATGTACTGGGCTGGAAACAAGCAGGAGTCATCCTGGACCTGAGTTACTGGAGCATCAGCACCTAACATCCCTTAACAAGAACCACAAAACCCCTTCTAAATGAGGAGAAAATACAGAACAAATCCATTTTGAAAAAGCTATATTGTGAAGGATTATAAAACCATGGATGGTTTGGAGGTGAGTAGGGGCTGAGTTTGGAGGTTTTGAGGTTTGGAGGTGAGTAGCTTCATCACATAAGAAATAAGAAATGAGTAGCTGGGCCAGGTGAAGAGAAACTTTTCTTTCGAGTGATTCATAATAAAATTATTGAAATGTTGACAGAAGAGTCTGTGGAGGTCAGGAGTTAAAATTAATTCAAAGAGAGATCAGACAAGTTCATGGAAGTCAGTTCCCTTGGTAGATAATAAGTATGATGGCCAGATACCATGTCCAGCTCATGAAATCCCTAAACACTCACTGCTGGAAGCCATGAGGCTATGCTTGGATGACACTATTCTTGCTCTTCCTACCACAGTCTTTCCCAAAGCATCCATTAGCAGACTACTACTGGGAGCAAGACTGACCTAGTTTGGCAGTTTTTATGCCCTTAAATTACCGAGGCCTGAGCAAGTTGGCAGTTTTGAATTAATCTTGACTCACTCTGAGAATTACTACAAAAGCTTCAAATACAATCCTCCAGTACTAAGAACAGATGTGTCCTCCAGGTCTTTTACCAGGAAATATTTACCTGTTTTATGACGGCCTGTGTTTAAACTTGTTTGTTCACCATGTACTGTATCTAATTGTTGAATATATTCCTTTAAAATGCACTGATTTAGGAGAAAACTTCCACTTTCGCCTTTATCAGGTGAAGTCCTCTCAGGAAAGATGAGAGCCCTTTTTCTGAGAAGCTGGATATGGAGGTAAGCAGAGTCAGCTGGCAGAAGGGCACACTCTGCAGGATGCTTTGGTGGAAATCCAAGCGGAAATTTACTGAGAAGTGAGATAGACCAAAGCATAGGCAAAGCTGTGATGGAGAGGAAGTTTTTTCTTCCCCCATGGACCAGAAAACAATCACAGAATCAATCATAGAATAGCTTGGGTTGGAAAGTATCTTCAAGGGTCATCTAGAACAACCCCCCTGAAATGACCTGGGACACCTTCAGTTAGATCAGGTTGCTCAGAGCCTTATACAATCTGTCACTGAATGTTTGAGGGACAGTGCAATGTACTGTCAAATGGGGAATGTATTCTACAAAGCCGTTGCAAGCTCCTGGGCTGAGAACACAGCTGATCTTTGAAATAGACAGGACTAGAGATATTTAGTTATTTTTTCTTACTCATCAGATTAGTTTTTCTATTTAAAATATTACATTTTACTAATATAAGTTCATGTAAAGTGCACTTTTGAAATGCAGATTTGATGGGGGACCTAGGTTTTGTTACTTTTGGAATAATATGTAGAAAATTTATCTGAAAGCTTTGGCTTCATTTGAATCTTGTCACATATTTTTTTGTTTGTTTGTTTAAGCTAATTTTCCTTTTCCCTGGCTCAAGTTTTGCTCATACCTTTTACATGTAGTGCTACAGATAAAGCTGCAGCCTGCAAACTGATGACAGGCATTTGGTGTTGGCAGAATGTAATTCAGTACAGCTTTGTAGGTAAATTCAACTTAACATGGTTGTTTGAATCAAATTGTTTTCCTCTTTGTAGTTTTCATTTGTGGCAAGGATTGGACTAGAAACTTCTTTTAGGTTGTTCTTAGCAGCAACTTTAAGTGGGAAAATCATCTCTAGGTTGATTTTAGAAAAGGAAGAAAACATTAATGTATGCATGTGTTAAATGCTGCCTGCAAGTACAGCAAATTGTTTTCATACTGGGTAGTTGGTTTAGCTTAGAAGATCTTTTCTTTGATTAGTGTGCACGTGTATGAAGAGTAACAACAGTCAGTCAAGTGAGACTCACAGCAGGGAGGAGATGTAAGAGAGAACAGCAGCTACAAACAGAACAAGTCAGCATCACTGGGGGAGTGATCCTTAGGTAAAGACAGATTTCTGAACAGAAAGTCCTAAGTTAGATTTTAAAATAGTGGAAGCATCAGTTTGCAGAACTGACCATTGAAAATAAAGATGAGGTAATGCTGCTGTTGTGGGAAATGCTGAGAACAGTAGATGTATTGCAATGAGACTGTAGAGGAGAGGATGCTTTGATTTTTCATTTTAATATGAAACTAGGAAGTAGAATAATGAATCAAAGAATTAGAGAACCAAGCATTCTGGCATATTGATCTGCTTCTATGAAACCTCCTACTCTGTAATTCCTTAATTAGAAATAGACTCAATTGTGGAAACTTGATTTGAGGATGTTCAGGAAACTATTTAGAGGAGAAGAGCTGAACCTGGGGAATTGACTCCAAACAGCAAGGTTTCTTGAACCGGGCAAGGAAGAGATTAGGACAGCGATAGCCAGGAGTGGAAACCCCTGAGTCTGTGAAAGAAACTTTGAATTTGGAGTAACAATAGACTATGACAATGCTCTTGTTACAGCTTTCAATGAGAAGAAGGAAAATGTACGTTGATATTACAGTAATGAAGAAAATAAAAATTTAATGCACTGAGAGCAATGGCTTTTTTCACTGGATGTCTGTAGCTGCAGGGTGACTTGACAAAGGCTCTTGAAATGAGTGTAACACAAGAAGATGTTCATGTGGCTCCAAGTCTGTATTTTATAAGCCCACTGAGAATACAAACTACGTGGGTTTTCCAAACATTTGTTAACTTGGGAATATTTTCACCGAGCTCTGCTGCATGGTCCAAACTTATCCAGTAGCTTTCTGGGTGGTGAAAAAGTCTTTACAGTGGAAGTAATTTAAATGTTGCAGAAACCAAGCAACTAAATAAAAGATAAAGGCAGGCAAATTCACAGAAACATAAGTAGGCTTACTTTTAATTAATGGCAGGAACATCTTATTCTGGAATATGATGTCTTATTCATCACATGTGCCTGGAGTTATTGATTTGGTGCAGGAAAGGGTGGGTTGATATACAGGTCAGATTACATTAGTCCATTAATGCCTGTTGGCTTTAGTATCCTTGAATCTATAGAACTTTGTGTGGTGGAGTATCTAACAATGCTGACATTTTAAATTGTTGTCCTTAGATTTCAGAGTTGGAAAAAAAGGGGCATCTCATCCATGTGTTTACTATTTTCTTAGCAAGCACAGAGGTCAGAACCCCTTCTTCTCAAATATGAAGTCTTTGATTATATAGCAAGAGGTCTTTGTTGTATCAAACAATACAGTGGCAAGAATTTCTCATGTGAATTTATTTTTTTTTTTGAGCAAGACTTTTATAAGAGTATCATGGCTTGTCATCTGTACAAAAGTCATATATTCAGTGAACAAACCCTGTTGTGCCTCTGGTGTAGTATGATTTTGTAGCAAGCTAAGTCTGTTTTGGCATGGTATATGTGGTTGAAGGCAGCCCTGAGCTGGTAGTGAGCCTATGTAAATATGGGATGCATACTCAAAATCCATGTGGCCCTAGGTAGCAGTAACTCCCTCACTTTTGTTGATTCGTGGGAAGGATATAGAGACATGAAGTGGCAATAAAATCATTCTGCTCAATCTGGTTGTGAATGTGTTACAAGGGTTTGGTAGTTAAAAGCACACAGGAACAGCCTGACATACTAGTCTATAGTGTATTGATGGCAACTGAAGCCAGTACGCCTTAGGCAAGCAGGGTGGGCTTTGTAAGGCTGTACTTCTCAAATATGACAGTAAAGCATTATAAAGCAGTATGAGCATCCACTGCTGCTTGGCATAGCTACAGTGTGACATGCCATTATTCCTACAGAAAATAAGCAGATCAGTTCTTCTGAGTCCTCCAACCCCATTTGCTGTGGAATGAACGTAGTGTTGTATTTGTCCGCCGAACACATCAGTCTTTTGTTAAGAAACAAAATCTCTGATCACTATTTAATCATAATATTAAAAACTATTACATTAATTCAAGTGTAACTTCATCCTTTAAGCCATGGTGTAAACGGTTAGTGTCAGAAATACTTATTTTTCTTGATGTCAGCACAGTTGAGTCAGCTGTAAAGCTATTTTGTTAACAAATTGATGATATTGCTGTACCTAGTAGATATTGATGTGAGACAGATACCTGCATGTTGTGTTTAACTGTGTTTGTAGATACATACACCTAATGGATTGTTACTTTTGTAGAGGTAAACTGTTCAATGCCCCTCAAGCATAAATGTTCATGTGACTAAGCTACAACATATCTTATCAGGAAGCTGCAGCCTGAAGGCCATCAAAGAGAAACAGGATTGTTGTATAAGCTTACAGAAGTACAAGAGCAGGACTACAGCAAGAGCTTTAGAAGTGCAAGCATAAGTTCCCAGGCTATAAACACATACCATAGTCCATCACAGGTCCCTAAATGAATACAACCTTGGAAGCTGTGTAAAAATGGTTCTAAGGATAAGAGAGAGCAAAGAAATCTCTATGAACCATACAAAATGAAATATATATACACAACATGGAATTAAAGCCAAGGATCTCTGTTAGCAAAGATAAAATTGTAAAATGATTGTAATTTATACAGACTAAATATCATGGTGTGTTAACATTTTCAAGTAGTTGTTCTGAATGAGAAAGACTACTGTAAGTATGGGAAAGTAAGAAAACAAACACATAGAAAGTATGGAATGCAAAAAATAGAACACAAATTCAGTTTATTGTTCACTAGAAACCCTCCTCACACACTTAGGTTAAAACCAGAGGGTGAAAAGACTTTTCGGTCTTACGGAAAGTTTACATTACCCTAAGCATGATATACCTTCTCAAAGTGTGCTTCCTTGCACCTCTTGGTACAGATATGAAAAACATTGTGCTTGCTTTAGAGACTGCATTTGAATGTAGTCAGCCATGATTAAAAGTGATTGAATTAGCATGGCTTAATGAATCACCTGAACCTTGGCAGCTGAAGGTGAGCCTGTTGTTACAGGCACCTGCTATGCCTGTAAAATACAACCTGCTAAGTTTATCCATCTTTCTGGTGGACATGATTCAGAACAGAGGAGAAAAGAAGGACTGAAATGGGTTTAATTTTTAAAAAAATAGATTCACTTTGATGTTTCCTTCCATGTATTTTCCTTGTTTCACTTAAGAGTAAGAACATTTAATTACTTTTAATAGTACAACAGAAGTCTGCTAAATTTGTTTGCATCTTAAACCGCAGTGGAAAGTCTAAGAGACTCAACTGTGCAAGGTATTTGGCATAAATGTCTCAACTTTATCCTGACAGTTTTGAGCAGAATGTGATGTTGCTAGTTTCTGAGCTAGAAACATTTTAAATTACTTTTAAATATCTACGCAGTGATTATGAAATATTAATAATTCTCTAGGAACTCATAATGAAATGAATGTTTTACAGTTTTGGTGTACCTAATCAGTATCTTCATACCAGAAATTCTTGCTTATTGCAATAGAGATTCAGCGGGTTTATTATCCAATGCACCATTTCTGAGGCAGCATGAGAAGCAGAAGCAGTATGACTAGAGCTCATTTCATAATTTCTAAACTTGCCAGATTTCATGAAAAATTGGGGAAAAAAGGGGAAATTTCTAGAATTGTCTCCATAGATGATATTAATAATACTAGTGCTAGTAGTTTCTGTGCTGACAGAACAGTATTGGATCAGTATGATGAGTTTGTGACATTTTTGGCAAGGCAGTCTGTGGTGTGGGTCTCTTCACTTAAATGTGGTATAGTGGTGGGAAAATGTAAAGAGAGGGTAGGGTTTCATGTTTAGGAAGGACCAATGCAGATTTTTAGGGTACTAATTAACAAGATACATATAAATAAATGGACCAAGAAGCAGACAGATACTTAAGTGACTTTTTCATTTTCCTTCCAGGGCACATAAGCTGAATCCACTGAACTCAATGAGAGTTATTACATATTTGCAAATCTAGTGCTTTTGCTAGACATTCAGTTTCTTCCACTTCTTTCCCTGAGGGTTTTCTGTTTGTCTGCCTCTCCTTGTTTTGTCATTGGAGACTACGGGAAAATTGCTCAACGTAGATAGACTCAGATATGAGATAACAATCAATCGACATCTTTTTTTTGGCAAAGGTACTCCAACAGTGTTTTCTAAGCTTCACAAAGGGCCTCCAACAAAACAGAAAACGAAAGACCTAATTTATTTTTTTAAATTACAATTTAACCTTTTGTTTTGTTTTATTTGACCTTAATACCATTTCTCTACCCATTTAACTTAAGGCATTTTCTCTTAATCTATGAATGTTTCATGCTCTGACTCACAGAATCAACCAGGTTGGAAAAGACCTCTAAGATCAAGTACAACCTATCACCTAACCCTTCTAATTAACTAAACCACGGCACTAAGTACCTCATCCAGCCTCCTCTTAAACACATCCAGGGATAGTGACTCCACCACCGCCCCAGGCAGAGTTGTTAAAATACTCACCCCACATCCTCACTTTACTTTTATGGTTTTTGTTCCCTCAATTTTCAGATGTCTTTTGGGCTACGCTTCTTAGAATTGAATTCTAACTCTCAATTTTACTTGCTTTTTATTAGATAAAGCAAAGCAAATTCTTTTTATTTTCTGCAAGTCAGGATGACTCTGTACGTGCTGTTCAAAGGCACGTTGTCCTTTCTGTGCACACACTATTTTGTAATCCACAGTTTACTATCCTGAAATTAGTATTAGTGTTTTAGTTTCTTTTCTCATATTTTGAAAAACAGCTTAACCTTGTTACTTTATCTTCTGTCTATGTCATGGAGGCAGGGAATTAGTGTGGCTGAGTCAGGAATTATAAAAATAGAGTTATTTTATTTTCCTGAAAGCCTCACCCCCCCAAACTATATACAAAACTAGTTTAGAAGTATTTACAGGTTCTAATTCAATCAGGAATTCTTCAACAGGATGTTATGGACAAATTTAGAGATTTAGGAAGTCAGGAAATGGAAAAGGCTAAGCTATAAACATAACTTTACTCCACTATCAATCAGGCTGAGCAGAGAATTAAGGGAACAGCAGGCTTTACTCACGAAGGTGAGATAGGTATTAGGCAATACTCCCTTGCTGGATTTCTCTGTGGCTTGGCTGCCTTCTGATGCTGCAAGCAATATCCAATAGTCTGGATCCAAGTGACAGAAATCCAAGGCGGGTGGAAAGGCCACCAAAGTCAGAAGTGTCGCGAAACATGACTGCCACAAGACAGGGATTTGTGGAAGCGACACTACCTCAGCAGTGGTAGGGGAGAGCTAAACGGCTTGGGTCTCCCCAGTTCAGAATAGCAGCCAGGGGATCAGCTGTAGTATGGTTTGAGAGCAGCTGGGTCCAGGTGCCACCAGCAGCTCTCTCTCAAAAGGATCCCAGGACTTGCCAAGCTTGTAAATTTGCACAGAGGGATGCAAAACTGGGGAGAACTGTCCAAAGGCAAGGACAGTGCAAAACCGAGAGCTGCGTAAAAGGTAGGAGCCATCCAAAAACGAGGACGGCCCAAACCAGGAGCTCTGTCAAGGCAGGAACTCTTTTAAGGCAGGAATCATGCACCTTCTCCCTTGCTGTATTTACGCTTTTTCTAGACAAAGTGTCAGCACACATGTGGAAAGGTGCCTGCTGCTGTTCCCCCCTCAAGCCTGCAGGGCTGGGGGGCAAAGCAGTTTTCATGCTGCTACCTTCTCCCCATTCAAACCCTTGTGGAGGGGGGAGAAGGAATGAATTTGGAGTGCTACAGAACAGTCGTTGAATCTGAACATAAGGAAATTCTATACTGTATTTCTCTGCCTTTCCTGTAGAAAGGTCGTTTACAACACTTTCCAATTTATTATCTGCTAATTTAATTATTGTGATGTTTAACCTCTTTCTGATTGTTAATGAAGATGAATCTCTCTTCTATCTTTACTGCTGGTGATCAGTTGTGTGTTAAAACAGCACAGTTTCAGCACAGACCTTGCAAAACACCCTCAAGCTCATTCTATTGATATTTATTATTATATTATTACTCTTCTCCTGTATTTTTTCACTTGATTTTCTGATGTTTATTTCCATGCCAGACTGATTGAACATCAACAGATATCTCAAAAATACTGTTATGAAATGATGCAAAATTAATAATCAATATTAATTTTGATATCCAGAGATTGTTAATAACTATGAAAATTGTTTATTAGCATTAAATCTTGCCAGAAAACTTATTTACAAGGTTCAAAACACATGGTTTGGAAATTTATACATACAGGGAACAAGCAAAACTGGAACAGTTTAAGAGGTAACTAGCAAACGCAAACATTTTTACTGGAAGAGAAGGTTTAAGTGGTCACTTACACTGCTTGTGGTTGATTATTCCACTTAGCCACTAGACAGATGCAGGAAACTCCTTTTTGCTTATGGCAGAAGGCAGTTAGTGATTACAAGAGGCTTTAAGTATTTACTCACAAAATA
>WBNM01038894.1:17620-30458 GCA_013399055.1 Ramphastos sulfuratus | reverse complement strand
TACAATTGGCTAATGTTAACAACCAAGCTATTCAAAACCAGACCATCTCCCTTAATGGGTCTGGACCGACTTATTTCCGATAGTCTCTGCCAGTCAGTAGGCCTCCACACTTCAGTGTTTGAAACCTTCCACTGATTTGCCTTCCACTGACAAATCCACTCAATGGCACCTTTGAATGTGGAGTAGGAATCAGTGTATGTGGCTTCTGCACCATTTTCTGCTGCCAGAATGAGAGCACATAGCTCTCCTACTGGAGCACTGCCCTCACCCTCCTCAGTGATAGTTTTATCTGTGCCAATTTCCAGGGCTGCAGCTTTGTAATGCCACTTTGATCCTACCCTATGGGAGGATGCATCTGGGAATCATACTCCCTTTTTGTCGGAATCCGTGGTCACTTCAGGCTTTTTCCTGGAATATGCCCTTCCAGTTGTGCTGGGGTCAGTCTGTAAGAGCTGCTGTTCTGGGTAGGGCTGAGTCTGAATATGCATTTTGTGATTGAGTCCACAGCAATTCCCTCAGAACGAGGGGCATAAGCATGCCTAAGGGTTCCCTGTCTGAAGTTGTTAGCAGCACTGGTTTCTCTGTAACTATTGGCTCAAATTCTTTAAAGGCATAGTCAATGACTTAAAAGTTCTCTTCCTGAGATCATGGCTCTGGAAGATCGTAAAACGAAGGTATAAGGGATTGGGTTTCAGACACTTGCTCACCATCCCCCCAGATCCCATCAGAGCTATGCAGTTTAGAATTCTCAGGAGGGGTGGTAGCAGAATTGGTATCTAATTCCTCTGAAGCTTTTATGGAGACATTCAGTTTTATTTGCTCCTTAAAGACAGCACTAGCTTCTCAAATTTGCAGGGCTAATAAATCATGTAGTTTCTGATTTTGTGCCTCTGATTTTTCTAAATATCTTTCTAAGTAATTTCTTTTTTTTCCTTTAGACTCTCAGTGATGTCTCTCATTGCATTAAATTCATTCTATGTTCGAATTATGCAGGATCCCAGCATGACAGCCTTTTCCTTGCCCGTCACTGTCGGATCTGTGCATAGCTCAACCATGTTCTCAGTCAATTTCTTGACAGTTTTGCCCGGGCTGGTCAAATTCTCCGCAGCCCATTTTATATCTGAGCCTTTCATTGTATATCCCATGCTGTAAAGAAGCTCACCTATTGTATATTTGTTGTTTTGCTGCACCATAGATCTGGTGGTGTTGCAATTAAATACCAATTAGACATGAATTATAATGAGGCAGATCTAAAAAAAAAAAATGTTATTTATTAAATATAAAATATTTCCCCAAACTTATTTACAGTCAATACACACAGATTCAGTTATGTGGTTGGAAAAGCTAGCTTTGCAGAATGTATATACACAATCAGAATAATATAAACAACCCTGGAAAGTTTAGAACCATTAATCAGTTGAAAAGAGAACTTTGCAGTCAATATGCTGCTTGCCTTCTAGAGGTAACTGTAAAGCATTAAAACCATTTAGAATTTAAATGGCAGGCACAAACTTTGCAAACGTCAGGAACAGAGAGTAAATTTACTTACTCAGTATCCTGAGTTTCAATATTTCTAATCCAAACAATGTGTGGATGAACGAAACAAACAAAGCTAGTCCCAACCACGTGGAGGCTGCTCCACGTGGTGGTGGTGGTGGTGGTGGTGGTGGGTGCTGCTGAGGATTGTGTAGGTTAAATAGCACGCCTTGTCTGTAGAATCCATGGACACAGCCAGGTGAATTCTCAGCACGAAGCTCTCGGGATGCTACCAGATTGTCCAGCCATCTGGGTGAGGCAGGATCCAGGCTTACAGGCTGGAGCAGTCCAGAGAGTGCTGTGTGTGGGGCTGACCCTGTTGGCAGGAGCAGACCCGATGTCAACACCTGATGCCCTTAAAATGTCGTTAAGCTGCAGATGAGGTCGAGCAGTGCAAGCTCAGCTGAGCTCAGCTGGGCAGCTGCTTCGCAGAGTGGGGCAAGAAGTTTCAGACCCTTGGCTCGGTCTGGGAGATGNCACAAGACAGGGACAGATAACAAGCAAAACCCAAGCAAAACTGTAAGCAGCAAGCTAACAAACTGAACTTAAGCGTTTTGCCAAGATAGTATTTTGACCGATAGCAATAAATAAAATACCCTCAAATAGCCAAACCTGGTTTATCATGCCAAAAATAGAAGCTGCACATGTTGGCTCAGTCTGGGAGATGGGCAGTGCCAGCATCTTCCATTTGTGGGAGAGAGGCAGGCTCTCAGCTACACGCAGTGTAAAGGCAGGCAAGGCAGGGGCAGGTAGCAAGGAAAAACCCAAACAAACAAGCAAGCTGACAAGCATTTTACAGAGGGAACGTTTTGCCCAATAGCAATAGATAGAATACCATAAATAGCCAATCCTGGGTTATTCACGCCAAAAATAGGAGATGCATGTGTTCACCATTGGGGGTTCACAGGTGAAAACGTGAATTGTGTTTATCAGAACACAAAGCAGGCTCAAAAAAAAGTCCAAACATGATGTTGTTGTTCAGACTGACAGGCGCCATGGCTTTTGTATTCTTTCCTGCCTTGCCCCAGCCCAGGAAAGAGGGAGAGAGGGGGAGTGAGATGGGTATGTGTGTGTTTTGGGACATGTAGAGAGATGTCCTGAATATGTATTTTGAGTGTAATTTTGAACCTTCTACAACACCAACCACCAACCACCAACCTCCCCAGTCAGCCAGGACTGGTGATAAATGATAGAGACCAGCTTCGCCAGCTCTTGTACCAGTTCCCTAACCTCCCTAGGGTGAATCCTGTCCAGACCCATTGACTTGTTAGGATCTAAGTGGCACAACAATCACTACTTCCTCCTGGATTACAGAAGGGATGTTCTGCTCTCCATCCCTGTCTACCAACTCAGGAGCCCAGCTGCCCTGAGGATATCCAATCTTTTTGTTAAAGACTGAGGCAAAGAAGCTGTTAAGTACCTCAGCCTTTTCCTTGTCTTCCATTACTATGTTCTACCCTTCATCCAATAAAGAATAGAGATTTTCCCTGGCCCTACTTTTCTTATTTATCTATTTATAAAAACTCTTCTCGTGATCTTTAACAAAATTGGCCAGATTAAGTTCTAACTGAGCTTTTGGATCTCTTGTCTTTCAACATGACCTTACAACATCCTTAAAGGCTTCCTAGTTCACCTGCCCCTTTTTCCAAAGTTGGTAGACTCTCTTCTTTGTCCCAAGTTCTTGTAAAAACTCCTAGCTCAACCAGGCAAAATCCTGAGGTGGGGGGGGGGGTGAGTGACAAGCTCTGGATGACTCACTGGATGGATCCTTGTCTCCATCTTCATTCCCCTATATCTCCAGAGCCTCATATCTATTCTGTAAATGTATCTGAGGAGAGGTGTAGGAAGGGAAGGGAGGTGCCTGTGACCCTGAGCAGGAATCTGCTTCCAGCTTCCCTCATCTTTTTGGATTTTGCCAGCCTGGTGGCGGGAGGGCAGAGGACTCTTTTTTTTTCATATGTCTCCTGATACACCTACCTCAGGGGTGGTAGAGTAGGACTCCACCAATCTATCTCCTCCTGGGAGTCTCTGATACTTCGTAACCTTTGAATGTCATCTTGTAGCTCAGCCACAATGCAGAGCTGTCTGCAGGTCATCTACTTGGTCACACTTTGCACACCTGTTAATGCTATCATCCAGTATTGGAAATAGGCTGTGGCATTCCCTGCAGCCAGAGACCTGGACAGCCACATGCCTTTGTGGCTGTGTTGTCTGAGTTGCTGCATCCTTTTTAGAAGAGGTTACCACTTTTGCCTGAGTGGATACCATCTCTGTTTGCCCACTCCTATTTGCCAAACAAGGAAAACTGAAAAAAAACCAGACCTACCCACACCAATGGCCATGCACTCCCAGCTTTCTGATCATGCCCCTTCCCTCACACACCCCTCTCTTTGTGTTCTAACGAGCAAGAAAGCTGCTGCCTCACTGTTCGTGGTCTGAGCCATTGGTGTTTCCAAGGACAAGTTATTGGCTTGCTGCACAACCTGTGCCAGTGTTGCACCACTGTCATTGTAAAGGATTTCANTCCCTGCTTCTTCTGGCCACACCATTCCTGATGCAATTTCTTCCTTATATCTAGTCTAAGTTCCACCAGTTTTAGTTTAAAACTATTACTCCTTTCCTTGTTGCAATAGGCCTTACTATCCTTGTCTTTAGTCACTTGATTTTGGTAATTCAGTTCTGCAGCCAACTTTCTTGTTAACCAAGACAGATCTACACACAGCCCTGGTGTAATGTATGGGAAGGCAGCCAAGGGCAAGGATTTTGGTGTTCCTGCTTCCTTCTGTGGCTTTGTCAGGAAGGGGATGGGGAGAAGTATGTTTGTATGGTTGGTGAGCTGTTGGTGATCAATACTTTAGTAGTTCCCCAGTAGATCCTGCAGATGAGTCCCTTGCTGTGCTTGGTGTAAGCAGACTGCTTGTCACAATCCCCCAGTCACTTGCAGGCATGTTTCCAAAGCTTGTAGCAAGAGCCAGACGTATCTCTAAAGCACATGAAGGGGTTTGATGGAGAATGCCAGTGTAGGGAAATCTGTGTAAAAAAACCTCAGTGTGACATTTTTCAGGAGGGGAAGGTCATGTTGCTTTACCAACTCTCTCATCAGGTTTATTTAGTGCCCTTGTGTGGTATGTTCACATGTTCAGCAGCACTAAGACCAAGGCAGGGATCACTTGTGTGTGACACAGAGGAGAAGGGATGCCACCTGGCAGGTCCTTTTCTTTTCACTGTTGAGGAATGGTTTGATTCTGTGGTTTGTAAAGGTGCATTGAAGCTTCCATCCTCACTCTGCACCAGAGGCCTTGAAGAGAGATTTTTTTCATTGCAGCTCTGTGTCTGTGCACTTCTGGGTAGATGTCATCTGTGGGACTTTGATTCCCTGACCAGCTGTGATTGAGAGATTGGGACTGGTCCCCCATGTGTGTTGGTGGAGCATGGGCAGAAGGGCAAGGATTGCCAAGGCACCCCTTGGGCAGAATTGATGGACAAGGCTCTTCTCTTGTCTGTGTGGATGGAAGAAGCCCTGCAGAGTGAAGACAGCCTCATGGATAAAGGAAATGCCTTTTGTGGATCCTATTTGTTCTAGCTTTGATGTGTTTCATTTGTGGTTTTAGTTTTTCAATGTATCTGACTTCACCTTTAACAACAACAACAAAAAGGCAAGAGTGCTTTTATTTGTGACATGAACAGAGTAATCTGTCTGCCCACTGTGAAACCATTCTTGTATTCATCTGTTTGTTAAATAAGCAATAAAAGAAATTTCTTGGCAAAAAGCCTGGTCAACTAAATCTTTAAAATGGGGGGGAGGAGGGGGGGAGATGATGGCCCATCTACTCAGAGCAGAGCACTGGTAGGCAGGAGCTGTAAGGAAATAGTGGTAGGAATAACCTTAGTTTGTTTTCAAAGGGTTTGGTTTTATGTAAACTGTAGGTGTCATGGAACAGATAACCAAAGAGTGTCAGTTAAATGGGAAAGTAGAGAGTTCAAAATAAGAGGAGGTGAGCCTTCCCACTGTGAATGCTGACAGTAAATCTGCATTCAAATAACAGTAGTACATCTATACAGCAGCCTTTAAATATGGCATTTCAGAAAGTCCCCAAGCTACACATTTTTGGAAGGTGGATGAATGTCTACATTTAGGCCCTATCTGGGGCTAAACTACAGGAGTTTCTCAGTCACCAATGACCCCTTCCCAGCAAGAAGGGGAATTGGGGAAAAGGATGGAAGACCTGTGGGTTAAAACAAAAAGTGGTATAGTAGAAGAGCAAAATGAATACCAATGCCAGCATAAAGTATACAAAGCTATAGTTCACACAGCAATGTACAGTAATCACTATAAATAGGAAAGTAGTCTTCAAGAGCAAAAGCCCAAGCTGAAAGCCTCTCTCTCCTCAACGAACTTTCCATTTTATACTGAGCATTACATTTATGGTATGGGTTAAGCCTGTGAGCCAGCTCAGGGCAGCTGTCCTGCAGTTTTGCAACTTCTAAGGGCTTACAGAGCATGGCTGGCCTAGGATTCTGTCCTGGTGGCACCAGGAAAATGAGTACTTGGGGTAAATTAGCTGTTGGTTGAGTTTCCTGTCACTCAGTGCTTGTTTGTTAGAAGCAAGGATACTGAACCTTTCACCTGGCAGAGTACGTCTGCCAGAGGTTTGTCAGTTCCAGAGGCAAGGCTGCTACAGCTCCATATTGCCAGATCCAATCAGAGCTTACAATCTCTAGTGAGACTAAGCATGTATCCCCGCTAGGTATCTGCACACATACATCTCATAGTAAGCATGGCAAGTCACAGGATGCAGTGTGGATGGACAATGCAGCACAAGTGCATTTGCAACTGTACTGATGACCTTATCCCATTCTCCTGTCTGGCTGATCATGATGATGCTCCAGTAGTGGGAAGTGTATATACACAACACGAATCTCTGTCCAGCAGCTGGCCCCCCTTTAGCTGCTGATATGTGGATGTTTGAGCCCCTGAGGCCTATAGCTACATGCCAGTTGTTGACCCCCTTGCATACACCAACACAGACACACACTTCCCAGTTGGCCCTCAGACCTTATGATCTCTCCAGTTGTTGGTCTGGACCTCCTGGTATCCAAGTTCTCTAGTCCCCAGGACACACTGGTGCTTCAGCTGGCTACCACACCATATGGCCTCTCCAGCAATCGGTTTAGCTGGAGCTAATTTTTTCAGTTGTCTTGCTCACAGAGAAGCACCCTAGGCTTACAGCTGCTTTAGTGCCTGGCTTCCTCAGTCAACCTACTCATTGGCTAGTTTGTCATGATACTTGCTGGTGATCCTCACAATGACCTGTACATATCCTTACTGTAGTTGCTGGCACCACCAACATGTGGGCCCTATGTACTGCTACAGTTCCTGAATGAGGGTTTATTCTTGCTTGATCATTTCAGATATAAGCTGGTTAGCAGTGCATGTGAAAATTATTTTAAGTACAATGTCACTTTTCAGATGACAAAGCCAGTAACCACATATGTATTTGCACATTTTTTTCTGATCTCAAACCTTTTTCTGGTCACAATCTTGGGAAAGGATTCCAATGAAGAATAAAAATATATTCTTAGATCTTCTCAGTCACCTTTTTTTTCATCAGTAGCTCACTGAAGTTTGGCTTCTAGAGCTGAACCACTGCTGTGAGAAGAATCTCCTCAATAAGAAGTTCAGCATCTGTATCTTTTTATTGAAAAACTGTTAGAGTGAGCTTAACCTTTTTCTTCTGTTTGATTCATAACAGATTAGTGGTGTACCCACTTTTCCAACAATGTGGTGCTCTCAAATACTGTTGATGCTTCTCTGACTGCATTGTGAAGATGTAACTGCAAATTGTGTAGGAGTTCATGCTGTATTGTACACTTACCTAGCTTTGTTATCTACTGCNTGGGAAGATTGGTTCCTTTCTGATTGATTTAATGTGGAGAAAGCTAAAAAGGATGTTTTGGAGCTATGGAGACTATCTTTTTGGCTGGGTTGGCTTTAATATCTCTGAAACTGTTACCAAATCTGCTTTTAATGTGTCAGGAAATATTACAAATGTACCAACTTCTTTGATGAGGGTAATCCTCCCAAAAAGTCATGTCCCAGACCCCCCAGACATTTTAAGTGAATGCTTTACTCGTAACACAGTGATATATTTGTCATGTGTGATTTTAGTTTTAATAATTCTGGTTTTGTGTCAAATGGCTGTAATATGTGTCCAGAAGTCTACAATTGTTTCCTTTCTTAGCTGCCCATGGCAAATCATCTCTGGAAGGATATCTCATAGCCACAGCCAACAGCAGGCGTGTCCACAAGCTAACCTTACCCAGAGGACTTGCCAGGCAATGGTGACAAACCAGGGGTCTTGATGGGGCTTTGCAGTGTTGTGCTTATGCTGGTTGTAAATGAACATTTCTTCTCTGAGCTCACTGTTAACAGTTTGTCTTGCTGCTGTACCTTTAACTTTTTTCTTATATTGTGGTGGTGCTGCTGCTGTTTGGGTTTTGCTTTTGTTTTGTGTTGCTGGTGTTGTGGTTTTATTTTAATTGAATGTATTGTACACTAAACCCAGGATGTCAGACTTGATAGTCCAAAACCTGAGTGAAATTCAGTCTTACAGACTTGACAAAGTAGGATGACAAATTAGCAATTTCACTGTGGTTCCTTCCAAAAAAACCCAACAACAACCCACCCATTCCTATAAAGCAGATGGTTTCAACTACTGGTTGATTTGTTTACTTGTTTATTTATTCCTTGTGATTTAGAAGGCTGGGCAAAGTGTGGAAAGAGGTGACAGATTTAGTTGTGAGAAGATACTCATCAGAAATACCTGGTTTAAAAGAAGCTGGGGAGAAAAGCAGTTAGTAGATAATGGCATGGGTGGAATTATGTAAAACTTTTCAAGACAGAAATTCTGATTTTGATATGGGGGCTGAAGGACTTGGAAGGCATAGAGAGCTGATAGAGTGTATTCAGTATATCCAAAGTTCATTTTCTGAACACATGTGAGATGAAGTTTAGGAAATGACTGAGAAAGATGTATGAGTATTTAAATGGGTGAACAAATAATAGATTTTTAATATATACTGTTGTATTTTCTTCTTTCTCATTTGAGATGGAAGTAGGGGCAGATTTTCTAGGCACTGTGAATGAGGAAGCTTACTTCTTGGCTGCAGCAATTCTGCTGTATCAACAGCAGGTTCCCTACCCCATGACAACTTGTGCTTGATGTGAAGGAAGGGATATAAATGTAGAATTTAACTGGTGTAAAAGAATACAATTTTCTCGTAGAGACTGGGTCCAGTGTTGATGGTCTACAGTGAAGGAAATTCTGTGCTCCTTTCCTGAATAATTTTCCGAGTGCCTCTCAAGTATAGAGGGCCATGACATCGCTACCGTGTGATACAGTGATTTGTTACTTACTAGCTCATTGTGAGTATGGTCTAAGATGTTTTATGTGGCCAGAAGTATAAGTAAACAGGCAGAGGAAGCTCTTAAAATTGATGAATTCCTGGCTTTGCTTAAATGCAGAATGGCTAGAGGGTCCTTGTTTTAGGAATGTGTGAGGGAAGAGCGCTAGAGCAAGAAAAAGGACATGGGATGCACTGAATGCATCGTAAGCATAAGTGGATTGCAGTGATGGAATCAGAGCAGATGGAGATTGGGTTGTGGGTGTTGCTGAGAGACTAGGGCCTTTTAGAACTGACACTGAGTGGGGAGAAGGAGAAAAAGGGTATGTGTGTCTCAGCAGTGAAGTTGAACTGAGACTGCTGGAGGTTTTAAGAGTGTCAAGGGTTAAGGCTGGGGTGGCTGCTAGATGAATGACACTCCATATTAACCCCTCTCTCCTATTCCCAAAGGAGAAAAGAAAGAGAATAAGGGAGAGAGGCTTGTGAATTGGAAAAGAAAAATTAACCAGCTTTAATGAAAATAACAACAATAAAAAGAAACATATGCAAACATATATCAAACTAGTATGGAGCCCATCCCTCCTGATGTCAGTTACATCACCATCACCACTGATGCTATAGGTAGGCACTAGACTACTCTCAGTGGCAGATGGAAACTGGATTTGGGAACTCATGAATTGGGACCAAAGGCAGAGTCCTCCTTGGATGTTGGCCATTGAGGAAGACAGCCTGACCCTTGTGATCCCTGATCTCTATACTGAATATGATGTATATAGAATACCTCATTACTCAGTTTAGGGTCATCCNGTGGCATTAAGCAGTTGGTTAGACACTATCTATTCAAACGCTTTGATCATCCTGTTGTTGTCCATTTCTTCTGCGGGCTGCTCGCAGCTGGCATCCTTGCTCTTCAGATGAACCTTCATGCAGGCTGTGAAACTTTTCAGTTCACAATGAGCAGTTAGCACAGGTTGGATTGCTCACATGTCCATTTAAGGCAAGGTATTCCCCTACACATCTCCAAAAACATCCCATTAACTTCAGAAAGTGCACTTAGAAGAAACTTAGTTGAAAAGTAAGATCATTGAACAGAATTATTTCTGTTCTAGCTCAAACAAGGACAAAGAGGAGTTTTGAAAATTGACTACAATCTTATGTATTTATTTTAACAGGTGATTCAATCCAAATTGAACTACCATCTGTAGAATACAGAGGTAGAGCAGAAGCCTACTATTATTTTCAGCATTTAAAACTAATGTATTTTACCTGTATTAGAAAATAACTGAAATCCTTGAACTATTAGCAGTTACCTATCCAAAACTTAAATATTAAGAGAACCCTTTTAGGACAGTGCTCATTTTGAGAATCATTGCTAGAGAAACAGTTTATAAATAACAGCAGTGAAATCCTTGTAACATTTCAGAAAAAAAGCAGACTTTTTAGGGAAGGAGGCAAGAAGTTTCTTCATGCCCTAATTCTTTCATGCTTTACTGGTACTTGGTTTGTCATCTCAGTTTTGAGTTGCTTGGCTGTGGCTGCCAATATAGCACTCAACATCCATTGAATCAAAATAATCATCATGGAATACAGTAAACTTTGTGTGAAGTTTCTCTGAGCTGCATGTATATGCACTTTTAATCCTTTCCATAGTGAAAAGGCATTTGTGGCTTTATGAGATGTCGCTATGAAAAGTACTTGCACATAAAGTGATGGGCTTAGATACATCTGCTGTGGAAAATCCCATTCAGCTGAAGTTCTGAATCTGCAGATTCTGACAGCTTTTTATTTGGTGGTACAGCTGTTAGCATAGGTACACATGGTAGCAATGCTTAGAAATACTACCTCTGAGTTATTAAATATGTATAAAGCAAAGAAATTCTTTGCCTTCATTTGGCACTTTTAAGATAAGCTATGCTGGCTCTTGAAACTGTAATTTGAAATCTTCAACTACAAGGCTGGTTTTTTTTTTTGGTCTTTGTCAGAAATGCAGTGCAGTCTCTTAGGACTCTGAATCAGACAGACTATTTAGGTGGAATTACTTCCTCTATGCATTCTCATCTCCATTTTTATACTGAGCATGACAAAAGAGGCTAAACTTTTAAATCCCTGAAACTAAAAACTTCACTAAAACACAGCATATCTGACCAGGATAAAAATAGGGAAACCTCATGTTGAGAAAGATGAGTTATAAGACAGGAAACCAAATTACTGCTTCCTTCACACATCATTCAAGTGTGTGGGCTTTTCATAGCCCTTCTTTCAAAACTTGTTCATTCTTCCCTTTCCCAGAGGTTCCAGCTTGATACAATCTGCACTTTCCATCCTGAGATTTTTCTTCAGTGTCCCTGAGAAAATCACAGAAAATATATATATTACAGAATACATACATCTGGTTGGGAGAGACTTCAAAAGATCAACCAGTCCAACCCTCAACCCAGCACTGAAGGGTCAACACTAAACCATGTCCCTAAGTGCCATGTCCACACGATGCTTGAACACACCCAGGGAAGATGACTCCACCACCTCCCTCTGCAGATCATTCCAATGTTTGATAACCCTTTCAGTGAAGAAATATTTCTTAACATCCAGCCTAAACCTCCCCTGGTGCAGCTTGAAATGATTTCTTCTAGTCCTGTCACATACCAACAAGGAGAAGAGGCTGGCCCCCTTTATGCCCCAGCCTCCCTTCAGGTAATTGTAGAGAGCAATGAGGTCTCCCCTCAGCTTCCTTCTCTCCAGATTGAACAACCCCAGCTCCTTCTGATGCTCCTTGCAGGCCATGTGTTCCAGGCCCTTCATCAGCCTTGTTGCCCTTCTCTGGAGACACTCCAGAACCTCAATGTCCTACCTATAGTGAGGGGCCCAGAACTGAACACAATACTCAAGGTATGGCCTCACCAGTGGCTGAGTACAGAGGCATGATCACCTCCCTATTCCTACTTGCCAAAGTATTTCTAATACAAGCCAGGATGCCATTGACTTTCTTGGCCACCTGGGCACACTGCCGACTCATGTTTAGACAACTGTCAACCAATACCCCAGGCCCCTCTCCTTGTTCAATCACCTTTAGAGGCTTAAGCATGGTTCTCCTTTCTGAAGCTGTGAAGAACACTGTCAGTCTTAGTTGCCCTGTCACTTCCCTACTTGCCATCTCTCCCTTTCTGTCACTTGTGTTCCTCTTTCCTGCAGATTTAATGGCTAAGAGTGCTCAGTGTGTTTTCTCCCTAGTCTCCTTTCTTCACCAACTCCTTCCTTGAATCTGCTGGTTCAGTCTTTCTTTGTCGCATGACATGAACTGCAAAGAGTTTGATGGTGTTCTGTAAAACATGATCTTGTGAAGAAGATTCTGTAAAACATGATCATAGAATCATAGAATGGTAAGGTTGGAAGTGACCTCAAAGATCATCTAGTTCCAAGCCCCTGCCATAGGCAGGGACACCTCCCACTTAGTGAAAAAATGAAGATCCTAAGTTCTCTAAAGCATCACCATGAGTTCATACATTTTTAACATAACATTTAAGTGTGGTTTTAGCATGCTCTTGTTCTCTTGTGTGCTTTCCCACAGATGACTGTACTCAGTGATTTACACAGGTTACACACGGGAAATTTGTGCACTAATTGTGAAATTAGGGAGTAGTGAAATCAATCACTGGTGTGTGACTTTGTAACAATGATCAAAGTATTCAGGTCTTTTTTTATCCTATTTATGTTAACTCATATTCCTTTGCACCTCTTGTGTCTTTCTTACATAGAATCATAGAATCAGAATGGTAAGGTTGGAAGGGACCTCAAGGATCATCTAGTTCCAACCCCCTGCCATAGGCAGGGACACCTCACACTAGTACAGCTCACTCAAGGCCTCCTCCAACCTGGCCTTCAACACCTTCAGGGAGGGAGC